>CM026398.1:35310435-35374750 GCA_014843695.1 Archivesica marissinica
TGAGGCAGAGATAATATGCAATGTGGATAGAATACATCGTCATGGCTGAGAGATAATATGCAATGTGGATAGAATACATCGCCATGAGGCAGAGATAATATGCAATGTGGATAGAATACATCGTCATGAGGCAGAGATAATATGCAATGTGGATAGAATACATCGTCATGGCTGAGAGATAATATGCAATGTGGATAGAATACATCGCTATGAGGCAGAGATAATATGCAATGTGGATATAATACATCGTCATGGCTGAGAGATAATATGCAATGTGGATAGAATACATCGCTATGGCTGAGAGATAATATACAATGTGGATAGAATACATCGCTATGATGGAGAGATAATATGCAATGTGGATAGAATACATCGCCATGAGGGAGAGATAATATGCAATGTGGATAGAATACATCGTCATGGCTGAGAGATAATATGCAATGTGGATAGAATACATCGTCATGGCTGAGAGATAATATGCAATGTGGATATAATACATCGTCATGAGGGAGAGATAAGATGCAATGTGGATATAATACATCGTCATGAGGGAGAGATAAGATGCAATGTGGATATAATACATCGTCATGAGGGAGAGATAAGATGCAATGTGGATAGAATACATCGCCATGAGGGAGAGATAATATGCAATGTGGATAGAATACATCGTCATGGCTGAGAGATAATATGCAATGTGGATAGAATACATCGCCATGACGGAGAGATAATATGCAATGTGGATAGAATACATCGCTATGACGGAGAGATAATATGCAATGTGGATAGAATACATCGTCATGAGGGAGATAATATGCAAGTGGATAGAACATCGCCATGACGGAGAGATAATATGCAATGTGGATAGAATACATCGCTATGACGGAGAGATAATGCAATGTGGATAGAATACATCGCTATGACGGAGAGAAATTGCAATGTGGATAGAATACATCGCCATGACGGAGAGATAATATGCAATGGGATAGAATACATCGCTATGACGGAGACATAATATGCAATGGGATAAATACATCGCTATGACGGAGAGATAAGATGCAATGTGGATATAATACATCGCTATGAGGCAGATATAATATGCAATGTGGATAGAATACATCGTCATGACGGAGAGATAATATGCAATGTGGATAGAATACATCGCTATGACGGAGAGATAATATGCAATGTGGATAGAATACATCGCTATGACGGAGAGATAAGATGCAATGTGGATAGAATACATCGCTATGAGGCAGAGATAATATGCAATGTGGATAGAATACATCGTCATGGCTGAGAGATAATATGCAATGTGGATAGAATACATCGCTATGAGGCAGAGATAATATGCAATGTGGATAGAATACATCGTCATGAGGCAGAGATAATATGCAATGTGGATATAATACATCGCCATGAGGCAGAGATAATATGCAATGTGGATAGAATACATAGCTATGAGGCAGAGATAATATGCAATGTGGATATAATACATCGCCATGAGGCAGAGATAATATGCAATGTGGATAGAATACATCGCTATGACGGAGAGATAATATGCAATGTGGATAGAATACATCGCCATGAGGCAGAGATAATATGCAATGTGGATAGAATACATCGTCATGAGGGAGAGATAATATGCAATGTGGATAGAATACATCGCTATGACGGAGAGATAATATGCAATGTGGATAGAATACATCGCTATGACGGAGAGATAATATGCAATGTGGATAGAATACATCGCCATGAGGCAGAGATAATATGCAATGTGGATAGAATACATCGTCATGAGGGAGAGATAATATGCAATGTGGATAGAATACATCGTCATGAGGGAGAGATAATATGCAATGTGGATAGAATACATCGTCATGAGGGAGAGATAATATGCAATGTGGATAGAATACATCGCCATGACGGAGAGATAATATGCAATGTGGATAGAATACATCGCTATGACGGAGAGATAATATGCAATGTGGATAGAATACATCGCTATGACGGAGAGATAAGATGCAATGTGGATAGAATACATCGATATAGGCAGAGATATATGCAATGTGGATAGAATACATCGCCATGACGGAGAGATAATATGCAATGTGGATAGAATACATCGCTATGACGGAGAGATAATATGCAATGTGGATAGAATACATCGCCATGAGGCAGAGATAATATGCAATGTGGATAAATACATCGTCATGAGGGAGAGATAATATGCAATGTGGATAGAATACATCGCCATGAGGGAGAGATAATATGCAATGTTGATAGAATACATCGCCATGACGGAGAGATAATATGCAATGTGGATAGAATACATCGTCATGACGGAGAGATAATATGCAATGTGGATAGAATACATCGCTATGACGGAGAGATAATATGCAATGTGGATAGAATACATCGCCATGAGGGAGAGATAATATGCAATGTGGATAGAATACATCGTCATGGCTGAGAGATAATATGCAATGTGGATAGAATACATCGCTATGAGGCAGAGATAATATCAAAAGAATACATCGCCATGGCTGAGAGATAATATGCAATGTGGATAGAATACATCGCCATGAGGGAGAGATAATATGCAATGTGGATATAATACATCGCTATGAGGCAGATATAATATGCAATGTGGATAGAATACATCGTCATGACGGAGAGATAATATGCAATGTGGATAGAATACATCGCTATGAGGCAGAGATAATATGCAATGTGGATATAATACATCGCTATGAGGCAGATATAATATGCAATGTGGATAGAATACATCGTCATGACGGAGAGATAATATGCAATGTGGATAGAATACATCGCTATGAGGCAGAGATAATATGCAATGTGGATAGAATACATCGCTATGAGGCAGAGATAATATGCAATGTGGATATAATACATCGCCATGAGGGAGAGATAATATGCAATGTGGATAGAATACATCGTCATGAGGGAGAGATAATATGCAATGTGGATAGAATACATCGCCATGACGGAGAGATAATATGCAATGTGGATAGAATACATCGCTATGACGGAGAGATAATATGCAATGTGGATAGAATACATCGTCATGACGGAGAGATAATATGCAATGTGGATAGAATACATCGCCATGAGGCAGATATAATATGCAATGTGGATAGAATACATCGTCATGACGGAGAGATAATATGCAATGTGGATAGAATACATCGCTATGACGGAGAGATAATATGCAATGTGGATAGAATACATCGCTATGACGGAGAGATAAGATGCAATGTGGATAGAATACATCGCTATGAGGCAGAGATAATATGAATACATCGTCATGGCTGAGAGATAATATGCAATGTGGATATAATACATCGTCATGAGGGAGAGATAATATGCAATGTGGATAGAATACATCGCCATGACGGAGAGATAATATGCAATGTGGATAGAATACATCGCCATGAGGCAGAGATAATATGCAATGTGGATAGAATACATCGCCATGAGGGAGAGATAATATGCAATGTGGATAGAATACATCGTCATGAGGGAGAGATAATATGCAATGTGGCTAGAATACATCGCCATGACGGAGAGATAATATGCAATGTGGATAGAATACATCGCTATGACGGAGAGATAATATGCAATGTGGATAGAATACATCGCTATGACGGAGAGATAAGATGCAATGTGGATAGAATACATCGATATGAGGCAGAGATAATATGCAATGTGGATAGAATACATCGCCATGACGGAGAGATAATATGCAATGTGGATAGAATACATCGCTATGACGGAGAGATAATATGCAATGTGGATAGAATACATCGCTATGAGGCAGAGATAAGATGCAATGTGGATAGAATACATCGCTATGAGGCAGAGCTAATATGCAATGTGGATAGAATACATCGCTATGACGGAGAGATAATATGCAATGTGGATAGAATACATCGTCATGAGGGAGAGATAATATGCAATGTGGATAGAATACATCGCCATGGCTGAGAGATAATATGCAATGTGGATAGAATACATCGCTATGACGGAGAGATAATATGCAATGTGGATAGAATACATCGCCATGAGGGAGAGATAATATGCAATGTGGATAGAATACATCGCTATGAGGGAGAGATAATATGCAATGTGGATAGAATACATCGCTATGAGGCAGAGATAATATGCAATGTGGATAGAATACATCGCTATGACGGAGAGATAATATGCAATGTGGATATAATACATCGCCATGGCTGAGAGATAATATACAATGTGGATAGAATACATCGCCATGGCTGAGAGATAATATGCAATGTGGATATAATACATCGTCACGAGGGAGAGATAAGATGCAATGTGGATAGAATACATCGCCATGGCTGAGAGATAATATACAATGTGGATAGAATACATCGCCATGGCTGAGAGATAATATTCAATGTGGATAGAATACATCGCCATGGCTGAGAGATAATATGCAATGTGGATAGAATACATCGCCATGGCTGAGAGATAATATGCAATGTGGATAGAATACATCGCCATGGCTGAGAGATAATATACAATGTGGATAGAATACATCGCCATGGCTGAGAGATAATATGCAATGTGGATAGAATACATCGCTATGACGGAGAGATAATATGCAATGTGGATAGAATACATCGCTATGACGGAGAGATAATATGCAATGTGAATATAATACATCGTCATGGCTGAGAGATAATATGCAATGTGGATAGAATACATCGCTATGGGGCAGAGATAATATGCAATGTGGATAGAATACATCGTCATGAGGGAGAGATAATATGCAATGTGGATAGAATACATCGCCATGGCTGAGAGATAATATGCAATGTGGATAGAATACATCGCTATGACGGAGAGATAATATGCAATGTGGATAGAATACATCGCCATGAGGGAGAGATAATATGCAATGTGGATAGAATACATCGCTATGAGGGAGAGATAATATGCAATGTGGATAGAATACATCGCTATGAGGCAGAGATAATATGCAATGTGGATAGAATACATCGCTATGACGGAGAGATAATATGCAATGTGGATATAATACATCGCCATGGCTGAGAGATAATATACAATGTGGATAGAATACATCGCCATGTCTGAGAGATAATATACAATTTGGATAGAATACATCGCCATGGCTGAGAGATAATATACAATGTGGATAGAATACATCGCCATGGCTGAGAGATAATATGCAATGTGGATATAATACATCGTCACGAGGGAGAGATAAGATGCAATGTGGATAGAATACATCGCCATGGCTGAGAGATAATATACAATGTGGATAGAATACATCGCCATGGCTGAGAGATAATATTCAATGTGGATAGAATACATCGCCATGGCTGAGAGATAATATGCAATGTGGATAGAATACATCGCCATGGCTGAGAGATAATATGCAATGTGGATAGAATACATCGCCATGGCTGAGAGATAATATACAATGTGGATAGAATACATCGCCATGGCTGAGAGATAATATGCAATGTGGATAGAATACATCGCTATGACGGAGAGATAATATGCAATGTGGATAGAATACATCGCTATGACGGAGAGATAATATGCAATGTGAATATAATACATCGTCATGGCTGAGAGATAATATGCAATGTGGATAGAATACATCGCTATGGGGCAGAGATAATATGCAATGTGGATAGAATACATCGCTATGGGGCAGAGATAATATGCAATGTGGATAGAATACATCGCTATGGGGCAGAGATAATATGCAATGTGGATATAATACATCGTCATGGCTGAGAGATAATATGCAATGTGGATAGAATACATCGCTATGACAGAGAGATAATATGCAATGTGGATATAATACATCGTCATGGCTGAGATAATATGCAATGTGGATAGAATACATCGCTATGACGGAGAGATAATATGCAATGTGGATAGAATACATCGCTATGACGGAGAGATAATATGCAATGTGGATATAATACATCGTCATGGCTGAGAGATAAAATGCAATGTGGATAGAATACATCGCTATGACGGAGAGATAATATGCAATGTGGATAGAATACATCGCTATGACGGAGAGATAATATGAATGATATAATACATCGTCATGGCTGAGAGATAATATGCAATGTGGATAGAATACATCGCCATGACGGAGAGATAATATGCAATGTGGATAGAATACATCGCTATGACGGAGAGATAATATGCAATGTGGATAGAATACATCGTCATGAGGGAGAGATAATATGCAATGTGGATAGAATACATCGCCATGACGGAGAGATAATATGCAATGTGGATAGAATACATCGCTATGACGGAGAGATAATATGCAATGTGGATAGAATACATCGCTATGACGGAGAGATAATATGAATACATCGTCATGGCTGAGAGATAATATGCAATGTGGATAGAATACATCGCCATGAGGGAGAGATAATATGCAATGTGGATAGAATACATCGCTATGGGGCAGAGATAATATGCAATGTGGATAGAATACATCGCTATGGGGCAGAGATAATATGCAATGTGGATAGAATACATCGCTATGGGGCAGAGATAATATGCAATGTGGATATAATACATCGTCATGGCTGAGAGATAATATGCAATGTGGATAGAATACATCGCTATGACAGAGAGATAATATGCAATGTGGATATAATACATCGTCATGGCTGAGATAATATGCAATGTGGATAGAATACATCGCTATGACGGAGAGATAATATGCAATGTGGATAGAATACATCGCTATGACGGAGAGATAATATGCAATGTGGATATAATACATCGTCATGGCTGAGAGATAAAATGCAATGTGGATAGAATACATCGCTATGACGGAGAGATAATATGCAATGTGGATAGAATACATCGCTATGACGGAGAGATAATATGAATACATCGTCATGGCTGAGAGATAATATGCAATGTGGATAGAATACATCGCCATGAGGGAGAGATAATATGCAATGTGGATAGAATACATCGTCATGGCTGAGAGATAATATGCAATGTGGATAGAATACATCGCCATGAGGGAGAGATAATATGCAATGTGGATAGAATACATCGTCATGAGGGAGAGATAATATGCAATGTGGATAGAATACATCGCTATGACGGAGAGATAATATGCAATGTGGATAGAATACATCGCTATGACGGAGAGATAATATGAATACATCGTCATGGCTGAGAGATAATATGCAATGTGGATAGAATACATCGCCATGAGGGAGAGATAATATGCAATGTGGATAGAATACATCGCCCTGAGGGAGAGATAATATGCAATGTGGATAGAATACATCATCATAAGGGAGAGATAATATGCAATGTGGATAGCATACATCGCTATGACGGAGAGATAATATGCAATGTGGATAGAATACATCTCTATGACGGAGAGATAATATGCAATGTGGATAGAATACATCGCTATGAGGCAGAGATAATATGCAATGTGGATAGAATACATCGCTGTGAGGCAGAGATAATATGCAATGTGGATAGAATACATCGTCATGAGGCTGAGATAATATGCAATGTGGATAGAATACATCGCTATGAGGCAGAGATAATATGCAATGTGGATAGAATACATCGTCATGAGGCTGAGATAATATGCAATGTGGATAGAATACATCGCTATGAGGCAGAGATAATATGCAATGTGGATAGAATACATCGCTATGACGGAGAGATAATATGCAATGTGAATATAATACATCGTCATGGCTGAGAGATAATATGCAATGTGGATAGAATACATCGCTATGGGGCAGAGATAATATGCAATGTGGATAGAATACATCGCATGGCAGATAATATGCAATGTGGATAGAATACATCGCTATGGGGCAGAGATAATATGCAATGTGGATATAATACATCGTCATGGCTGAGAGATAATATGCAATGTGGATAGAATACATCGCTATGACAGAGAGATAATATGCAATGTGGATATAATACATCGTCATGGCTGAGATAATATGCAATGTGGATAGAATACATCGCTATGACGGAGAGATAATATGCAATGTGGATAGAATACATCGCTATGACGGAGAGATAATATGCAATGTGGATATAATACATCGTCATGGCTGAGAGATAAAATGCAATGTGGATAGAATACATCGCTATGACGGAGAGATAATATGCAATGTGGATAGAATACATCGCTATGACAAGATAATATGAATACATCGTCATGGCTGAGAGATAATATGCAATGTGGATAGAATACATCGCCATGGCTGAGAGATAATATGCAATGTGGATAGAATACATCGCTATGACGGAGAGATAATATGCAATGTGGATAGAATACATCGTCATGGCTGAGAGATAAAATGCAATGTGGATAGAATACATCGCTATGACGGAGAGATAATATGCAATGTGGATAGAATACATCGCTATGACGGAGAGATAATATGAATACATCCATGGCGAGAGATAATATGCAATGTGGATAGAATACATCGTCATGGCTGAGAGATAATATGCAATGTGGATAGCATACATCGCTATGACGGAGAGATAATATGCAATGTGGATAGAATACATCGTCATGGCTGAGAGATAAAATGCAATGTGGATAGAATACATCGCTATGACGGAGAGATAATATGCAATGTGGATAGAATACATCGCTATGACAAAAATATAATACATCGTCATGGCTGAGAGATAATATGCAATGTGGATAGAATACATCGCCATGAGGGAGAGATAATATGCAATGTGGATAGAATACATCGCCATGAGGGAGAGATAATATGCAATGTGGATAGAATACATCATCATAAGGGAGAGATAATATGCAATGTGGATAGCATACATCGCTATGACGGAGAGATAATATGCAATGTGGATAGAATACATCTCTATGACGGAGAGATAATATGCAATGTGGATAGAATACATCGCTATGAGGCAGAGATAATATGCAATGTGGATAGAATACATCGCTATGAGGCAGAGATAATATGCAATGTGGATAGAATACATCGTCATGAGGCTGAGATAATATGCAATGTGGATAGAATACATCGCTATGAGGCAGAGATAATATGCAATGTGGATAGAATACATCGCTATGAGGCAGAGATAATATGCAATGTGGATATAATACATCGTCATGAGGGAGAGATAATATGCAATGTGGATATAATACATCGCCATGGCTGAGAGATAATATGCAATGTGGATAGAATACATCGCTATGGCTGAGAGATAATATACAATGTGGATATAATACATCGCCATGGCTGAGAGATAATATGCAATGTGGATAGAATACATCGCCATGGCTGAGAGATAATATGCAATGTGGATAGAATACATCGCCATGGCTGAGAGATAATATGCAATGTGGATAGAATACATCGCCATGAGGCAGAGATAATATGCAATGTGGATAGAATACATCGCCATGAGGCAGAGATAATATGCAATGTGGATAGAATACATCGCCATGGCTGAGAGATAATATGCAATGTGGATAGAATACATCGCCATGAGGCAGAGATAATATGCAATGTGGATAGAATACATCGCCATGGCTGAGAGATAATATGCAATGTGGATAGAATACATCGCCATGAGGGAGAGATAATATGCAATGTGGATAGAATACATCGCCATGAGGCAGAGATAATATGCAATGTGGATATAATACATCGCCATGGCTGAGAGATAATATGCAATGTGGATAGAATACATCGCTATGGCTGAGAGATAATATACAATGTGGATAGAATACATCGCTATGATGGAGAGATAATATGCAATGTGGATAGAATACATCGCCATGGCTGAGAGATAATATGCAATGTGGATAGAATACATCGCTATGACGGAGAGATAATATGCAATGTGGATAGAATACATCGCCATGGCTGAGAGATAATATGCAATGTGGATAGAATACATCGCCATGGCTGAGAGATAATATGCAATGTGGATAGAATACATCGCCATGGCTGAGAGATAATATGCAATGTGGATAGAATACATCGCCATGAGGGAGAGATAATATGCAATGTGGATAGAATACATCGCCATGAGGGAGAGATAATATGCAATGTGGATAGAATACATCGCCATGAGGGAGAGATAATATGCAATGTGGATAGAATACATCGCCATGAGGCAGAGATAATATACAATGTGGATAGCATACATCGCCATGAGGGAGAGATAATAATGAATTTAAAACACATGGTATGGTGATAGTGATGGGCGATTATAACATTGAACTCCCAACCAGACACGAGCGTAGTTTTACGTTTGACAATCATGGTAATCTACTTGTTGATCTTATGATCAGAAATCAGTTGATCGCTTCGCTTTAGACGGCTTAGATGTGTGCACCGGTGCTGTACAACATTACTCGAGAAACTCTCGTGGATCACATTTAATAATATTTGAAAATGATGTAATCTATATTCAATCGTGTTCAATTCTAGACGACAATTGTCTAAATGTCTCAAATCATCGCCCGATTCTTTGTACGTTGACAATTCCACTGAATGAAAGCATACACGGTTTGAGTATTAATAGCATAATAAATTGGGAAAATGTTAAACCTTATTGCGTTGAAAAATTCGCTCTACAATTAAATAATGACGATAGGTTAAAAGTGGGGCTATATATGGATATTTCCTTGACAAGCGATATCGATGAACTCTACTATATAATTGTTAATGCTGTACAGTCGGCGTCGGATCAATGCATCCCTAAATCAAAATTTAAACCGTACATTAAACTATATTGGAACAACGAACTGACGCATCTTCATATAAATATGCAAACTAAAAGAATTAAATGGTTATCTGAAAATCTGAAAAGGGGCTATAGAAAAAGAAATCGACACAGCAGCCGACATAGACAGTAATGGATTTTGGCGCTTAGTAAATCAAGGGAAAAATCAGCGTAATAAGTCCGCAGTTTTCGAAATGAATTTTGGCGGGAAAACTTGCAACAAACCCGATGATATAGGCTAAACTGTTGTTTTCGAGATTATTTTGCAGATCTTTACAAGCCAACTTGTAACGCCGAATTTGATGACGACTATTTGATAGGTCGCTCGGTTGACTTTCAAACTATTAATTCGGATTCGTGTATGTATAATTATAATAATGTCCATATCGATGAGTCAATCGTTCGAAAACAGCTACGTCATTGTAAACATGAAAAAGCGTGCGGATATGATCGCGTTAATTATGAACATGTTAAACATGGGGGAGATTTACTTATAAGTGTCATCACCAAACTTTTCCAGAACATGTCCGACTTTTGCTATATACCGATTAATCTAAAAAAAGGTGTCATATCAACACTTTATAAAGGCGGTAATAAACGAAAGAATGATCCAAACAGTTATCGGGCAATATCTTTATGTTCAAATATTTTAAAGTTATACGAAAAAGGTCATATTGAAAGTAAATGCATTACAAGGTGGTTTCCAGAAAAAGCTTAGTTGCACTATTCATGACACCATTTGTATTGCGTGAACGCATTCATTTTGCAAAAGAAAATAACTCCAAATTATATTCATGTTTTTTGGACGTCCGTCAAGCATTTGACAGAGTTACCCATTCTCTGCCTATGCTTAAACTGCTCAAAATAGTAAATTATCAAATATATAAAATAATATCCAACATGCTCAACAATGTACAGAGTTGTGTTAAGACTCAAGGAATTACATCCGAATGGTTCAATGTAGAGCATGGAACACGGCAATGTCATGGCTTTATTTAATTTTCGTCAATGATTTGATGAACGAAATTGCTTCGTCGAAATACTGTTTGATACATGATACTTGTTACGGATATCCAACTCATGATGACGACATGGTGCTACTATCTTGCTCCAAATCTGGTCTAGAAAAAGTAATTGATATATGCTAGAACGGTACATGTATAATGCTGGGAATGTAGCGTAATTGTATTCAACGAGACAGAAGGTGAATTTATAAATAGTTCTAGAAATTGGAAGTTAGATACTACATCAGTGGAGGAATCTGAATCTTATGTCCATTTAGGGGTGCATTGTAATAAGTACTTGAATATTGATGATAATATTAAACAAGCCTGTTCAAAAATACGCAAAACATTATGTGGCATGGCCGACTTCGGTGTGCACAGAAATGGTTTACACCCGCTATCAACAAAACACCTATATCAACCAATTGTTCTATCAAAGGCATTGTTCGGGTGCGAACTGTGGTGTAGCATTTCTGAAACCCAATTACAGTCCCCTGAAAGAGTGCATCGCCAATGCCAATTCATGCAATCAATGCCACGATGTACACGGACGGATTTGCGTTAGGTTGTATTGGTGCTCTCTCGCTTGAACAAGAGATCGATAAGCGTAAGCTCTTATGTTTCGGTCAAATATGTAATATGGATGTTAAAAAGAGTGCAGAAGCCTATTTTCCACTCGACTTATGCAATTCAAAATCACACCTAGTAAAACATTGGGATATATAAACTATATATATATAACATATATTACCTAATTAAATCTACCCCCATTGTACGCGTTTTCATGTGTACAATGGCTTAGCTGCCTTTCGAACGATTGACTCATCGATATGGACATTATTTAATTATCCATACACGAATCCGAATTAATAGTTTGAAAGTCAACCGAGCGACATATCAAATAGTTGTCATCAAATTCGGCGTTACAAGTTGGCTGTAAAGATCTGCAAAATAATCTCGAAAACAACAGTTTATATAATCGGGTTTGCTGCACGTTTTCCCGCCAAAATTCATTTCGAAAACTGCGGGCTTATTACGCTGTTTTTTCCGTTTATTTACTAAGCGTCAAAATCCATTACTGTCTATTTCGGCGGCTGTGTCGATTTCGTTTTCTATAGCCCCTTTTCAGATTTTCAGATAACCACTTAATTCTTTTAGTTTGCATATTTTTATGAAGATGCGTCAGTTCGTTGTTCCAATATGGTTTGATGTACGGTTTAAATTTTGATTTCGGAATGCATTGATCCGACGCTGACTGTATAGCATTTACAATTATATAGTAGAGTTCATCGATATCGCTTGTCAATGAAATACCCATATATAGCCCCACCGTTAACCTATCGTCATGAGCGAATTTTTCAACGCAATAAGGTTTTAACATTTTCCCAATTTATTATGCTATTAGTACTCAAACCTTGTATGCTTACATTCAGTGGCATTGTCAACGTACAAAGAATCGGGCGATGATTTGAGACATTTAGACAATTGTCGTATAGAATCGAACACGATTGAATATAGATTACATCATTTTCAAATATTAAATTGTGATCCATGAGAGTTTCTTGAGTAATGTTGTGCAGTACATGACGGTAAAGCGCACCGGTGCACACATCTAAGCCGTCTAAAGCGAAGCGATCAACTGACCAACAAGTAGATTACCACGATTGTCAAACTGAAAACTACGCTCGTGTCTGGTTGGGAGTTCGATGTTATAATCGCCCATCACTATCACCATACAATGTTTTGTATATTGACTTAATATATTTTCTATATCTTGACAATTATGGATTTAGGTAAAATATTTCGACACAATAAAACATTTCTTCCCAACAATTGAATGTGTGATGTGCCGCCTAACACTACAAATACGACCTAGATAAGATTTAATGAAATGTCGTGTAATGCCTTCAAGGATACGTTTATATTTGATAAGCAAGCCAGGCCTGTCCCTGAGGAAATGGGGACGAGGAGAAATTCTTATCATGTACATGCATAGCGATTTACTACTTATATCGTGTCCACAAGGTCTTCGTAATTTCGACGCTTAGGTAAGACATCTGCCAACAGAGAATTGAATATAGTTTCAATGAACTGTATTTGTTTACTCTTTAAAATTGAGCATATTTCTCTGATTCTGTGTTCATTATGGTAAATGCTACGTTTCACTATTGATTTCCACAGTAACAAACACGCCAAAATAAACAATTGCTCTTGTCCGCCCATTGAGTATCCATGTTTTCGTTAGCCGCCGCTAATACGCTGTAAGAAATGTTATATGGAAGGAGCATCATTAATTTTAGCAAATGTCAAAAAGAGTTTTGAAAATGTAAACGAGGCATTTACATTACAATTGTAAAGAACTAGTTATCTTAAAGCGAATGTCATTGGCTGCTTAGAACACATATGTGTGATGTATGTGAAAAAAAGATAACATGATATATTATGAAAACCTAATAATAGCTGATCCTAATTAATAAATTATTCAAAAATGCGATTAAATGGAACTTTTGTCATGCATAATGAAGCATTTACATTTTCTACATAGGGCTACTTTGTGTGTGTGTGTGTTTCTTAATATATTTCTTATTTTTACTTTTAAAATAAATGTGTTTCTTTGAATTACAATATATCCCAGTACTTGAACATAGCTAGTATTCAATAAGCTTCACTGGGTAGATTATGTTTAAGCTGCCAGGCTAGCTCAGTCGATATAGCGTGTGTCCTGTAAAATGAAAGGTTCCGGGTTCGAACCCCCAGGTTATTATTAAAACGCGATAACTGTATTTTGTATGCTTCTTATTTTCATTCAAAATAAACGCATATTCCCTTAGCTCAACAGCGTCACCTACTAATCTACAATCTAAACGTAACACATTATACATTTCAAATTGGAAATAAATTTTTACCTACCGAAAACGTTGCAAATATTCATTATGTACATTTCCATTGGAGAGGAATTAATATAATGTATATGTATAATGTATATAATACATGTAAATTTATTGGAATAAATACTGCTTAAACCAAATTGGAAATATTACCGTTCATAATGAATAAAACACTGTCCTCCAACTATTTCACATGAACGAATACACACATACTAATATATATCAATAATAATCCTTCATAATTGAATGAGCACTTCATTTATTGTTCTTCACTTATATTGTGTCGTCCGTGGTCCAGTGGTAGAGCGTCGGATTTGGAATCGAACGGTCCCGGGTTCGATACTCGGAAAGGCCACGTCTGTAGTGTCATTGAGCAAGGCACCTCACACACATTGCTTAGTACTGGTTAATCGCTTAGGTCGGCTAAGCCTGCCCAGAAAAAATGTCTAGGTCACCGAGAGGGGTTTGACATTAATGGAACATACATACATACATATTACAACAACAACAACAACAATTAATCCATGTCGTAACGACAACAACAATATTCTGCTGTCCTACATCAATACACCAACACTGTCCTCCAACGTACGTACTAACACTAATATTAATACTGTGTGTTTTACGTTTATTTATCGTCGCTACCGGTTGCCCATATGAGCGACGCCTCCTGAAGAGATTAGTCATTTTAGATTTTTGGAGGATAGTGCAATGATACAGACAGAGACCCATTCCAGAGTCTCCTCTGGTTCTTTTACGTGCACGGTGTAAAGCACCAACACGAGACCTCGGTTTAACGTCCCATCTGAAAGACTGTTAATTTTATTAGGGTCAGACGGGGGATCGAACCTGCGATCCCTGGATTACCAGTCCAGTGTGTTACCACTGGACTACCAGCGTGTTACCACTGGACTACATATCCGTCTGTATATTAATACTCAACTATCAATGTCCTATTATAATTCAGCATTTATACACTTAGAACAGTTATGCAAAATATTATATTCATAACATTTGCATTTATGCATATGTATGCACATATTTGAAATATTTAAAGTAAACATTGTTTTTCATTAAAAAATATTGTTATATAGCTAGTCAACCGCAAATACTATGGGTGGGTGTGGTATCTAAGCAGCACGTCTATACTACACAATGCAGTCTCCATATGAACAGTGTTTATACAATAAATAGTTTTGTAACGACACACCATAATTATGCTATCACAAGCCAAACAACAGAATCATATTATTTAGTAAAACATTAAAGGTTACACCATGATTGCATTTAGCAAAGAGAAGTCGCAAAGCTCGATTTGCACTCTGAGCAATCGGCTTGACAGTAACATTCAGCAAAGCTCGACGTGCACTCTGAGCAATCGGCTTGACAGTAGCATTCAGATTTAAATGTTCCTGCTGGTCTGTAATGGGGCCAATGTGGGTCCCATATGGGGGAATCCATGTGGCCCCATGTGGGGAAGCCCATGTGGGTCTCATATGGGCAGCTCACATGGGCCCAATATGGGATTTGCAAACGGGATTAGTGTGGGTCCCATATGGGAAGCCAATATGGGTCCGCAACGGGGCCATTGTGAGTCCCTTATGGAGGAATCCCATGTGAGTCCCTTATGGTGAAGTCCATGTGGGTCTCGTATGGGCAGCAATGTGCATGGGTCTTACAACATATCTATGTGTGTGACTGAAACATATTCAAATGTCCAAATGTGTACGTAGTAATTGATATCCCTAGTAAACGTTAAGAGCTTTAATACATACAAACAGTTCTTCAAATTAATTCAAAAGATACTAATTCAATTTTAAAAGCTGTATTCAATGTTGCCAAAGTCGGTATTGTGTATGGTCGAGCCTGCTTCATGGGATCACCAATACTATATATATCTCCCACAAAGTCGGTACTGTGTATGATCGAGCCTACTTCATGGGATCACCAATACTATATATATCTCCCACAAAGTCGGTATTGTGTATGGTCGAGCCTACTTCATGGGATCACCAATACTATATATATCTCCCACAAAGTCGGTACTGTGTATGATCGAGCTTACTTCATGGGATCACCAATACTATATATATCTCCCACAAAGTCGGTACTGTGTATGATCGAGCCTACTTCATGGGATCACCAATACTATATATATCTCCCACAAAGTCGGTACTGTGTATGATCGAGCCTGCTTCATGGGATCACCAATACTATATATATCTCCCACAAGTCGGTACTGTGTATGATCGAGCCGCTTCATGGGATCACAATACTATATATATCTCCCACAAAGTCGGTACTGTGTATGATCGAGCCTACTTCATGGGATCACCAATTATATATATCTCCCACAAAGTCGGTACTGTATGATCGAGCCTACTTCATGGGATCACCAATACTATATATATCTCCCACAAAGTCGGTACTGTGTATGATCGAGCCTGCTTCATGGGATCACCAATACTATATATATCTCCCACAAAGTCGGTACTGTGTATGATCGAGCCTGCTTCATGGGATCACCAATACTATATATATCTCCCACAAAGTCGGTACTGTGTATGATCGAGCCTACTTCATGGGATCACCAATACTATATATATCTCCCACAAAGTCGGTATTGTGTATGATCGAGCCTACTTCATGGGATCACCAATATTATATATATCTCTCACAAAGTCGGTATTGTGTACTTCATGGGATCACCAATACTATATATATCTCCCACAATTGTGTGTTTAGTCGCACCAACAGCTTCGGCCAAATATCGACTCGCCATGGAGGAAGACCCGGATGCACCTCTGGGCACTATTTTAGGCACATAGGAATAACCACCGACCTTCCACAATACTGCTGCATAGGCTAACTCCCGCAATTACGTTCACCAGAGTACAAATATGAACATATAGAATAACAATTGGTCAGGATGTGTCACAAACATGTTTTATGTTGTGCTCAGTTGAGTCGAGCAAAAGTTATAGGCACAACTAGTTATCAAACCAGTATTCTAACAATGACTCAGCATTTTGTCTGTATACGCAAAGAAGGAATTTACCGTTGTTAGTTTATACAAATTTATTTCAGCTCGATTGCGAAACAAGTTCTTATAACTTATATTACTCACTCTCGAGACCTCATTCCTGATGGAAACATCGCCACGAGGGAGAGAGAAGAGGCAACGTGGATATTAAATGCCTTGCCTAAGGGCACAATCGTAACGGCCCCAACATGGCTCGAACTCCGGACCTTTCGCACCTGAAGCGAGCGCGCATTCACTGCGCTATCACGACTGCCACACTTACCGTTGTTAAATATGCAATAAAACACGACTTAGTGTGTGACGCCAAACGCGACGTCAAATTGTGTAGTTGTTTTAGGTCATTTACAGCTTTATAAAAATAATACCAAAGAAACACACACGTTCTGAGTGCCGGAATTACCACTTAGGTGTGTTGGTGTATGGTTAATTCCTACGCACCAGAACTCCAAACCATGTTTTATTTGCCAATAAACAATGTAAAGACAAATGTTATTTCTTACTCAATATAAGTAATTTAAGTAAATTGTAAGTAGATTGTGACATGTACTATATAACATACAATTAAAACATACATAGAAACACAGAAAGAAACCCTACGTTGACCACCTGTAAATGAGTATTTGTTAGTTCATGCGAAACATGTGCTATTGATTATGATAACATGAGAGTACAAGACGGGTAATTAGCCTGCCATTCTCAATTCATCGACGATCAACAGAACACTTGTATTGTATACCCCGATATACGAAACCATGGTGGATTTCATTTCTTATGTGCAAATCATTTGTCCCTCAATGCTAAATGTTCAAATCCCATTCCTCCATGCCATGAAGCTATTCAAATGACATGCAGAAGGTCGATGGTTCTAACTGGAGTCTTTCTCCACCAATAATAACTTGAGACAATTTTTGTTATTTATCAAATACTATCTGATAACAACAACAATCTCCATGCAAGGATATTAGGACAAGCGGAATAAATGTTCAGTTCTGTTGTTGTAAATAATCATGTATTGACAGAAAATAAATATGTTTAAACTAAATGTTCAGTTCATTTTCACATCGCGAAATAATATTACAATGTAACAATTCAACAATTCTTACTCTAAGTCTACACATGAACAACATTTAACTTGTGCAATATTGGAAACAGACATGCATGTGGTTGCTAAACAATATTTAGATAATCAAAATTTATTTCATACATGTTAGAGATATATGTGATGGGCTTAAAAGCTTTTGCCATCAAATCCAGTTTTCAAATGTTTGTGTTGTCGGTCGTTTGCACATGTGCCAACTGAAGCAAAATCTCGCGAGATTTATAGACTGTAACTAATTTTGTTTTAAGTTTTTGTGGTCTAATTTTACTTCATTTTAATGTTACATTTAGATTTTAAAAAATATTCGAAAGATCACATTAATTTCTTTTACCGAACATCGAGCCACACCGGCCATTACCGAAACCGTATGATTTAACAGCATATGGAGTCCATGCGGCCAATATGGGTGAACTATTTAATAATATTATCTTGTTAGTATTAATATTGCATATAAGCTTCCCCAGTCCAGTCAGTGTACTGCAAAATAATGGTCTCACCCATTTTATATTCATAGTTTATCAATGTCTTCATATGGCCCCATATAGGTCTAAAACGGGCAATATAGCTAATATATGGGATCCATACATTAGATAAGCCAGGATTGTACCAACATGGGGCCATATATACTTGCGTACTGGGATATGGGTCCCGCATGGGGCCAATATGGGTGACATAGTATTGATGAAATATTTGAAACAACAGTTTATAATCTCTTGTTAGTATTATTATTGCTTCTAAGGTTCACCAGCCCAGTCAGTGACCTATAGAATAAGGGTCTCACACATTCTATATTCAAAGTTTATCAATGTCTTCATATGGGACCCATACATTAGATATGCCCAAATTCTGCACAGATGGGGCCATACATGCTTGCGTACTGGGCAGTTGAGTTGTAACATTTGAAATAATATGGGGAACATTAGATCTAATTAACAATTTACTGTTTATTTTTATGCATTTCATCGATATATGAACAACTACCACAACAGGTAGAACAATGATATTTGTATCTATATTCAATGTTAGTTTTAGTTCTTACACACTCACACCAAACTGAAGTAGGCATACATTGCCAGAAATGAAAAGTGTAGTATATCTTTTATTAGATTTAGGCAAATTAGGCGCAAACAAGTGACATTTCATACCTCCTGAAACGCACAAATAGAACATTCAATTGTACAAAATGTACACATATTTAGAGTCAACATAGTGATCAATTCATAGTATGCTCTCATTCAGTTCCTCCAAACGAGCATAAATAATTGATAACCTCACAATATATAAAACATAACCAACAACAACATAAAGTAGGCTGGAGTGCTTGCAGCAACCTATCGTAAGTACAATTTCAAATAATCCCATACCATCCTTTAACGAAATATAGCTATCGTATGGTTCTATTGTTTCATAATATAATGGCAGCTCAATAAGCCTTTATGTATAGTAATTACCAAGCGTCAGGATACTGCGGGCGTGCTACCCAACCCCTGAACTCCTGTGTGTTTTACGTTTATTTATCGTCGCTACCGGTTGCCCATATGAGCAACGCCTCCTCAACCTTCTTCAAGTGTTATGTACTGTTCACTGCCTCAATCTTCTTCAAGTGATATGTACTGTTCCCTACATCAATCTTCTTCAAGTGATATGTACTGTTTACTACCTCAACCATCTTCAAGTGCTATATACTGTTCTCCACCTCAATCTGCTCAATCTTCTTCAAGTACTATATACTGTTCTCCACCTCAATCTTCTTCAAGTGCTATATACTGTTCTCCACCCCAACCTTCTTCAAGTGCTATATACTGTTCTCCACCTCAACCTTCTTCAAGTGCTATATACTGGTCTCCACCTCAACCTTCTTCAAGTGCTATATACTGTTCTCCACCCCAACCTTCTTCAAGTGCTATATACTGTTCTCCACCCCAACCTTCTTCAAGTGCTATATACTGTTCTCCACCTCAATCGTCTTCAAAAATAGCAGACATACGACAAATAAGATACCATACTTAAACAAACGATAGCATGATCTAATATTGACCATTTTATGTTTTGCTAAAGAAACATAATCAGCTTTGTGTCCTTCAGATCTAAAACTAATAAATATTGCAATATAGAAAAATTATATCAAACAACGAAAAAGCAAAACAAGATGCTACATGTGGCTGGTCCAAAAGTGTGTAAGACTTTACAACTAATAAGCAATAAGATCATATTTATTTCACCACTACCAACTCTGCTAAGCTCTCTAGTAATGGGATAACCCATCCACAATAACTAATGCATACTTTCCTGACCATTCCGAGCAGTAAATATCATATCCCGTTTTGTTCCTAAATATAACACTTAAACGCAATTTCTTCAATTTCGTTTAGTCTATGCTTGTCTGGCTCAATCTACATTATCACAAATCAATGTCCACGGACTAGAAACTATCGTACTGTCCTAAAGAGAACAAATACTATTAAAGCAAGAGCAAATACACACGTTTCCTTGTGTTCATGTTAAAGTATTACTGATAAAATTGCGGACAATTGTTGATTTGATCTAATGTTTACTTCAGCCTTTATCGTCGCTACTAGGTATAGTATACTAATTCACCTTCTGGACGGATATGTGTATTGTTATTCACCAGCCATAACTATATTGTATAGGCTGTTGGTTGTGAGGATATTGTATAGGATGTTGGAGGTGAGGATATTGCATAGGCTGTTGGAGGTGAGGATATTGTATAGGTAGTTGGTGGTGAGGATATTGTATAGGCTGTTGGATGTGAGGATATTGTATAGGCTGTTGGTTGTGAGGATATTGTATAGGATGTTGGAGGTGAGGATATTGCATAGGCTGTTGGAGGTGAGGATATTGTATAGGTAGTTGGTGGTGAGGATATTGTATAGGCTGTTGGATGTGAGGATATTGTATAGGCTGTTGGAGGTGAGGATATTGTATAGGCTGTTGGTGGTGAGGATATTGTATAGGCTGTAGGAGGTGAGGATATTGTATAGGCTGTTGGTGGTGAGGATATTGTATAGGATGTTGGAGGTGTGGATATTGTATAGGCTGTTGGTTGTGAGGATATTGTATAGGCTGTTGGAGGTGAGGATATTGCATAGGCTGTTGGAGGTGAGGATATTGTATAGGTAGTTGGTGGTGAGGATATTGTATAGGCTGTTGGATGTGAGGATATTGTATAGGCTGTTGGAGGTGAGGATATTGTATAGGCTGTTGGTGGTGAGGATATTGTATAGGCTGTAGGAGGTGAGGATATTGTATAGGCTGTTGGTGGTGAGGATATTGTATAGGCTGTAGGAGGTGAGGATATTGTATAGGCTCTTGGATGTGAGGACATTGTATAGGCTGTTGGTGGTGAGGATATTGTATAGGCTGTAGGAGGTGGGGATATTGTATAGGCTGTTGGAGGTGAGGATATTGTATAGGCTGTTGGATGTGGGGATATTGTATAGGCTGTTGGATGTGAGGATATTGTATATGCTGTTGTAGGTGAGGATATTGTATAGGCTGTTGGAGGTGAGGATATTGTATAGGCTGTTGGATGTGGGGGTATAGGTGTGGAGGGAGGATATTGTATAGGCTGTGGAGGTGAGGATATTGTATAGGATGTTGGAGGTGAGGATATTGTATAGGCTGTTGGAGGTGAGGATATTGTATAGGCTGTTGGAGGTGAGGATATTGTAATAGGCTGTTGGAGGTGAGGATATTGTATAGGCTGTTGGAGGTGAGGATATTGTATAGGCTGTTGGAGGTGAGGATATTGTATAGGCTGTTGGAGGTGAGGATATTGTATAGGCTGTTGGAGGTGAGGATATTGTATAGGCTGTTGGATGTGAGGATATTGTATATGCTGTTGTAGGTGAGGATATTGTATAGGCTGTTGGTGGTGAGGATATGTATAGGCTGTTGGTGGTGAGGATATTGTATAGGCTGTTGGAGGTGAGGATATTGTATAGGCTGTTGGAGGTGAGGATATTGTATATGCTGTTGGAGGTGAGGATATTGTATAGGCTGTTGTAGGTGAGGATATTGTATAGGCTGTTGGATGTGAGGATATTGTATAGGCTGTTGGAGGTGAGGATATTGTATAGGATGTTGGAGGTGATGATATTGCATAGGCTGTTGGAGGTGAGGATATTGTATAGGCTGTTGGAGGTGAGGATATTGTATAGGCTGTTGGAGGTGAGGATATTGTATAGGCTGTTGGAGGTGAGGATATTGCATAGGTTGTTGGAGGTGAGGATATTGTATAGGCTGTTGGATGTGAGGATATTGTATAGGCTGTTGGAGGTGAGGATATTGTATAGGCTGTTGGAGGTGAGGATATTGTATAGGTTGTTGGAGGTGAGGATATTGTATAGGCTGTTGGATGTGAGGATATTGTATAGGCTGTTGGAGGTGAGGATATTGTATAGGCTGTTGGTGGTGAGGATATTGTATAGGCTGTGGAGGTGAGGATATTGTATAGGCTGTTGGGTGAGGATATTGTATAGGTGTTGGTGGTGAGGATATTGTATAGGCTGTTGGTTGTGAGGATATTGTATAGGCTGTTGGAGGTGAGGATATTGTATAGGCTGTTGGAGGTGAGGATATTGTATAGGCTGTTGGTGGTGAGGATATTGTATAGGCTGTTGGATGTGAGGATATTGTATAGGCTGTTGGAGGTGAGGATATTGTATAGGCTGTTGGAGGTGAGGATATTGTATAGGCTGTTGGAGGTGAGGATATTGTATAGGCTGTTGGAGGTGAGGATATTGTATAGGCTGTTGGAGGTGAGGATATTGTATAGGCTGTTGGATGTGAGGATATTGTATAGGCTGTTGGAGGTGAGGATATTGTATAGGCTGTTGGAGGTGAGGATATTGTATAGGCTGTTGGAGGTGAGGATATTGTATAGGCTGTTGGAGGTGAGGATATTGTATAGACTGTTGGAGGTGAGGATATTGTATAGGCTGTTGGAGGTGAGGATATTGTATAGGCTGTTGGAGGTGAGGATATTGTATAGGCTGTTGGATGTGAGGATATTGTATATGCTGTTGTAGGCGAGGATATTGTATAGGCTGTTGGTGGTGAGGATATTGTACAGGATGTTGGAGGTGAGGATATTGTATAGGCTGTTGGATGTGAGGATATTGTATAGGCTGTTGGTGGTGAGGATATTGTATAGGCTGTTGGTGGTGAGGATATTGTATAGGCTGTTGGATGTGAGGATATTATATAGGCTGTTGGATGTGAGGATATTGTATAGGCTGTTGGAGGTGAGGATATTGTATAGGCTGTTGGTGGTGAGGATATTGTATAGGCTGTTGGATGTGAGGATATTGTATATGCTGTTGGAGGTGAGGATATTGTATAGGCTGTTGGAGGTGAGGATATTGTATAGGCTGTTGGATGTGAGGATATTGTATAGGCTGTTGGATGTGAGGATATTGTATAGGCTGTTGGAGGTGAGGATATTGTATAGGCTGTTGGTGGTGAGGATATTGTATAGGCTGTTGGAGGTGAGGATATTGTATAGGCTGTTGGTGGTGAGGATATTGTATAGGCTGTTGGAGGTGAGGATATTGTATAGGCTGTTGGTTGTGAGGATATTGTATAGGCTGTTGGAGGTGAGGATATTGTATAGGCTGTTGGAGGTGAGGATATTGTATAGGCTGTTGGTGGTGAGGATATTGTATAGGCTGTTGGATGTGAGGATATTGTATAGGCTGTTGGAGGTGAGGATATTGTATAGGCTGTTGGTGGTGAGGATATTGTATAGGCTGTTGGAGGTGAGGATATTGTATAGGCTGTTGGAGGTGAGGATATTGTATAGGCTGTTGGAGGTGAGGATATTGTATAGGCTGTTGGATGTGAGGATATTGTATAGGCTGTTGGTGGTGAGGATATTGTATAGGCTGTAGGAGGTGAGGATATTGTATAGGCTGTTGGAGGTGAGGATATTGTATAGGCTGTTGGATGTGGGATATTGTATAGGCTGTTGGATGTGAGGATATTGTATAGGCTGTTGGAGGTGAGGATATTGTATAGGCTGTTGGAGGTGAGGATATTGTATAGGCTGTTGGATGTGAGGATATTGTATAGGCTGTTGGAGGTGAGGATATTGTATAGGCTGTTGGAGGTGAGGATATTGTATAGGTGTTGGAGGTGAGGATATTGTATAGGCTGTTGGATGTGAGGATATTGTATAGGCTGTTGGAGGTGAGGATATTGTATAGGCTGTTGGAGGTGAGGATATTGTATAGGCTGTTGGAGGTGAGGATATTGTATAGGCTGTTGGAGGTGAGGATATTGTATAGGCTGTAGGAGGTGAGGATATTGTATAGGCTGTTGGAGGTGAGGATATTGTATAGGCTGTTGGTGGTGAGGATATTGTATAGGCTGTTGGTGGTGAGGATATTGTATAGGTTGTTGGAGGTGAGGATATTGCATAGGCTGTTGGATGTGAGGATATTGCATAGGCTGTTGGATGTGAGGATATTGCATAGGCTGTAGGAGGTGAGGCCAGTCTTGCATGTCAACTCGTGGATGCGCCTGCTGATATGCCGCTGCCATTGTATGTTAAATCGTGGATGTGCATGCAAACAAGCGGCTGCCATTGTATGTTAAATCGTGGATGTGCATGCAAACAAGCGGCTGCCATTGTATGTTAAATCGTGGATGTGGATGCAAACAAGCGGCTGCCATTGTATGTTAAATCGTGGATGTGCATGCAAACAAGCGGCTGCCATTGTATGTTAAATCGTGGATGCACATGCTAACAAGCGGCTGTCATTGTATGTTAAATCGTGGATGCACATGCTAACATGCGGCTGCCATTGTATGTTAAATCGTGGATGTACATGCAAACATGCGTTCGCCATTGTATGTTAAATCGTGGATGTGCATGCAAACAAGCGGCTGCCATTGTATGTTAAATCGTGGATGCACATGCTAACATGCGGCTGCCATTGTATGTTAAATCGTGGATGCGCATGCAAACAAGCGGCTGCCATTGTATGTTAAATCGTGGATGCGCATGCAAACAAGCGGCTGCCATTGTATGTTAAATCGAGGATGCGCATGCAAACAAGCGGCTGCCATTGTATGTTAAATCGTGGATGTGCATGCAAACAAGCGGCTGCCATTGTATGTTAAATCGTGGATGTGCATGCAAACAAGCGGCTGCCATTGTATGTTAAATCGTGGATGTGCATGCTAACATGCGGCTGCCATTGTATATTAAATCGTGGATGCACATGCAAACTAGCGACTGCTAAAGAATGTCAACTCGTGCATGCGATACAAACAAGTGACTGCTATTGCATGTCTATTCCTGGATGAGCATGGTAACAAGCGGCTGCCATTGTATGTTAAATCGTGGATGCGCATGCAAACAAGCGGCTGCCATTGTATGTTAAATCGAGGATGCGCATGCAAACATGCGGCTGCCATTGTGTGTTAAATCGTGGATGCGCATGCAAACAAGCGGCTGCCATTGTATGTTAAATCGAGGATGCGCATGCAAACAAGCGGCTGCCATTGTATGTTATATCGTGGATGCACATGCTAACATGCGGCTGCCATTGTATGGTAAATCATGGATGCGCATGCTAACATGCGGCTGTCATTGTATGTTAAATCGTGGATGCACATGCTAACATGCGGCTGCCATTGTATGCTAAATCGAGGATGTGCATGCTAACATGCGGCTGCCATTGTATGGTAAATCGTGGATGCGCATGCTAACATGCGGCTGTCATTGTATGTTAAATCGTGGATGCACATGCTAACATGCGGCTGCCATTGTATGTTAAATCGTGGATGTACATGCAAACATGCGTTCGCCATTGTATGTTAAATCGTGGATGTGCATGCAAACAAGCGGCTGCCATTGTATGTTAAATCGTGGATGCACATGCTAACATGCGGCTGCCATTGTATGTTAAATCGTGGATGCGCATGCAAACAAGCGGCTGCCATTGTATGTTAAATCGTGGATGTGCATGCTAACATGCGGCTGCCATTGTATATTAAATCGTGGATGCACATGCAAACTAGCGACTGCTAAAGAATGTGAACTAGTGCATGCGATACAAACAGGTGACTGCTATTGCATGTCTATTCCTGGATGAGCATGGTAACAAGCGGCTGCCATTGTATGTTAAATCGTGGATGCGCATGCAAACAAGCGGCTGCCATTGTATGTTAAATCGTGGATGCACATGCAAACATGCGGCTGCCATTGTGTGTTAAATCGTGGATGCATATGCTAACATGCGGCTGCCATTGTATGTTAAATCGTGGATGCACATGCTAACATGCGGCTGCCATTGTATGTTAAATCGTGGATGCGCATGCAAACAAGCGGCTGCCATTGTATGTTAAATCGAGGATGCGCATGCAAACATGCGGCTGCCATTGTGTGTTAAATCGTGGATGCGCATGCAAACAAGCGGCTGCCATTGTATGTTAAATCGAGGATGCGCATGCAAACAAGCGGCTGCCATTGTATGTTATATCGTGGATGCACATGCTAACATGCGGCTGCCATTGTATGGTAAATCATGGATGCTCATGCTAACATGCGGCTGTCATTGTATGTTAAATCGTGGATGCACATGCTAACATGCGGCTGCCATTGTATGCTAAATCGAGGATGTGCATGCAAACATGCGTTCGCCATTGTATGTTAAATCGTGGATGTGCATGCAAACAAGCGGCTGCCATTGTATGTTAAATCGTGGATGCACATGCAAACAAGCGGCTGCCATTGTATGTTAAATCGAGGATGCGCATGCAAACAAGCGGCTGCCATTGTATGTTAAATCGAGGATGCGCATGCAAACAAGCGGCTGCCATTGTATGTTAAATCGTGGATGCTCATGCTAACAAGCGGCTGCCATTGTATGTTAAATCGTGGATGTGCATGCAAACAAGCGGCTGCCATTGTATGTTAAATCGTGGATGCACATGCTAACAAGCGGCTGCCATTGTATGTTAAATCGTGGATGTGCATGCAAACAAGCGGCTGCCATTGTATGTTAAATCGTGGATGCACATGCTAACATGCGGCTGCCATTGTATGTTAAATCGTGGATGTGCATGCTAACATGCGGCTGCCATTGTATATTAAATCGTGGATGCACATGCAAACTAGCGACTGCTAAAGAATGTCAACTCGTGCATGCGATACAAACAAGTGACTGCTACTGCATGTCTATTCCTGGATGAGCATGGTAACAAGCGGCTGCCATTGTATGTTAAATCGTGGATGCGCATGCAAACAAGCGGCTGCCATTGTATGTTAAATCGAGGATGCGCATGCAAACATGCGGCTGCCATTGTGTGTTAAATCGTGGATGCGCATGCAAACAAGCGGCTGCCATTGTATGTTAAATCGAGGATGCGCATGCAAACAAGCGGCTGCCATTGTATGTTATATCGTGGATGCACATGCTAACATGCGGCTGCCATTGTATGGTAAATCATGGATGCGCATGCTAACATGCGGCTGTCATTGTATGTTAAATCGTGGATGCACATGCTAACATGCGGCTGCCATTGTATGCTAAATCGAGGATGTGCATGCAAACATGCGTTCGCCATTGTATGTTAAATCGTGGATGTGCATGCAAACAAGCGGCTGCCATTGTATGTTAAATCGTGGATGCACATGCTAACATGCGGCTGCCATTGTATGTTATATCGTGGATGCGCATGCAAACAAGCGGCTGCCATTGTATGTTAAATCGTGGATGCGCATGCAAACAAGCGGCTGCCATTGTATGTTAAATCGAGGATGCGCATGCAAACAAGCGGCTGCCATTGTATGTTAAATCGTGGATGTGCATGCAAACAAGCGGCTGCCATTGTATGTTAAATCGTGGATGTGCATGCAAACAAGCGGCTGCAATTGTATGTTAAATCGAGGATGCGCATGCAAACAAGCGGCTGCCATTGTATGTTAAATCGTAGATGCGCATGCAAACAAGCGGCTGCCATTGTATGTTAAATCGTGGATGCGCATGCTAACATGCGGCTGCCATTGTATGTTAAATCGTGGATGCACATGCAAACTAGCGACTGCTAAAGAATGTCAACTCGTGCATGCGATACAAACAAGTGACTGCTATTGCATGTCTATTCCTGGATGAGCATGGTAACAAGCGGCTGCCATTGTATGTTAAATCGTGGATGCGCATGCAAACAAGCGGCTGCCATTGTATGTTAAATCGAGGATGCGCATGCAAACATGCGGCTGCCATTGTGTGTTAAATCGTGGATGCGCATGCAAACAAGCGGCTGCCATTGTATGTTAAATCGAGGATGCGCATGCAAACAAGCGGCTGCCATTGTATGTTATATCGTGGATGCACATGCTAACATGCGGCTGCCATTGTATGGTAAATCATGGATGCGCATGCTAACATGCGGCTGTCATTGTATGTTAAATCGTGGATGCACATGCTAACATGCGGCTGCCATTGTATGCTAAATCGAGGATGTGCATGCAAACATGCGTTCGCCATTGTATGTTAAATCGTGGATGTGCATGCAAACAAGCGGCTGCCATTGTATGTTAAATCGTGGAGCACATGCTAACATGCGGCTGCCATTGTATGTTAAATCGTGGATGCGCATGCAAACAAGCGGCTGCCATTGTATGTTAAATCGTGGATGCGCATGCAAACAAGCGGCTGCCATTGTATGTTAAATCGAGGATGCGCATGCAAACAAGCGGCTGCCATTGTATGTTAAATCGTGGATGTGCATGCAAACAAGCGGCTGCCATTGTATGTTAAATCGTGGATGTGCATGCAAACAAGCGGCTGCAATTGTATGTTAAATCGAGGATGCGCATGCAAACAAGCGGCTGCCATTGTATGTTAAATCGTGGATGCGCATGCAAACAAGCGGCTGCCATTGTATGTTAAATCGTTGATGCACATGCTAACAAGCGGCTGCCATTGTATGTTAAATCGTAGATGCGCATGCAAACAAGCGGCTGCCATTGTATGTTAAATCGTGGATGCGCATGCTAACATGCGGCTGCCATTGTATGTTAAATCGTGGATGCACATGCTAACAAGCGGCTGCCATTGTATGTTAAATCGTGGATGCATATGCGAACATGCGGCTGCCATTGTATGTTAAATCGTGGATGTGCATGCAAACAAGCGGCTGCCATTGTATGTTAAATCGTGGATGCACATGCTATCACGCGGCTGCCATTGTATGTTAAATCGTGGATGCGCATGCAAACAAGCGGCTGCCATTGTATGTTAAATCGAGGATGCGCATGCAAACAAGCGGCTGCCATTGTATGTTAAATCGTGGATGCGCATGCAAACAAGCGGCTGCCATTGTATGTTAAATCGTGGATGCACATGCTAACAAGCGGCTGCCATTGTATGTTAAATCGTGGATGTGCATGCAAACAAGCGGCTGCCATTGTATGTTAAATCGTGGATGCACATGCTATCACGCGGCTGCCATTGTATGTTAAATCGTGGATGCGCATGCAAACAAGCGGCTGCCATTGTATGTTAAATCGAGGATGCGCATGCAAACAAGCGGCTGCCATTGTATGTTAAATCGTGGATGCGCATGCGAACAAGCGGCTGCCATTGTATGTTAAATCGTGGATGCTCATGCTAACAAGCGGCTGCCATTGTATGTTAAATCGTGGATGTGCATGCAAACAAGCGGCTGCCATTGTATGTTAAATCGTGGATGCACATGCTAACAAGCGGCTGCCATTGTATGTTAAATCGTGGATGTGCATGCAAACAAGCGGCTGCCATTGTATGTTAAATCGTGGATGCACATGCTAACATGCGGCTGCCATTGTATGTTAAATCGTGGATGTGCATGCTAACATGCGGCTGCCATTGTATATTAAATCGTGGATGCACATGCAAACTAGCGACTGCTAAAGAATGTCAACTCGTGCATGCGATACAAACAAGTGACTGCTATTGCATGTCTATTCCTGGATGAGCATGGTAACAAGCGGCTGCCATTGTATGTTAAATCGTGGATGCGCATGCAAACAAGCGGCTGCCATTGTATGTTAAATCGAGGATGCGCATGCAAACATGCGGCTGCCATTGTGTGTTAAATCGTGGATGCGCATGCAAACAAGCGGCTGCCATTGTATGTTAAATCGAGGATGCGCATGCAAACAAGCGGCTGCCATTGTATGTTATATCGTGGATGCACATGCTAACATGCGGCTGCCATTGTATGGTAAATCATGGATGCGCATGCTAACATGCGGCTGTCATTGTATGTTAAATCGTGGATGCACATGCTAACATGCGGCTGCCATTGTATGCTAAATCGAGGATGTGCATGCAAACATGCGTTCGCCATTGTATGTTAAATCGTGGATGTGCATGCAAACAAGCGGCTGCCATTGTATGTTAAATCGTGGATGCACATGCTAACATGCGGCTGCCATTGTATGTTAAATCGTGGATGCGCATGCAAAGAAGCGGCTGCCATTGTATGTTAAATCGTGGATGCGCATGCAAACAAGCGGCTGCCATTGTATGTTAAATCGAGGATGCGCATGCAAACAAGCGGCTGCCATTGTATGTTAAATCGTGGATGTGCATGCAAGCAAGCGGCTGCCATTGTATGTTAAATCGTGGATGTGCATGCAAACAAGCGGCTGCAATTGTATGTTAAATCGAGGATGCGCATGCAAACAAGCGGCTGCCATTGTATGTTAAATCGTAGATGCGCATGCAAACAAGCGGCTGCCATTGTATGTTAAATCGTGGATGCGCATGCTAACATGCGGCTGCCATTGTATGTTAAATCGTGGATGCACATGCTAACATGCGGCTGTCATTGTATGTTAAATCGTGGATGTGCATGCAAACAAGCGGCTGCCATTGTATGTTAAATCTAGGATGCGCATGCAAACAAGCGGCTGCCATTGTATGTTAAATCGTGGATGCGCATGCAAACAAGCGGCTGCCATTGTATGTTAAATCGTGGATGCACATGCTAACAAGCGGCTGCCATTGTATGTTAAATCGTAGATGCGCATGCAAACAAGCGGCTGCCATTGTATGTTAAATCGTGGATGCGCATGCAAACAAGCGGCTGCCATTGTATGCTAAATCGAGGATGTGCATGCTAACATGCGACTGTGATTGCAAGTCCACCTGTGGATGCACTTACTAACAAGCGACTGTGATTGCAAGTCCACCCGTGGATGCACTTGCTAACAAGCGACTGTGATTGCAAGTCCACCCGTGGATGCACTTGCTAACAAGCGACTGTGATTGCAAGTCCACCCGTGGATGCACATGCTAACAAGCGACTGTGATTGCAAGTCCACCCGTGGATGCACTTGCTAACAAGCGACTGTGATTGCAAGTCCACCCGTGGATGCACTTGCTAACAAGCGACTGTGATTGCAAGTCCACCCGTGGATACACATGCTAACAAGCGACTGTGATTGGAAGTCCACCCGTGGATGCACTTGCTAACAAGCGACTGTGATTGCAAGTCCACCCGTGGATGCACTTGCTAACAAGCGACTGTGATTGCAAGTCCACCCGTGGATGCACATGCTAACAAGCGACTGTGATTGCAAGTCCACCCGTGGATGCACTTGCTAACAAGCGACTGTGATTGCAAGTCCACCCGTGGATGCACTTGCTAACAAGCGACTGTGATTGCAAGTCCACCCGCGGATGCACATGCTAACAAGCGACTGTGATTGCAAGTCCACCCGTGGATGCACTTGCTAACAAGCGACTGTGATTGCAAGTCCACCCGTGGATGCACATGCTAACAAGCGACTGCCATTGCATGCCAACTCGTGAATGCGTATGGTAACACGCGAATGCCATTGCATGCCAACTCGTGAATGCACATGCTAACATGCGACTGCCATTGCATGCCAACTCGTGGTTGTGCATGCTAACATGCGACTGCCATTGCATGCCAACTCGTGGATGTGCATGCTAACATGCGACTGCCATTGCATGCCAACTCGTGGATGTGCATGGTAACAAGCGACTGTCATTGCATGCCAACTCGTACATGCGCATGCTAACAAGCGAATGCCATTGCATGCCCACTCGTGAATGCGCATGGTAACAGGCGAATGCCATTGCATGTCCACCCGTACATGCGCATGGTAACAAGCGACTACTAGCAAATGTCAACTCGTACATGCTAACATGCGACTGCCATTGCATGCCAACTCGTGGATGTACATGCTGACATGCGGCTGCCAGTGCATGCCAACTCGTGGATGTACATGCTAACATGCGACTGCCATTGCATGCCAACTCGTGGATGTACATGCTAACATGCGACTGCCATTGCATGCCAACTCGTGGATGTGTATGCTAACATGCGACTGCCATTGCATGCCAACTCGTGGATGTGCATGCTAACACACGATTACTAGTAGCATGTCGACTCGTGCACACGCATGCTAACAATCGAATGCTGTCGTAACTCGTACTGTATATATTCAACGCCTTTCGCGTTTATGCTTGTAATATTGAAGTGTAGTTTGATGAAGCTAACTTCGTACGTCTTACCTCGCATATGCTGGTAACCCTTGACTACTATATAGCGGTTGCATGCACACGTTAGATTCAACAATAACTGCTATTGTGCTAATTACTGTACTGAGCCTCCGGTTATATTCTCAATAGTTGATCTTACCATTCATTGTTTAACAAATGGAACATACCTGTGTCGGATTTCGAGTTTGCCTGTGCATTAGTCCAAATATTTAGACTTGAAAAATGTGACATTTTACTATCAAGGCATTTTTCAAAGCCAAAGCCAAAGCCAAAGCCAAAGCCTCAATTATGCGTTGCATATTATTATATTCTAAAATGTCGTTTTCATAAATTAAAATTGCTAACAAGATGAACACACATAACCGTTGTTTGAATTATGCACAGTCTATAACGTCTCTTGACACAATATTATACAAGAAATCAACGCTTAAATTTCATGGCAGAGTTTCACCATTCCATTTCGTCCATTTTGAATTTTTGGTTATTACAAAATGTCAAGATTAGAAATCATTAGACGAAATTGTTTACAAGATATATCTTCGGTGCCATGACGGTGAACCAAATAAGATTTCGTTCAATAACCAATTGTTCATACGCATGAAATGTACTAGCAAAAGATTCATTCGGATTTCTTTTGTGAAGCCTGCGCAGAAAAGGTGGGAGAATCTCACCTGTTGACTTCAAAACAGCTAAATGTAAGCACAACGGTAAGACAATATATTTTAAACGTTCTTAATATCTATATTTATGATTATTCTTAACACCAATGCACACATTTATAATCGTTCATGTCCGAAAAGCTTCAAAATATTGGTCAGAAATCCCACCGTCGAATCAGGGCGGAAAGTGCTATGCGAAAATGAGCTTTAACGATAAGACATGGAAATAACAGGAACTTTGTTTATGTAGAGGTCTTATATATAGGACTACTTGTGCATGTGTTAAGTTCCATGTGTTAATCATTTTGTCCACGCTAGAGAGTGATTACACTGTAAATGTTGTAGCCATTAACTGGTTAGCTTGCGTATGGTGGATGCATCTAACCAGTTTTCTTTTGTCTAGCGTGTGTCATCCAAAATTGTTAATTTAGCCTGAAGTGATGTGGAGGTCTTTAAATAACTTGTAGCCCAATCAATTTGTTTTCCCCCCAGATTAAATCGTATACAGCAATACTAATTAATCCTAATTTAATTTCTAATTGTTTTCCACGTATTTCATTGTATATATGTATAATTGTAATGTAATGTATGACAAAATTTAATAAAATATTATTAAATTTTTTTTTATTCACACCACAAACAAATTAGTTCAATATATGCTTGACTCGCACTCAATCATTTTCGTACTAGGGGACTGTAAACTAAACATCACCACATAGGCATCCATACTTTTCATTTTTGTCTTGAAAATATGTAATATTTAGTTTCAAATGGTAGATCATTCCTTTTCTTTGGACCAGAGTGTTCTAAATATGCCTTGTACATTTACATCTAGATCTTAAATGCTTCTTAATTATACTTTTAAATGTGTGTGTGTGTAAGTAATGTACAGTATGTGTATAGGATGGATCACGAATTGGCCCGTCTTAGCGAATTATACACCGAGCGAAGGAGTTGATATATGAGTTCATCTATCTGACTTAGACAACGTACATAAGTAGGTCGCGTCTATATGATTTAGAAGCAAGAAATGTGGCTTTTTCATTGGACCATGTGACTTAGTCGCTGTCTAAATGTACGTTAGAGTGTTATGTCTGAGATGTATATACATGTTCATCGTATTATCTCTTGGCCATATTCGTCGTTTATTTATTAGCTGGTTAATGGTAATTTTATATGCCGATATGCTCATTAAAACCCCAAAACCCTATTAAATACCAATAAAGGGAACCGAACATTGCTATTGTTTACTTGATTTACTTTACACTAATGTGTGTTTTACGTTTATTTATCGTCGCTACCGGTTGCCTATATGAGCGACGCCTCCTGAAGAGATTAGTCATTTTAGATTTTGGAGGATAGTGCATGATACAGACAGAGACCCATTCCAGAGTCTCTTCTGGTTCTTCTTTTACGTGCACGGTGTACAGCACCGACACGAGACCTCGGTTTAATTTCCCATCTGAAAGACTGTTAATTTTATTAGGGTCAGACGGGGGATCGAACCTGCGATCCCTGGATTACCAGTCCAGCGTGTTATCACTGGACTACAGATCCGTCTGTGATACTAATGTACTAACACACTTTGGCTAAAACAAAGCCATTACTTCATTGCATGCTCCACGCAGTGATGTGGCGTGACCAGTACGTGACATGCTCCACGCAGTGATGTGGCGTGACCAGTACGTGGCATGCTCCACGCAGTGATATGACGTGACCAGTACATGGCATGCTCCACGCAGTGATATGACGTGACCAGTACGTGGCATGCTCCACGCAGTGATGTGGCGTGACCAGTGCGTGGCATGCTCCACGCAGTGATGTGTGATGTGACGTAACCAGTACGTGGCATGCTCCACGCAGTGATGTGACGTGACCAGTACGTGGCATGCTCCACGCAGTGATGTGGCGTGACCAGTGCGTGGCATGCTCCACGCAGTGATGTGACGTGACCAGTACGTGACATGCTCCACGCAGTGATGTGACGTGACCAGTACGTGACATGCTCCACGCAGTGATGTGACGTGACCAGTACGTGGCATGCTCCACGCAGTGATATGACGTGACCAGTACGTGGCATGCTCCACGCAGTGATATGACGTGACCAGTACGTGGCATGCTCCACGCAGTGATATGACGTGACCAGTACGTGGCATGCTCCACGTAGTGATATGACGTGACCAGTACGTGGCATGCTCCACGCAGTGATATGACGTGACCAGTACGTGGCATGCTCCACGCAGTGATGTGGCGTGACCAGTGCGTGGCATGCTCCACGCAGTGATGTGTGATGTGACGTAACCAGTACGTGGCATGCTCCACGCAGTGATGTGGCGTGACCAGTGTGTGGCATGCTCCACGCAGTGATGTGGCGTGACCAGTACGTGGCATACTCCACGCAGTGATGTGACGTGACCAGTACGTGGCATGCTCCACGCAGTGATGTGGCGTGACCAGTGCGTGGCATGCTCCACGCAGTGATGTGACGTGACCAGTGCGTGGCATGCTCCACGCAGTGATGCGGCGTGACCAGTGCGTGATGTGGAGCGACAACTTCCAGCACTGATTCACCTTACCGTAGCATGGTTCCAAAAATAGCCAACATTAATTGGTAAGTTAGTATAGTGTAATAACATAGAGTTTATTTCCAATAACAATTGTCATTTTGATTTATATCTTATTACAACTAGTCCAGAATGATAGGAATTAGTATCAGGAACATTCAATAAGGGCAAAATTAAGCTGTCATGGAGTTTAATTTGCATGTGGTGACGACTTGCAGGATACGTAACTGGGTTAGAGTACACAGCTGAAAATAATCACTATTACATAAAGTTCTAATGTTTATAATAAGGCATTGTTTATAGTCCTAAATAATGCCACAATTCAGTCGATTTTAAGAACAGTACATGAATTAATTTTCGTACTTTTGCATATTCGGGGGTGGTGCCTGGAATTCTGCGCCTGGTTCGTGGAAGTCTGTGACTGGTTCATGGGAGTATGTGACTCGTTCATGGGGTATATGCCTGGTTCATGGGAGTATATGACCGGTTCATGGAAGTATATGACTGGTTCATGGGAGTATATGACCGGTTCATGGAAGTATATGACTGGTTCATGGGAGTATATGACCGGTTCATGGGAGTATATGACTGGTTCATGGGGGTATATGACTGGTTCATGGGAGTATATGACCGGTTCATGGAAGTATATGACTGGTTCATGGGAGTATATGACTGCGGTTCATGGTATATGACTGGTTCATGGGAGTATATGACTGGTTCATGGAGTATGTGACTGGTATGATATGGGTCATGGAAGTATATGACTGGTTCATGGGAGTATATGCCGGTTCATGGAGTATATAACTGTTCATGGGAGTATATGACTGTTCATGGAGTATAGTATGGGAGTATGACTGGTTCATGGAGTATGATGGTTCATGGGATATGGTTCATGAAGTATGTGACTGGTTCATGGGAGTATATGACTGGTTCATGGGAGTATATGACTCGTTCATGGGAGTATATGACTGGTTCATGGGAGTATATGACTGGTTCATGGGAGTATATGACTGGTTCATGGAAGTATGTGACTGGTTCATGGGAGTATATGACTGGTTCATGGGAGTATGTGACTGGTTCATGGGAGTATATGACTGGTTCATGGGAGTATATGACTGGTTCATGGGGTATATGACTTTGTTCGTTGAAGACGATGACTGGTTCATGGAAGTGTGTGACTGGTTCTTTAAAGAATATCCACTTATATACTTCAAGGACTGGTTCATGGGAGTATTTGACTGGTTCGTTGATGTCTGTGACTGGTTCATGGGGGTATATGACTGTGTTCGTTGAAGACGATGACTGGTTCGTGGAAGTGTGTGACTGGTTCTTTAAAGAATATCCACTCAACGATTCAATGAATGGTTCATGGAAGTGCGTAACTGGTTCATTAAAGAATATCCACTCATATACTTCAAGGACTGGTTCATGGGAGTATTTGACTGGTTCGTTGATGTCTGTGACTGGTTCATGGAAATATGTGCCTGGTTCATGAACATCTGCGTAGTACCTGGAAGTATGTCATTGGTACCCGGCTATCTGCGAATAGTTTCTGACTGTCAGTGAAGGTACCCGCACGTTTGTGACAAGAATATGGGAGTCTGCGACTAGTTCCTGGAAGTCAGGGACTAGCTCTTCAGTGTCAGGGAGTAGTATATGTAAGTCTGCTATCAGTACCACGGGAGTATGTGAGTGTTTGCTGATACAGTGATGACTACGATATGTTCCTGTAAGTATATGTATGTGGTAACATGATATCTGTGACTGGTTCCTGGAAGTCTGCGAATGGTTCGTGAAAATGCATGACAGAGAATAATAGATGGACATTGACTAGCTTGTGTCGCGTCTTGAGACTTTAGACTATATAGATTTCACTGGTTTGTCGCTTAATCAAAGCATCACTAGATTAGAAACAGACAAGAACACAGTTTAGGGTTGTCTTTTATCACAATCAAGAAATCACATAATACAAATGGGTTGGACAACGAGGTATCACGTACCATTAAAGGGACACTAGGTATTGCGTATCATTAAAGGGGCACTAGGTATTGCGTAGCTTGGGATTGTGTTTTATGTTTATTTATCGTCGCTACCGGTTGTCCATATAAACTACGTGGCCTGACGAGATTAGTTATTTTAGAATTTGGAGTATAGTGCAGTGATACAGACAGAGACCCATTCCAGAGTCGTCTCGGTTCTTTTACGCGCATGGTGTAAAACACCAACATGAGACCTCGGTTTAAAGAAGTCCGACAGACTATGGCATGAGTCATATATTAGGAAGCATTTATTCTCCGTATCCCAGTGGTTAAGGCGTCCGCCTACGGAGCTGGAGGTCGAAGAATCGAATCTCGTCAGGGTTCGTTCTGATATGGCCGGTTGGTGAGCCGCCAGCTAGTTAAATAATGGTTACCGATTGCCTACCAGTCTGGCACACAAGCATAGGATTCGGGAAGTACTGATGTTCATAAAAAAAAGAGGTGTCTCATAAGTCAGAAATGGCTGGCCCTTTAAATAGGGGTGACACTACAATAAACAAACACTTTTTACAAAGCGGAAACGTAAGCTGGCGTGACCGTAATTTAACATGAAACTACGTGTTATTAAGCATAGTATGTAAGCTTGCTTACTACCTCATAATGCTGTCATTCTGATTCTCAATTATTACATACATATTTGATTTGCAAATATACTTGTATATAACACAGACAGTGTGCCGTTCCTTGCCGTATATATACATACATGTTGGCAAATGGTTACGGCTGGAAGAGTGACTAAATTCGTGTTTATATTGATATTAAATTTTGGTGGCCGTTTGAACAACTCACTGCGTACCTCGCAATAGCTACCGGCTCTCAGAGTTCGAAAGTATGAGGTAATATTGAATTAACTAATAGGGTTTAGCCAACTCTGTGACGTTGTACAAATAACCAATAGCTGACTACATAAAATGGGTTGAGTTTACATAGAAAACGTCATCATTGTCTAAAACTTCATCAATGTCTTAGAGAACTGCATCAGTGTCTAGGAGAACTTCACCAGTGTCTAGGAGAACATCATCGGTGTCTAAGAGAACTTCATCAGTGTCTAAGAGAACTTCATCAGTGTCTAGGAGAACTTCATCAGTGTCTAAGAGAACTTCATCAGTGTCTAGGAGAACTTCATCAGTGCCTAAGAGAACATCATAAGTGTCTAAGAGACCTTCATCAGTGTCTAAGCGAACTTCATCAGTGTCTAGGAGAACTTCATCAGTGCCTAAGAGAACTTCATCAATGTCTTAGAGAACTGCATCAGTGTCTAGGAGAACTTCACCAGTGTCTAGGAGAACATCATCGGTGTCTAAGAGAACTTCATCAGTGTCTAAGAGAACTTCATCAGTGTCTAGGAGAACTTCATCAGTGTCTAAGAGAACTTCATCAGTGTCTAGGAGAACTTCATCAGTGCCTAAGAGAACATCATAAGTGTCTAAGAGACCTTCATCAGTGTCTAAGCGAACTTCATCAGTGTCTAGGAGAACTTCATCAGTGCCTAAGAGAACTTCATCAATGTCTTAGAGAACTGCATCAGTGTCTAAGAGAACTTCACCAGTGTCTAGGAGAACTTCACCAGTGTCTAGGATAACTTCACCAGTGTCTAAGAGAACATCATCAGTGTCTAAGAGAACATCATCAATATCTAAGAGAACTTCATCAGTGTCTAGGAGAACTGCAATAGTGTCTTAGAGAACTTCATCATTGTCTAAGAGAACTTCATCAGTGTCTAAGAGAACTTCATCAGTGTCTAAGAGAACATCATCAGTGTCTAAGAGAACTACATCAGTGTCTAGGAGAACTTCAATGGTGTCTTAAAGAACTTCATCAGTGTCTAAGAGAACGTCATCAGTGTCTAAGAGAACTTCATCAGTGTCTAGGAGAACTTCATCAGTGTCTAAGAGAACTTCATCAGTGTCTAAGAGAACTTCATCAATGTCTTTTAGAACTTCATCAGTGTCTAAGAGAACTTAGCCAGTGTCTACGAGAACTTCATCAGTGTCTAAGAGAACTTCATCAGTGTCTAAGAGAACTTCATCAGCGTCTTTTAGAACTTCATCATTGTCTAAGTGAACATCACCAGTGTCTAGGAGAACTTCATCAGTGCCTAAGAGAACATCATCAGTGTCTAAGAGAACTTCATCAATATCAAAGAGAACTTAGCAAGTGTCTAAGAGAACTTCATCAATGTCTTAGAGAACTGCTTCAGTGTCTAAGAGAACTTCAGCAGTGTCTAAGAGAACTTCATCAGTGTCTAAGAGAACTTCATCAGTGTCTAAGAGAACTTCATCAGTGTCTTAGATAACTTTATCAGTGTCTAAGAGAACTTCATCAGTGTCTAAGAGAACTTCATCAGTGTCTAAGAGAACGTTATCAGTGTCTAAGAGAACTTCACCAGTGTATAGGAGAACCTCATCAGTGTCTAAGAGAACATCATCAATGTCTAAGAGAACATCATCAATATCTAAGAGAACTTAGCCAGTGTCTACGAGAACTTCATCAGTGTCTAAGAGAACTTCATCAGTGTCTAAGAGAACTTCATCAGTGCCTAAGAGAACATCATCAGTGTCTAAGAGACCTTCATCAGTGTCTAAGCGAACTTCATCAGTGTCTAGGAGAACATCATCAGTGTCTAAGAGAACTTCATCAGTGTCTAAGAGAACTTCATCAGTGTCTAAGAGAACATCATCAGTGTCTAAGAGAACTTCATCAGTGTCTAAGAGAACTTCATCAGTGTCTAAGAGAACTTCATCAGTGTCTAAGAGAACTGCATCAGTGTCTAAGCGAACTTCATCAGTGTCTAGGAGAACTTCATCAGTGTCTAAGAGAACTTCATCAGTGTCTAAGAGAACTTCATCAGTGTCTAAGAGAACTTCATCAGTGTCTAAGAGAACTTCATCAGTGTCTAAGAGAACTTCATCAGTGTCTAAGAGAACTTCATCAGTGTCTAAGAGAACTTCATCAGTGTCTAAGAGAACTTCATCAGTGTCTAAGAGAACTTCATCAGTGTCTAAGAGAACTTCATCAGTGTCTAAGAGAACATCATCAGTGTCTAAGAGAACTTCATCAGTGTCTAAGAGAACATCATCAGTGTCTAAGAGAACTTCATCAGTGTCTAGGAGAACTTCATCAGTGTCTTAGAGAACTTCATCAGTGTCTAAGAGAACTTCATCAGTGTCTAAGAGAACTTCATCAGTGTCTAAGAGAACTTCATCAGTGTCTAAGAGAACTTCATCAGTGTCTAAGAGAACTTCATCAATGTCTAAGAGAACTTCATCAGTGTCTAAGAGAACTTAGCCAGTGTCTACGAGAACTTCATCAGTGTCTAAGAGAACTTCATCAGTGTCTAAGAGAACTTCATCAGTGTCTTTTAGAACTTCATCATTGTCTAAGAGAACTTCACCAGTGTCTAGGAGAACTTCATCAGTGCCTAAGAGAACATCATCAGTGTCTAAGAGAACTTCATCAATATCTAAGAGAACTTAGCAAGTGTCTAAGAGAACTTCATCAATGTCTTAGAGAACTCATCAGTGTCTAAGAGAACTTCATCAGTGTCTAAGAGAACTTCATCAGTGTCTAAGAGAACTTCATCAGTGTCTAAGAGAACTTCATCAGTGTCTAAGAGAACTTTATCAGTGTCTAAGAGAACTTCATCAGTGTCTAAGATAATTATCAGTGTCTAAGAGAACTTCATCAGTGTCTAAGAGAACTTCATCAGTGTCTAAGAGAACGTTATCAGTGTCTAAGAGAACTTCACCAGTGTATAGGAGAACCTCATCAGTGTCTAAGAGAACATCATCAATGTCTAAGAGAACATCATCAATATCTAAGAGAACTTAGCCAGTGTCTACGAGAACTTCATCAGTGTCTAAGAGAACTTCATCAGTGTCTAGAGAACTTCATCAGTGTCTTTTAGAACTTCATCATTGTCTAAGAGAACTTCACCAGTGTCTAGGAGAACTTCATCAGTGCCTAAGAGAACATCATCAGTGTCTAAGAGACCTTCATCAGTGTCTAAGCGAACTTCATCACTGTCTAGGAGAACATCATCAGTGTCTAAGAGAACTTCATCAATATCTAAGAGAACTTAGCAAGTGTCTAAGAGAACTTCATCAATGTCTTAGAGAACTGCATCAGTGTCTAAGAGAACTTCATCAGTGTCTAAGAGAACTTCATCAGTGTCTAGAGAACTTCATCAGTGTCTAAGAGAACATCATCAGTGTCTAAGAGAACTTCATCAGTGTCTAGGAGAACTTCAATAGTGTCTTAGAGAACTTCATCAGTGTCTAAGAGAACTTCATCAGTGTCTTAGATAACTTTATCAGTGTCTAAGAGAACTTCATCAGTGTCTAAGAGAACGTCATCAGTGTCTAAGAGAACTTCATCAGTGTCTAAGAGAACATAATCAGTGTCTAAGAGAACTTCATCAGTGTCTAGGAGAACTTCAATAGTGTCTTAGAGAACTTCATCAGTGTCTAAGAGAACTTCATCAGTGTCTTAGATAACTTTATCAGTGTCTAAGAGAACTTCATCAGTGTCTAAGAGAACGTCATCAGTGTCTAAGAGAACTTCATCAGTGTCTAAGAGAACATAATCAGTGTCTAAGAGAACTTCATCAGTGTCTAGGAGAACTTCAATAGTGTCTTAGAGAACTTCATCAGTGTCTAAGAGAACTTCATCAGTGTCTTAGATAACTTTATCAGTGTCTAAGAGAACTTCATCAGTGTCTAAGAGAACTTCATCAGTGTCTAAGAGAACGTTATCAGTGTCTAAGAGAACTTCACCAGTGTATAGGAGAACCTCATCAGTGTCTAAGAGAACATCATCAATGTCTAAGAGAACATCATCAATATCTAAGAGAACTTAGCCAGTGTCTACGAGAACTTCATCAGTGTCTAAGAGAACTTCATCAGTGTCTAAGAGAACTTCATCAGTGTCTTTTAGAACTTCATCATTGTCTAAGAGAACTTCACCAGTGTCTAGGAGAACTTCATCAGTGCCTAAGAGAACATCATCAGTCTCTAAGAGACCTTCATCAGTGTCTAAGCGAACTTCATCACTGTCTAGGAGAACATCATCAGTGTCTATGAGAACTTCATCAATATCTAAGAGAACTTAGCAAGTGTCTAAGAGAACTTCATCAATGTCTTAGAGAACTGCATCAGCGTCTAAGAGAACTTCATCAGTGTCTAAGAGAACTTCATCAGTGTCTAGGAGAACTTCATCAGTGTCTAAGAGAACATCATCAGTGTCTAAGAGAACTTCATCAGTGTCTAGGAGAACTTCAATAGTGTCTTAGAGAACTTCATCAGTGTCTAAGAGAACTTCATCAGTGTCTTAGATAACTTTATCAGTGTCTAAGAGAACTTCATCAGTGTCTAAGAGAACTTCATCAGTGTCTAAGAGAACTTCATCAGTGTCTAAGAGAACTTCACCAGTGTCTTAGAGAACTTCATCAGTGTCTAAGAGAACTTCATCAGATTCTAAAAGAACTCCATCAGTGTCTAGGAGAACTTCAATAGTGTCTTAGAGAACTTCATCAGTGTCTAAGAGAACTTCATCAGTGTCTTAGTTAACTTTATCAGTGTCTAAGAGAACTTCATCAGTGTCTTAGATAGCTTTATCAGTGTCTAAGAGAACGTCATCAGTGTCTAGGAGAACTTTATCAGTGTCTAAGAGAACGTCATCAGTGTCTAAGAGAACTTCACCAGTGTCTAAGAGAACTTCATCAGTGTCTAGGAGAACTTCACCAGTGTCTAAGAGAACTTCATCAGTGTCTAAGAGAACTTCATCAGTGTCTAGGAGAACTTCATCAGTGTCTAAGAGAAATTCATCAGTGTCTAAGAGAACATCATCAGTGTCTAGGAGAACATCATCAGTGTCTAAGAGAACATCACACGTGTCTTAGATATAGAAAGAAACGGAACTAGCAGGATGTTGACCAAACTATAATAAGGTTAGACATCGACCTCGTAGTCTATTTATACCTGGGACAAACGCATCGACGTTGCCATTTCGTAATAGGAAAGAAACAAGCCTTGGCATCGTGTGTCGTTTCTGATTTGTGTTTAACTATGCAGTGCTATGCACTATGTTGCTTCGAGTTGACATACTGTGTCGGTGTCATACCCTAGATTGCAATTGACACTCAACTAGTTCGGCTGCCAATAATCTCTCTACGAATAATACCCACTTGTATCTATAAAGATTACAACTTTGACTAGATGTCCAGATGTTAACACGTTGGACTGCGAATGCAGTGTTCCCTTTATTAATAGTCTTTCACATGGGACATTAAACCGATGTATCGTGTCTGTGCTTTACACCATACACTTAAAAGAACCAGAGGAGATGTCTGTATCATTGCACTATCTTCAGAACATCTAAATTGACTAATTTCTTTCGGAGGCGTCGATCCTATGGGTAACCGGTAGCGACGATAAATAAAAATAAACACACACACAATTTTGACCCATCACTATCCAATGAGAAATGTCCTTTAACCTCCCAATAGAGATAAACCTTCACCAAAGACCATCTTTTCCATTCCATCCGTGCAAGGTGGTTACGGTCTTTGATTTCAAATCACTGGCCCCATCACGAGTGTAGGTTGTAGTAGGTTCATGAACTGTTTGCGTACATTATTTAGGGAGGAGAGGACAACCATAAGCTGTATAGTTTTCTGTCAAATTCCTTATTCCAATTGTTGTAAATAATAATGTACATGGTAGAAAATAAATATGTTGAAACCAAGGAGAGGAGCGGACAACCATAAGCTGTATAGATTTCTGTCCAATTCCTTATTCCAATTGTTGTAAATAACCATGTACATGATAGAAAATAAATGTTTAAACTAGTGTAGGTTGGAATCCTAAGAGGATGTCCAATTATTTCAAGTGATGAGGCTATCCAGCTGACGCAGGGTAACCGCCCGTGCATGCCTGACATGCTGCTCTTGTTTTTCAGGGAAATTACTATATCAGCACTTTTATGAGCGACCTGGAATGGAGCTGTAGCACTTTCCGCTTCTGATGGACATGCGGAATGGAGACACGATTATATTAGTTTAGCTTATACAAATTTATTTAGCTCGATTGCGAAACAAGTTATTTCAACTTATATTAATCACTCTCGAGACCTCATTCCTGATGAAATCCATCGCCACGAGGGAGAGAGAAGAGGCAACGTGGAATTTAAATGCCTTGCCTTGGCACAATCGTAACGTCTCTAGCGGGGCTCGAACACCGGATCTTTCGCACCTGAAGCGAACGTGCTACCACTGCTATTCACGACTTCCACGATGCTGCTCTGATGTGCACCTTGTGTCTTCCTGCTACTATTCTAGTTGTAGAGGCGCCATGTGGCACACACAGTTAGTGCTACGTTAAACCACAAACACTAACACATTGTCATTCCCGTGGGTCGTCTCTGTAGGCTGGAATCACTGTAAATCATGTATTATGATTAAACTAGCGTATATATATACACATTTATTTTAGCTCGATTGCGAAACAAGTTCTTATAACTTATATTAATCACTCTCGAGACCTCATTCCTGATGGAATCCATCGCCACGAGGGAGAGAGAAGAGGCATGTGGACTTTAAATGCCTTGCCTAAGGGCACAATCGTAACGACCCCAGCGTTATTTTAGCGTAATTTGAAGCAATGGTATTGTTGAGACATGTTCAAACATATTCTACTACTTGTTTTATAATACAATAAAATTACAAATATAAACATGTTAACTATACTGACACCAACAAGAAAATGTGCACTTAGTTTAAACAAATTTATTTTAGCTCGATTGCGAAACAAGTTCTTACAACTTATATTAATCACTCTCGAGACATTATTCCTGATAGAATCCATCGCCACAAGGGAGAGAGAAGGGGCAACGTGGAATTTAAATGCCTTGCCCAAGGGTGCCACTCGTAACGGCTCCAGCGGGGCTCGAACTGCGGACATTTCGCACCTGAAGCGAACACGCATCCACTGCGCTATCACGACTTCCACTTGTGCACTTGCATTAGAGGTAAACTTATGAATGTTCATTTAGAAAGAAATATAGGCAAGTGAGTCAGTTAACCTATTCAAGAAACAATTGAAATCTCACTTCTTCAGAGACTACTACGCATTGTTCTGAATATTCTAATGTGATTTCTTCATTGATGACTGGTTATTTAATGTTTGTGTCTGGATTGATGTACTGTTTTTATTATCTTTTAATTCATTATTGTACAACGCCATTGAATATGTATTTATATGTAGAAATAGGCGTTTAAGCAAATAAACAAGTTTCAAGTTTCAAATTTGGTATTCCGTAAAGAAAGAATACGAGTAATTAACGTTACTGTTTTAACGGAATACCAATTTCCCTATACAATTTATTTGTAAATTTATATTTTGTAAAAGGACATCAAGAATTGTACCTGTAAGGCAAATACACATTTTCCTTTTGGTGGCAGTATATATGAACATAATGATACAACAGTATTTGCTATGTATATACTTGAACCTGTAATGCTATGTATATACTTGAACCTGTAATGCTATGTATATACTTGAACCTGTAATGCTATGTATATACTTGAACCTGTAATGCTATGTATATACTTGAACCTGTAATGCTATGTATATACTTGAACCTGTAATGCTATGTATATACTTGAACCTGTAATGCTATGTATATACTTGAACCTGTAATGCTATGTATATACTTGAACCTGTAATGCTATGTATATACTTGAACCTGTAATGCTATGTATATACTTGAACCTGTAATGCTATGTATATACTTGAACCTGTAATGCTATGTATATACTTGAACCTGTAATGCTATGTATATACTTGAACCTGTAATGCTATGTATATACTTGAACCTGTAATGCTATGTATATAATTGAACCTGTGATGCTATGTATATACTTGAACCTGTAATGCTATGTACATACTTGAACCTGTAATGCTATGTATATACTTGAACCTGTAATGTTATGTACATACTTGAACCTGTAATGCTATGTATATACTTGAACCTGTAATGTTATGTATATACCTGAACCTGTAATGCTATGTATATACCTGAACCTGTAATGCTATGTATATACCTGAACCTGTAATGCTATGTATATACTTGAACCTGTAATGTTATGTATATACCTGAACCTGTAATGTTATGTATATACCTGAACCTGTAATGCTATGTATATACCTGAACCTGTAATGATATGTATATACTTGAACCTGTAATGATATGTATATACTTGAACCTGTAATGTTATTTATATACTTGAACCTGTAATGCTATTTATATAATTGAACCTGTAATGCTATGTATATACTTGAACCTGTAATGCTATGTATATACTTGAACCTGTAATGCTATGTATATACTTGAACCTGTAATGCTATGTATATACTTGAACCTGTAATGCTATGTATATACTTGAACCTGTAATGACATGTATATACTTGAACATGTAATGCTATGTATATACCTGAACCTGTAATGCTATGTATATACTTGAACCTGTAATGACATGTATATACTTGAACCTGTAATGCTATGTATATACGTGAACCTGTAATGCTATGTATATACTTGAACACTGTCAGAAAATGGGTTGGCCATGTTTTACCACCATTAGCTAGTGACCTCCCCAATAAGCCAGAATGAGTGAGACCGCTTGCACAATAATGAAAGAGTTTTAGTGAATTGATGTATATAGCTAAATATAGAAATCATACACACACTATTGTATTTATTTCTCTCTCTAGAATGTCCAAATGTTGACATGCCGTCACACCCAACAATGTTGGACATATAGCGTGGGTGATTTAACCAAGAACAACCATATCTCCATTATTTGTTCAATGAATTGCAGCAAAGTGTGTCTATAACTCTCGGACTGACAAAAACCCATAGGCCGAGGATTCACGTATAGCATTCTGTGGGCAATGTTATCAAATATACATAAGAACATCTAATAAGTTGGCAAGAATTTCAGATACTTGAGAATTATTGTATTCAGAGATAGGAGTCACGATCGAGTCCCATAGGGATACGCGGATAGGCTGCATTTACTGTTGAAATTCAATATATGGTCTTACGTATACACGTATATTCTTGGGAGGAAATGAATGAGATAATCGATGAATGTATTTTCTGGAAAAGGATAGATCTAAGGTACAGAGTTAGAAAAGGAAACCAGTGCAGTGTTTATTGAGTACGCCATGACGTGAGCAATTGAGACAAGGTAGTAGGTGAGAATGCTTGTGCCGTAAAGGTCATCGACAAATATAGCTGCCGCTATATATATACCAGGGGGACTCCGTTGTCACCGACAAATACAGCTGCCGCTATATATATACTAGGGCATTCGTTGTCACCGACAAATACAGCTGCCGCTAAATATAATAGGGCATTCGTTGTCACCGACAAATACAGCTGCCGCTAAATATACTAGGGACTCCGTTGTCACTGACAAATACAGCTGCCGCTATATATACTAGGGCATTCGCTGTCATCGAAAAATACAGCTGCCACAATATATACTAGGGCATTCGTTGTCCCCGACAAATACAACTGCCGTTATATATACTAGGGCATCCGTTGTCCCCGACAAATACAGCTGTCGCCATATATACTGGGGGAACTCCGTGGATACCGACCGAAACAGCTTCCACAATATATACTAGGGCCTTCGTTGTCACCGAAAAATACACTGTCGCTATATATACTATGGCTTCCGTGGTCACCGACAAACACAGCTGCTGCTATATATACTAGGGCCTTCGTTGTCACCGACAAATACAGCTGCTGCTATATATACTAGGGCCTTCGTTGTCACCGACAAATACAGCTGCTGCTATATATACTAGGGCCTTCGTTGTCACCGACAAATACAGCTGCCGCTATATATACTAGGGCCTCCGTGGTCACCGACAAATACAGCTGCTGCTATATATACTAGGGCCTTCGTTGTCACCGACAAATACAGCTGCCGCTATATATACTAGGGCCTCCGTGGTCACCGACAAATACAGCTGCTGCTATATATACTAGGACCTTCGTTGTCACCGACAAATACAGCTGCCGCTATATATACTAGGGCACTCGTTGTAACCGACAAATACAGCGGCCGCTATATATACTAGGGCACTCGTTGTCACCGACAAATACAGCGGCCGCTATATATACTAGGGCACTCGTTGTCACCGACAAATACAGCGGCCGCTATATATACTATGGCCTCCGTGGTCACCGACAAACACAGCGGCCGCTATATATACTATGGCCTCCGTGGTCACCGACAAACACAGCTGCTGCTATATATACTAGGGCATCCGTTGTCACTTCACATCACTTGCCCATCACCACTGTAGGTTCACATTCAACTGGAGGTGTCGAATTGGCTCTAGTGTGTAGGCTATCCAGCTGGCTTGCGGAAGGTCGGTGGTTCTACCTAGGTCCCCGTCTGTGTTTTTCTTCAGCAATAATAGCTGGAGAGTCGCCATATGATCTAAGCTGTTGCCGCGACTGTAAAAAATACCACAAAGAAACCAATCAGTTTTACATGACCATCAGTATTATTAATTAAAATCGTGTTATGTTGTAATGATGTTGGGCCATACTCGCCAGCTGTTATAAAACAGTATTACAGATATTGCCTCAGGGTAGAACTATATTCCCTAATGAGATTCGAACTGCGGTGAATTGTAAGTGCTTAAGAAAAACACAACAATATAGCCAGTATACTCAGTTGTCTCCACGTACACTACATATAGCTACTCTCTGGCGAAGGGTTACACTGACCCCACGTAAACAGTTATCATACATATATGTATATACAGATATCACCATATATATATATATATAATTATTATTAGTATTATGTATATATATATCTGAGGAGTGATACCTACAATATAGTGTGTGATCTAAATAATAGCAAACGTATATATTATATCGGGTATACAGTTTATACAAATATGTGATTGTGAACAATGTTGTTAAAAGGTTATTTTAATGAGACATCATTCCGGGTGGAATCCATCGCCATGAGGGGGGGGGGGGAGATGATGCAATGTGGAATTTAAGTACCTTTCCTAAAGGGCACACTCCATATGGTTACAGCTGGCAGTTGCCTTAGATTACCGGTCTAAACAGCTACATACATAACGTATATTGGGCATATATAGTAAATGAGCGTATGTATATGTGTTGACCGTTAGATTCTTAGAAACTAGGAGTAAATCCATCTCAGTAGAATATAAAATTGCTGTTGCCAAAGTTTCATGACATCTTCATGGCGGCCATCGTGGATTTTTTATATTTTTTTTATTAAACAGCAAAACAGAAGCATACATATATAGTACAAAGTTAATAGTACAGAATTGTATATACAAGCATTAACAAAACCGTAATGCAAGGGAAATAACTCTTCCAATTAACAAAATAACTGTACAGTTATCCATCCAAACAAGACAAGGAGTTTTACTGTGCCATTTGTTGTTTTGTGAATAAAAGAAAGAAGCAAAGCAGTCTGCATGGTTGTTTTTCTTTAAGTTCTTTAGGGAAAAAATGTTGGGCCTGTTAGAAAAATATAAACAATACGAAGGGCGGAGATAACTACTGTAGTAGAAAATTAACAATCAATTTTATTAAACGATGTCACCACAAAGTGTTGCAAATGTTCCCCATGATTTTGAAAATTTATCCAAGTTCAATGTTTTTATGGCGTTGTATTTTTCTACCTTTACTAGGTTGGATATATGTCTCTTAAACATCTGAAGGTTTGGAAAGACAGAAGACATCTTACACTGATATATATAGTATTTTGCCGAAATAATTATAGTATTGATTGGTAGGGTTGTCGCAAACTCTCCTTTTTCTTCTCGTAATGTAGTTTGAACTGCCAAACATCACTATATGTTTGTTAAGGCACATTCTACCAAGTATGATCGACATCAAACCAATCCGATATACAAATGGGCCTTACTGTAAATGGATCAGGTGATGTTGCTTCTGTGATTCCTACGAGCTAACATAGATGGTGATTGAGCACTGTATCTACATGCAACTACACTTGAGAAACTGTGTGCACAATTCCTTTGCATAAGTATGGTCGTCTAGAGTATGTTTGGCATACTCCAGAATACCTTACTAGAATGCAGAATATCAAGAACACATACCCACAGTTGTGAGTGCAGCTCTCTGATGGTGGTTTCACAGTAAATGCAGTAACAGCATAAGACAAGACCATGGAACATCTAATTAAAGTGATGTAAGTAAGTAAGTAAATAAGTAAGTAAATAGTTTATTATAGTGACATGTGCATTAACATATTTCAATACATACATAAATACATGACTATAGCACCCGACCCACTGGATCTATAAGTCACCTGTGTATGTATCATTGACGAAAGGAACAAGGGAACGTCGCAGAGGTAAGACAAGGGGTGTGAACAACTATAGTGTTGATGAGCGAACGAAAGGCATATGATTAACTCTAAATACAAACTGTGATCGACCCAAATATTTTGGGATGGGAACTGTTCAATGCAGATTGAGTGTATGTTTTACGTTTATTTATCGTCGCTACCGGTTGCCCATATGAGCGACGCCTCCTGAAGAGATTAGTCATTTTAGATGTTGGAGGATAGTGCAATGATACAGACAGAGACCCATTCCAGAGTCTCCTCTGGTTCTTTTACGTGCACGGTGTAACGCACCGACACGAGACCTCGGTTTAACGTCCCATCTGAAAGACTGTTAATTTTATTAGAGTCAGACGGGGGATCGAACCTGCGATCCCTGGTTTACCAGTCCAGCGTGTTACCACTGGACTACAGATCCGTCTGTAATGTAGATTGAGACCAGGCCCCGAGGTTATAAAACTTTTCTCCAATCTCAAAACTCAGTCTCAAGCGTATGATTGGTTCAGCGACAGTAACACTCAGAATCAACCAATCAGATCATTTGAGCTTGAGTTTGAGATCTGAGCAAAGTTTTATAACCTCGGGGCCAGTCCTGACGTAGGTTGCAATTGATCCAGTCTTCTCAATTCTTCAACTTGTGGCTGTGGATATAGGTGATTTTAATGTGTGTTTGTGTTTTACATTTATTTATCGTCGCTACCGGTTGCCCATATGAGCGACGCCCCCCGAAAAGATTAAGTCATTTTAGATTTTTGGAGGATAGTGCAATGATACAGACAGAGATCCATTCCAGGGAGTCATTATTCCATGGCATCGAAAGTCACCCTCTCTCTCATATAGTCTACACATAGAGTTGTCATTATTCTATGGCACCGATGTTCAGTGTATACATAGGGGGTGGGGGTCATTGTTTTTATTTGTTTTATGTTTGTCTATGTAAATATTATGCATATATGCATTCTGTGAACCTCGTTATACAGCACCCACAGCCTCATTATCATCTTTAGAAATTGATAGAGACTAATTATCTGAATTGTTTTGTTCAGATTCAATCTATTTATGTGTACATCATTGAATAAAAATATATGTTGTTAGGCCTTAAAGAGTGCTAATTAACATTTAATTATAATAAATTCAATATGCTCCCATCAATATTCTATGCCGAATAATAACCCGCGAGTCATTATTTTGAGGGTGGTAAATATTCTATATGACACCGGTTCTAATATTTTACAAACATATAGATCGGGCATATACTATAGATTGCCGGTTCTAATCTATTACACACATATAGATCGGGCATATACTATAGATTGCCGGTTCTAATCTATTACAAACATATAGATCGGGCATATACTATATAGTGCCGGTTCTAATCTATTATTGGGGTGTTGTTTTGGTGTTTTTTTTTTCAAACATATAGTCGGGCATATACGTATAGATTGCCGGTTCTAATCTATTACAAACATATAATCGGCATATCTATGATTGCCGGTTCTAATCTATTCACACATAGCGGGCATATACTATATATTCCGGTTCTATATCTATTACACACATATGATAGGTCATATTACTATATATTGCCGTTTCTAATATATTATACACATGTAGATCGGGCATATACATAATTGGCCGTGGTTCTAATCTATTACAAACATATAGATCGGGCATATACTTATAGATTGCCGGTTCTAATCTATTACACACATATAGATCGGGCATATACTATACATTGCCGGTTCTAATCTATTACACACATATAGATCGGGCATATACTATAGATTGCCGGTTCTAATCTATTACAAACATATAGATCGGGCATATACTATAGATTGCCGGTTCTAATCTATTACACACATATAGATCGGGCATATACTATAGATTGCCGGTTCTAATCTATTACACACATATAGATCGGGCATATACTATAGATTGCCGGTTCTAATCTATTACACACATAGATCGGGCATATACTATAGATTGCCGGTTCTAATCTATTACAAACATATAGATCGGGCATATACTATAGATTGCCGGTTCTAATCTATTACACACATAGATCGGGCATATACTATATAGTGCCGGTTCTAATCTATTACACACATATAGATCGGGCATATACTATAGATTGCCGGTTCTAATCTATTACACACATATAGATCGGGCATATACTATAGATTGCCGGTTCTAATCTATTACAAACATATAGATCGGGCATATACTATAGATTACCGGTTCTAATCTATTACACACATAGATCGGGCATATACTATATAGTGCCGGTTCTAATCTATTACACACATATAGATCGGGCATATACTATAGATTGCCGGTTCTAATATATTACACACATGTAGATCGGGCATATACTATATATTGCAATAGCCTATTTGTGTTGTACTCGGGTTTCGCCGAGTTATTTGATCAAGCATTTAACATGTCGTAGATTGACAGGCATCAATATTTTGTAGATGCATCGAGCATTTCTCCTGGAAAATGTGTTTTGGTGAGGGTTGTGCTTGATTAATACAATGATAAGATGCGGTAATAACAAAATATACTCAATCACACGAACAGCGCCATAGGAAATTGATATCTGTGCGAAGTGTGTCTGGATGTAAAAGGCGTAATTAATTTCATTATGAAATATATGTATTTGTAGTGCACTTTGCATAATGTGTTCCCTACATAGACGTCCCCGAGCATATAAGTTTATAATAAATTCAACATTTATGGTTGTCTTATCTCTCCACTAGACTCGGTTATATTATAATATGTACGTGCACTTTAACAGGGTTAAAACGAATTCACATGCCATTTATGATTATAATAATAAGATGATATTTGTTTGTCTCGGTGAATGATCTAATTATATTTCACCGAATGAACATTGAAGCATTATTTTCCCGAGTGGTGCTAGTAATACACTTAGGCACACATATTCGTTTTGTTTTTGAGGCTGACATGTTTTTATGCTTAGAAAACGACGCAACCGTGCGCTAAATGGCGCTAGAACGTCGTGTTAGACGACCATATATGACGTCATAAAATACATCATAAATGACGTCACTGAAAGCTTGGATCTGAAAAGGATCGCGGTGACAACATTTCAATATACAGGCGGCTATGTACCACATATTAAAAGCAGTGAGAAACAAAAGTCAGTCCACTACTTTCAACTAGTGGAATATGACACCTTATTCACTGATAAATCTATATATGACTTTGGTCACTGTCCCTTCACCGATGAGGTACACATCCCACTGGTGGTGTCCACTTATTTCATGTGAGGAGGCTATCCAGCTAGCCTGCGAAAGGTCGTTGGTTCTACCCGGCTTCCGTCCGTGCCTGAAATACTGCTCCAAGAGGCACTCGAGTCTTCATCCGCCAATAACAGCTGGTGCAGCGCTACGTCACCTAGGCTGTGGGCTATAAACCCCAATAAACAAACACGCACATTGATCAATGTGGCCATTAATTGTGCTGAGGTGGATAATTAATTTTATAACATAATTTGCGCAGTAGACGGGTAATAACGACATTTTCGTATGTCACTAGTGTAATAACTATGTAAATGAGCACAGTATATATGCATGCGCTCTGTCAAAAATAAATATGGCGTCGAAAATCCAGTGGCACTGTAAATCATCATTCAAGTTTTAAACACTATACATCCTGCATTGCAGGCTATAAACACTACACATCCTGCATTACAGGCTATACACACTACGCTTCCTGCATTGCTAGGCTATAAACACTACACATCCTGCATTACAGGCTATACACACTACGCTTCCTGCATTGCTAGGCTATAAACACTACACATCCTGCATTGCAGGCTATAAACACTACACATCCTGCATTGCAGGCTATAAACACTATACATCCTGCATTGCATGCTATAAATACTATACATCATGCATTGCAGGCTATAAACACTACACATCCTGCATTGCAGGCTATAAACACTATGCATCCTGCATTGCAGGCTATACACACTATACATCCTGCATTGCTAGGCTATGAACACTATACATCACGCATTGCAGGCTATGAACAATATACATCCTGCATTGCAGGCTACAAACACTACACATCCTACATTGCAGGCTATAAACACTACGAATCTTGCATTGCAGGCTATAAACACTACACATTATGCATTGCAGGCTATAAACACTACACATCCTGTATTGCAGGCTATAAACACTATACATCCTGCATTGCAGGCTATTAACACTATACATCCTGCATTGCAGGCTATAAACACTACACATCCTACATTGCAGGCTATAAATACTACGAATCCTGCATTGCAGGCTATAAACACTACACATTATGCATTACAGGCTATAAACACTACACATCCTACATTGCAGGCTATACACACTACGAATCCTGCATTGCAGGCTATGAACACTACACATTATGCATTGTAGGCTATAAACACTACACATCCTGCATTGTAGGCTATGCACACTATACATCCTGCATTGCAGGCTATAAACACTATACATCATGCATTGCAGGCTATAAACACTATACACCATGCATTGCAGGCTATACACACTATACATCATGCATTGCAGGCTATACACACTATACATCATGCATTGCAGGCTATTAACACTATACATCCTGCATTGCAGGCTATGAACACTATACATCCTGCATTGCAGGCTATAAACACTATACATCCTGCATTGCAGGCTATGAACACTATACATCCTGCATTGCAGGCTATACACACTATACATCCTGCATTGCAGGCTATGAACACTATACATCATGCATTGCAGGCTATAAACACTACACATCCTGCATTGCAGGCTATACACACTATACATCCTGCATTGCAGGCTATGAACACTATACATCACGCATTGCAGGCTATGAACAATATACATCCTGCATTGCAGGCTACAAACACTACACATCCTACATTGCAGGCTATAAACACTACGAATCTTGCATTGCAGGCTATAAACACTACACATTATGCATTGCAGGCTATAAACACTACACATCCTGTATTGCAGGCTATAAACACTATACATCCTGCATTGCAGGCTATTAACACTATACATCCTGCATTGCAGGCTATGAACACTACACATCCTACATTGCAGGCTATAAATACTACGAATCCTGCATTGCAGGCTATAAACACTACACATTATGCATTGCAGGCTATGAACACTACACATCCTGCATTGCAGGCTATACACACTATGAATCCTGCATTGCAGGCTATGAACACTACACATTATGCATTGTAGGCTATAAACACTACATATCCTGCATTGTAGGCTATACACACTATACATCCTGCATTGCAGGCTATAAACACTATACATCATGCATTGCAGGCTATAAACACTATACACCATGCATTGCAGGCTATACACACTATACATCATGCATTGCAGGCTATACACACTATACATCATGCATTGCAGGCTATAAACACTATACATCCTGCATTGCAGGCTATGAACACTATACATCCTGCATTGCAGGCTATAAACACTATACATCCTGCATTGCAGGCTATGAACACTATACATCCTGCATTGCAGGCTATACACATTATACATCCTGCATTGCAGGCTATGAACACTATACATCCTGCATTGCAGGCTATAAACACTATACATCCTGCATTGCAGGCTATGAACACTATGCATCCTGCATTGCAGGCTATACACACTATACATCCTGCATTGCAGGCTATGAACACTATACATCCTGCATTGCAGGCTATGAACACTACACATCCTGCATTGCAGGCTATTAACACTATACATCCTGCATTGCAGGCTATAAACACTACACATCCTACATTGCAGGCTATAAATACTACGAATCCTGCATTGCAGGCTATAAACACTACACATTATGCATTGCAGGCTATAAACACTACACATCCTACATTGCAGGCTATACACACTACGAATCCTGCATTGCAGGCTATGAACACTACACATTATGCATTGTAGGCTATAAACACTACATATCCTGCATTGTAGGCTATGCACACTATACATCCTGCATTGCAGGCTATAAACACTATACATCATGCATTGCAGGCTATAAACACTATACACCATGCATTGCAGGCTATACACACTATACATCATGCATTGCAGGCTATACACACTATACATCATGCATTGCAGGCTATAAACACTATACATCCTGCATTGCAGGCTATGAACACTATACATCCTGCATTGCAGGCTATAAACACTATACATCCTGCATTGCAGGCTATGAACACTATACATCCTGCATTGCAGGCTATACACATTATACATCCTGCATTGCAGGCTATGAACACTATACATCATGCATTGCAGGCTATAAACACTACACATCCTGCATTGCAGGCTATGAACACTATGCATCCTGCATTGCAGGCTATACACACTATACATCCTGCATTGCAGGCTATGAACACTATACATCCTGCATTGCAGGCTATGAACACTACACATCCTGCATTGCAGGCTATAAACACTATACATCCTGCATTGCAGGCTATAAACACTACACATCATGCATTGCAGGCTATATAAACACTATACATCCTGCATTGCAGGCTATATAAACACTACACATCATGTATACTTGCTGAATTCATTAATAGCCATGTCCAGCTACAGTAGCTATTCCAATGTAAAGTAAATGTTGTGACGTCACCGAAAAGTACTTGTTGTGACGTTATAATCGCGCATGCTCCATTCACACGATTCATATAGAACACACATTGATGTTTAGAAATCATGTACTAGATTTTTGTATTAATTATAGTAGTCTCATTAATGTAAGAGCTGATTATCACATACGCAAAGTAGCTAATACACCAGGTAAAATTACTAACAAAATGTGACATGTGACATACCTTTTTGCATTTATGTTTCATTTTGAACGACCGTATAAACGCACTTCATTGTCTGTAATTGAAACACAGGTATCTGAAACGTGTGCAATTCAGTGAAGACTTGTATATATAAGTATATAGGCCTATATAACTTCATATATTTTATGAAAGTATAACAGTTGTTTATTAGAATGATTCATATATAACTCCAATATAATATCTAATCAGTTCGAGTGTATTTCCTATGTGTGTATGTTATGTTATTTAGCGTGTATAACTATACGGGATTTCCTGTGTGTGTATGTTATGTTATTTAGCGTGTATAACTATACGGGATTTCCTATGTGTGTATGTTATGTTAGTTAGCGTGTATAACTATACGGGATTTCATGTGTGTGTATGTTGTGTTATTTAGCGTGTATAACTATACGGGATTTCATGTGTGTGTATGTTGTGTTATTTAGCGTGTATAACTATACGGGATTTCCTATGTGTGTATGTTGTGTTATTTAGCGTGTATAAGTATACGTGATTTCCTGTGTGTGTATGTTGTGTTATTTAGCGTGTATAACTATACGTGATTTCCTATGTGTGTATGTTGTGTTATTTAGCGTGTATAACTATACGTGATTTCCTGTGTGTGTATGTTGTGTTATTTAGCGTGTATAAGTATACGTGATTTCCTGTGTGTGTATGTTGTGTTATTTAGCGTGTATAACTATACGGGATTTCCTATGTATGTATGTTGTGTTATTTAGCGTGTATAAGTATACGTGATTTCCTGTGTGTGTATGTTGTGTTATTTAGCGTGTATAACTATACGGGATTTCCTATGTATGTATGTTGTGTTATTTAGCGTGTATAAGTATACGTGATTTCCTGTGTGTGTATGTTGTGTTATTTAGCGTGTATAACTATACGGGATTTCCTATGTATGTATGTTGTGTTATTTAGCGTGTATAAGTATACGTGATTTCCTGTGTGTGTATGTTGTGTTATTTAGCGTGTATAACTATACGGGATTTCCTGTGTGTGTATGTTGTGTTATTTAGCGTGTATAACTATACGGGATTTCCTGTGTATGTTGTGTTATTTAGCGTGTATAACTATACGGGATTTCCTGTGTATGTTGTGTTATTTAGCGTGTATAACTATACGGGATTTCCTGTGTGTGTTGTGTTATTTAGCGTGTATAACTATACGGGATTTCCTGTGTGTGTATGTTATGTTATTTAGCGTGTATAACTATACGGGATTTCCTGTGTGTGTATGTTATGTTATTTAGCGTGTATAACTATACGGGATTTCCTGTGTGTGTTGTGTTATTTAGCGTGTATAACTATACGGGATTTCCTGTGTGTGTATGTTATGTTATTTAGCGTGTATAACTATACGGGATTTCCTGTGTGTGTATGTTATGTTATTTAGCGTGTATAACTATACGGGATTTCCTGTGTGTGTTGTGTTATTTAGCGTGTATAACTATTCAGTATTTCATGCTTGGCTGTGGTAGAGGAGTTATTTAGCTTGTATAACTATTCAGTAGTTCATGCTTGGCTGTGGTAGAGGAGTTATTTAGCTTGTATAACTATTCAGTATTTCATGCTTGGCTGTGGTAGAGGAGTTATTTAGCGTGTATAACTATTCAGTATTTCATGCTTGGCTGTGGTAGAGGAGTTATTTAGCTTGTATAACTATTCAGTAGTTCATGCTTGGCTGTGGTAGAGGAGTTATTTAGCTTGTATAACTATTCAGTATTTCATGCTTGGCTGTGGTAGAGGAGTTATTTAGCTTGTATAACTATTCAGTAGTTCATGCTTGGCTGTGGTAGAGGAGTTATTTAGCTTGTATAACTATTCAGTAGTTCATGCTTGGCTGTGGTAGAGGAGTTATTTAGCTTGTATAACTATTCAGTAGTTCATGCTTGGCTGTGGTAGAGGAGTTATTTAGCTTGTATAACTATTCAGTAGTTCATGCTTGGCTGTGGTAGAGGAGTTATTTAGCTTGTATAACTATTCAGTAGTTCATGCTTGGCTGTGGTAGAGGAGTTATTTAGCTTGTATAACTATTCAGTATTTCATGCTTGGCTGTGGTAGAGGAGTTATTTAGCTTGTATAACTATTCAGTAGTTCATGCTTGGCTGTGGTAGAGGAGTTATTTAGCTTGTATAACTATTCAGTAGTTCATGCTTGGCTGTGGTAGAGGAGTTATTTAGCGTGTATAACTATTCAGTAGTTCATGCTTGGCTGTGGTAGAGGAGTTATTTAGCTTGTATAACTATTCAGTATTTCATGCTTGGCTGTGGTAGAGGAGTTATTTAGCGTGTATAACTATTCAGTATTTCATGCTTGGCTGTGGTAGAGGAGTTATTTAGCGTGTATAACTATTCAGTATTTCATGCTTGGCTGTGGTAGAGGAGTTATTTAGCGTGTATAACTATTCAGTAGTTCATGCTTGGCTGTGGTAGAGGAGTTATTTAGCGTGTATAACTATTCAGTAGTTCATGCTTGGCTGTGGTAGAGGAGTTATTTAGCGTGTATAACTATTCAGTAGTTCATGCTTGGCTGTGGTAGAGGAGTTATTTAGCTTGTATAACTATTCAGTATTTCATGCTTGGCTGTGTTATTTAGCGTGTATAACTATTCAGTATTTCATGCTTGGCTGTGGTAGAGGAGTTATTTAGCGTGTATAACTATTCAGTATTTCATGCTTGGCTGTGTTAGAGGAGTTATTTAGCTTGTATAACTATTCAGTAGTTCATGCTTGGCTGTGGTAGAGGAGTTATTTAGCTTGTATAACTATTCAGTATTTCATGCTTGGCTGTGTTATTTAGCGTGTATAACTATTCAGTATTTCATGCTTGGCTGTGGTAGAGGAGTTATTTAGCGTGTATAACTATTCAGTAGTTCATGCTTGGCTGTGGTAGAGGAGTTATTTAGCGTGTATAACTATTCAGTATTTCATGCTTGGCTGTGTTATTTAGCGTGTATAACTATTCAGTAGTTCATGCTTGGCTGTGGTAGAGGAGTTATTTAGCTTGTATAACTATTCAGTATTTCATGCTTGGCTGTGTTATTTAGCGTGTATAACTATTCAGTAGTTCATGCTTGGCTGTGTTATTTAGCGTGTATAACTATTCAGTAGTTCATGCTTGGCTGTGGTAGAGGAGTTATTTAGCGTGTATAACTATTCAGTAGTTCATGCTTGGCTGTGGTAGAGGAGTTATTTAGCGTGTATAACTATTCAGTATTTCATGCTTGGCTGTGTTATTTAGCGTGTATAACTATTCAGTAGTTCATGCTTGGCTGTGGTAGAGGAGTTATTTAGCTTGTATAACTATTCAGTATTTCATGCTTGGCTGTGTTATTTAGCGTGTATAACTATTCAGTAGTTCATGCTTGGCTGTGTTATTTAGCGTGTATAACTATTCAGTAGTTCATGCTTGGCTGTGGTAGAGGAGTTATTTAGCGTGTATAACTATTCAGTAGTTCATGCTTGGCTGTGGTAGAGGAGTTATTTAGCGTGTATAACTATTCAGTATTTCATGCTTGGCTGTGTTATTTAGCGTGTATAACTATTCAGTATTTCATGCTTGGCTGTGGTAGAGGAGTTATTTAGCGTGTATAACTATTCAGTAGTTCATGCTTGGCTGTGTTAGAGGAGTTATTTAGCGTGTATAACTAGTCAATAGTTCATGCTTGGCTGTGTTAGAGGAGTTATTTAGCGTGTATAACTAGTCAGTAGTTCATGCTTGGCTGTGTTATTTAGCGTGTATAACTAGTCAGTAGTTCATGCTTGGCTGTGGTAGAGGAGTTATTTAGCGTGTATAACTATTCAGTAGTTCATGCTTGGCTGTGGTAGAGGAGTTATTTAGCTTGTATAACTATTCAGTAGTTCATGCTTGGCTGTGGTAGAGGAGTTATTTAGCTTGTATAACTATTCAGTAGTTCATGCTTGGCTGTGTTAGAGGAGTTTTTGCTCACGGTTGCATCTCAAAGTTAATAATGTAAGCTCTGGCTGTAAAAGGCAACGCAAAGTTATTTGGGAGATACCCGTTTTGTCCACAATCACGGTCACACAAAGTGACCTAATATAGCATAGTACTTACTCCCTATGAGACGTAAGACTGTCAGTACGGATGTTTATGTTAATTTATTTTCTGTAACAGGATTTATTTTGATTTAATTATTAACATTGGTCAGTTACTACATCCCTGACTATTCTTCAAGGAGGATATGTCCCTTTAAGTCTTTCCTTCATAGAAATGTAGGTTAATATACTATTATATCTCCATACAAACGACAGCCATTTAGCTATCATGCAGTGGATAAGTAAGTAGTCGCCATATCTATGCCACCTCCATAGATATTACTGGGACTACATGAGATTTAGGTTAATATACTATTATATCTCCATACAAACTACAGCCATTTAGCTATCATGATGTGGATAAGTAGTCGCCATATCTATGCCACCTCCATAGATATTACTGGGATTACATGAGATTTAGGTTAATATACTATTATATCTCCATACAACCGACAGCAATTTAGCTATCATGCAGTGGATAAGTAGTCGCCATATCTACCATACCTCCATAGATATTACCGGAACTACATAAAAGTCTGGCCTTAATTATGAACATTGGTTTAGCTACTACATTGTCAATGTATGTGGTATTGGTAATGGCGTCAATAGGTTCTTCCATTGGAGAAAGGGTTAAATTGGTTTCCATTGTTTTTATCGTTGTTTCTTTAGCATCACATGCCATACATTTGCATTCGTATTCCCGTCTGATAAATATTAACTTAAATCCCGACATTTGCATACTTTACAACAAAAATGTGCTACCAATTAATTAACATAATTTTGATAAATCACAGTTATCATACCTCAGTATACATGTATGTACCATTAATGTCAAACCCCTTGCGGGGACCTAGACATGTTTACCTGGGCATGCTTAGCCGACCATAGCGGTTAACCAGTACTAAGCAATGTGTGTGAGGTGCCTTGCTCAATGACACTACATACGTGGCCTGACTGAGTATCGAACCCGGACCGTTCGATTCCAAATCCGACGCTCTACCATTGGACCACGGATGCCACACTGTATCTGGTGTAGCAAAAGTAAAACATAGGATTGAAGGTAAAATTAACCAAATATACAAGTCGGGGTATTCAAACCGTACTGTATCTGCCAATAGAGAAACAGCCATGTCGCTGATTGTATATACAAGGTATATCCTTCCACTTCACAATCTCTATACTAACTCAAATTGAATTCAAATCTTTATTTCACATGGCTGTTTTACTCTTGTTATTCATATA
>CM026398.1:35375750-35416311 GCA_014843695.1 Archivesica marissinica
GTATATACTGGACATCTGTATATACTGGACATCTGTATATACTGGACATCTGTATATACTTGACATCTGTATATACTGGACATTGTATATACTGGACATCTGTATATACTGGACATCTGTATATACTGGACATCTATATACTGGATATCTGTATATACTGGACATCTATATACTGGACATATGTATATACTGGACATCTGTATATACTGGACATCTGTATATACTGGACATATGTATATACTGGACATCTGTATATATGGGACATATGTATATACTGGACATCTGTATATACGGGACATCTGTATATACTGGACATCTTTATATACTTGACATCTATATACTGGACATCTGTATATACGGGACATCTGTATACTGGACATATGTATATACTGGACATCTGTATATACTGGACATCTATATACTGGACATCTATATATACTGGACATCTGTATATACTGGACATCTGTATATACTGGACATACGTATACTTGACATCTGTATATACTGGACGTCTATATACTTGACATCTGTATATACTGGACATCTATATACTTGACATCTGTATATACTTGACATCTGTATACTTGACATCTGTATACTTGACATATGTATATATACTGGACATCTGTATACTTGACATCTGTATATACTGGACATCTATATACTTGACATCTGTATATACTGGACATCTATATACTTGACATCTGTATATACTTGACATCTGTATACTCGACATCTATATACTGGACATCTGTATATACTGGACATCTGTATATACTTGACATCTGTATATACTGGACATATGTATATACTGGACATCTGTATATACTGGACATCTGTATATACTGGACATCTGTATATACTGGACATCTGTATATACTGGACATCTGTATATACTGGACATATGTATATACTGGACATATGTATATACTGGACATCTGTATATACTGGACATCTGTATATACTGGACATCTGTATATACTGGACATATGTATACTTGACATCTGTATATACTGGACGTCTATATACTTGACATCTGTATATACTGGACATCTATATACTTGACATCTGTATATACTGGACATCTGTATATACTTGACATCTGTAAATACTTGACATCTGTATACTTGACATCTGTATACTTGACATATGTATATATACTGGACATCTGTATACTTGACATCTGTATATACTGGACATCTATATACTTGACATCTGTATATACTGGACATCTATATACTTGACATCTGTATATACTTGACATCTGTATACTTGACATCTGTATACTTGACATCTGTATATATTTGACATCTGTATATACTTGACATCTGTATATACCGGACATATGTATATACTGACATCTATATACTGGACATCTGTATATACTTGACATCTGTATATACTGGACATCTGTATATACTGGACATCTGTATATACTGGACATCTGTATATACTGGACATCTGTATATACTGGACATATGTATATACTGGACATCTGTATATACTGGACATCTGTATATACTGGACATCTGTATATACTGGACATCTGTATATACTGGACATCTGTATATACTGGACATCTGTATATACTGGACATCTGTATATACTGGACATCTATATACTTGACATCTATATACTGGACATCTGTATATACTTGACATCTGTATATACTGGACATATGTATATACTGGACATCTATATACTGGACATCTGTATATACTGGACATCTGTATATACTGGACATCTATATACTTGACATCTGTATATACTGGACATCTGTATATACTGGACATCTGTATATACTGGACATCTATATACTGGACATCTGTATATACTGGACATCTGTATATACTGGACATCTATATACTGGACATCTGTATATACTGGACATCTGTATATACTGGACATATGTATATACTGGACATCTATATACTGGACATCTGTATATACTGGACATCTGTATATACTGGACATCTGTATATACTGGACATCTGTATATACTGGACATCTGTATATACTGGACATCTATATACTGGACATCTGTATATACTGGACATCTGTATATACTGGACATCTGTATATACTGGACATCTATATACTGGACATCTGTATATACTGGACATCTGTATATACTGGACATCTATATACTGGACATCTGTATATACTGGACATCTGTATATACTGGACATCTGTATATACTGGACATCTATATACTGGACATCTGTATATACTGGACATCTGTATATACTGGACATCTATATACTGGACATCTGTATATACTGGACATCTGTATATACTGGACATCTGTATATACTGGACATCTGTATATACTGGACATCTGTATATACTGGACATCTATATACTGGACATCTGTATATACTGGACATCTGTATATACTGGACATCTGTATATACTGGACATCTGTATATACTGGACATCTATATACTGGACATCTGTATATACTGGACATCTATATACTGGACATCTGTATATACTGGACATCTGTATATACTGGACATCTGTATATACTGGACATCTATATACTTGACATCTGTATATACTGGACATCTGTATACTGACATTTATACTGACATCTGTATATACTGGACATCTGTATATACTGGACATCTGTATATACTGGACATCTGTATATACTGGACATCTGTATATACTGGACATCTATATACTGGACATCTGTATATACTGGACATCTGTATATACTTGACATCTGTATATACTGGACATCTGTATATACTTGACATCTGTATACTGGACATATGTATATACTGGACATCTGTATATACTGGACATCTGTATACTGGACATATGTATATACTGGACATCTGTATATACTGGACATCTATATACTGGACATCTGTATATACTGGACATCTGTATATACTGGACATCTGTATATACTGGACATCTATATACTGGACATCTGTATATACTGGACATCTGTATATACTGGACATCTGTATATACTGGACATCTGTATATACTTGACATCTATATACTGGACATCTGTATATACTGGACATCTGTATATACTGGACATATATATACTTGACATCTGTATATACTGGACATCTGTATATACTTGACATCTGTATACTGGACATATGTATATACTGGACATCTGTATATACTGGACATCTGTATACTGGACATATGTATATACTGGACATCTGTATATACTGGACATCTATATACTGGACATCTGTATATACTGGACATCTGTATATACTGGACATCTGTATATACTGGACATCTATATACTGGACATCTGTATATACTGGACATCTGTATATACTGGACATCTGTATATACTGGACATCTGTATATACTTGACATCTATATACTGGACATCTGTATATACTGGACATCTGTATATACTGGACATCTATATACCTGACATCTGTATATACTGGACATCTATATACTGGACATCTGTATATACTGGACATCTGTATATACTGGACATCTATATACTGGACATCTGTATATACTGGACATCTGTATATACTGGACATCTGTATATACTGGACATCTATATACTGGACATCTGTATATACTGGACATCTGTATATACTGGACATATGTATATACTGGACATCTGTATATACTGGACATCTGTATACTGGACATCTGTATATACTGGACATCTATATACTTGACATCTGTATATACTGGACATCTGTATATACTTGACATCTATATACTGACATATGTATATACTGGACATATATATATACTGGACATCTATATATGGACATATGTATATACTGGACATCTATATACTGGACATATGTATATACTGGACATCTGTATATACTGGACATCTGTATATACTGGACATCTGTATATACTTGACATCTGTATATACTGGACATCTGTATATACTGGACATCTGTATATACTGGACATCTGTATATACTGGACATCTATATACTGGACATCTGTATATACTGGACATCTATATACTGGACATATGTATATACTGGACATCTGTATATACTGGACATCTGTATATACTGGACATCTGTATATACTGGACATCTGTATATACTGGACATCTGTATATACTGGACATCTGTATATACTGGACATCTATATACTGGACATCTGTATATACTGGACATCTGTATATACTTGACATCTGTATATACTTGACATATGTATATACGGGACATCTGTATATACTGGACATCTATATCCTGGACATCTATATATACTGGACATCTGTATACTGGACATATGTATATACTGGACATCTGTATATACTGGACATCTGTATATACTGGACATCTATATACTGGACATATGTATATACTGGACATCTGTATATACTGGACATCTGTATATACTGGACATCTATATACTGGACATCTGTATATACTGGACATCTGTATATACTGGACATATGTATATACCGGACATCTGTATATACTGGACATCTGTATACTGGACATCTGTATATACCGGACATCTATATACTTGACATCTGTATATACTTGACATCTATATACCTGACATATGTATATACTGGACATATATATATACTGGACATCTATATAATGGACATATGTATATACTGGACATCTATATACTGGACATATGTATATACTGGACATCTGTATATACTGGACATCTGTATATACTGGACATCTGTATATACTGGACATCTGTATATACTGGACATCTGTATATACTGGACATCTGTATATACTGGACATCTATATACTTGACATTGTATATACTTGACATCTGTATATACTGGACATCTGTATATACTGGACATCTGTATATACTGACATCTGTATACTGGACATATGTATATACTGGACATCTGTATATACTGGACATCTGTATATACTGGACATCTGTATATACTGGACATCTGTATATACTGGACATCTGTATATACTGGACATCTGTATATACTGGACATCTGTATATACTGGACATCTGTATATACTGGACATCTGTATATACTGGACATCTGTATATACTGGACATCTGTATATACTGGACATCTATATACTGGACATATGTATATACTGGACATCTGTATATACTGGACATCTGTATATACTGGACATCTGTATACTGGACATATGTATATACTGGACATCTGTATATACTGGACATCTATATACTGGACATCTGTATATACTGGACATCTATATACTGGACATATGTATATACTGGACATCTGTATATACTGGACATCTGTATATACTGGACATCTGTATACTTGACATATGTATATACTGGACATCTGTATATACTGGACATCTATATATACTGGACATCTGTATATACTGGACATCTGTATATACTGGACATATGTATACTTGACATCTGTATATACTGGACATCTATATACTTGACATCTGTATATACTGGACATCTATATACTTGACATCTGTAAATACTTGACATCTGTATACTTGACATCTGTATACTTGACATATGTATATACTGGACATCTGTATACTTGACATCTGTATATACTGGACATCTATATACTTGACATCTGTATATACTGGACATCTATATACTTGACATCTGTATATACTTGACATCTGTATACTCGACATCTATATACTGGACATCTGTATATACTGGACATCTGTATATACTTGACATCTGTATATACTGGACATCTGTATATACTGGACATCTGTATATACTGGACATCTGTATATACTGGACATATGTATATACTGGACATCTGTATATACTTGACATATGTATATACTGGACATATGTATATACTTGACATCTGTATATACTGGACATCTGTATATACTGGACATCTGTATATACTGGACATATGTATACTTGACATCTGTATATACTGACTCTATATACTTGACATCTGTATATACTGGACATCTATATACTTGACATCTGTATATACTGGACATCTGTATATACTTGACATCTGTATACTGACATCTTATACTGACATCTGTATACTTGACATATGTATATACTGGACATCTGTATACTTGACATCTGTATATACTGGACATCTATATACTTGACATCTGTATATACTGGACATCTATATACTTGACATCTGTATATACTTGACATCTGTATACTTGACATCTGTATACTTGACATCTGTATATACTTGACATCTGTATATACTTGACATCTGTATATACCGGACATATGTATATACTGACATCTATATACTGGACATCTGTATATACTTGACATCTGTATATACTTGACATCTGTATATACTGGACATCTGTATATACTGGACATCTGTATATACTGGACATCTGTATATACTGGACATATGTATATACTGGACATCTGTATATACTTGACATATGTATATACTGGACATCTGTATATACTGGACATCTGTATATACTGGACATCTGTATATACTGGACATCTGTATATACTGGACATATGTATATACTGGACATCTATATACTTGACATCTATATACTAGACATCTGTATATACTTGACATCTGTATATACTGGACATATGTATATACTTGACATCTATATACTGGACATCTGTATATACTGGACATATGTATATACTGGACATCTATATACTTGACATCTGTATATACTGGACATCTGTATATACTGGACATATGTATATACTTGACATCTATATACTGGACATCTGTATATACTGGACATCTGTATATACCGGACATCTATATACTTGACATCTGTATATACTTGACATCTGTATATACCGGACATATGTATATACTTGACATCTATATACTGGACATCTGTATATACTGGACATCTGTATATACTGGACATCTGTATATACTTGACATCTGTATATACTGGACATATGTATATACTTGACATCTATATACTGGACATCTGTATATACTTGACATCTGTATATACTGGACATATGTATATACTTGACATCTATATACTGGACATCTGTATATACTGGACATATGTATATACTGGACATCTATATACTGACATCTGTATATACTGGACATCTGTATATACTGGACATCTGTATATACTTGACATCTATATACTGGACATCTGTATATACTGGACATCTGTATATACTGGACATCTATATACTTGACATCTGTATATACTGGACATCTGTATATACTGGACATCTGTATATACTTGACATCTGTATATACTGGACATCTGTATATACTGGACATCTGTATATACTGGACATCTGTATATACTGGACATCTATATACTGGACATCTGTATATACTTGACATCTGTATACTTGACATCTGTATACTTGACATCTGTATATACTGGACATCTGTATACTGGACATCTGTATATACTGGACATCTGTATATACTGGACATATGTATATACTGGACATCTATATACTTGACATCTGTATATACTTGACATCTGTATACTTGACATATGTATACTTGACATCTGTATATATTTGACATCTGTATATACTTGACATCTGTATATACTTGACATCTGTATATACCGGACATATGTATATACTTGACATCTATATACTGGACATCTGTATATACTTGACATATGTATATACTGGACATCTGTATATACTGGACATCTGTATATACTGGACATCTGTATATACTGGACATCTATATACTTGACATCTGTATATACTGGACATCTGTATACTTGACATTGTATACTTGACATCTGTATATATTGACATCTGTATATACTTGACATCTGTATATACTGGACATCTGTATATACTGGACATCTGTATATACTGGACATCTGTATATACTTGACATCTATATACTGGACATCTGTATATACTGGACATCTGTATATACTGGACATCTATATACCTGACATCTGTATATACTGGACATCTGTATATACTTGACATCTGTATACTGGACATATGTATATACTGGACATCTGTATATACTGGACATCTGTATATACTGGACATCTGTATACTGGACATATGTATATACTGGACATCTGTATATACTGGACATCTATATACTGGACATCTGTATATACTGGACATCTGTATATACTGGACATCTGTATATACTGGACATCTGTATATACTGGACATCTATATACTGGACATCTGTATATACTGGACATCTGTATATACTTGACATCTGTATATACTTGACATATGTATATACGGGACATCTGTATATACTGGACATCTATATCCTGGACATCTATATATACTGGACATCTGTATACTGGACATATGTATATACTGGACATCTGTATATACTGGACATCTGTATATACTGGACATCTATATACTGGACATATGTATATACTGGACATCTGTATATACTGGACATCTGTATATACTGGACATCTATATACTGGACATCTGTATATACTGGACATCTGTATATACTGGACATATGTATATACCGGACATCTGTATATACCGGACATCTGTATACTGGACATCTGTATATACCGGACATCTATATACTTGACATCTGTATATACTGGACATCTGTATATACTTGACATCTATATACCTGACATATGTATATACTGGACATATATATATACTGGACATCTATATAATGGACATATGTATATACTGGACATCTATATACTGGACATATGTATATACTGGACATCTGTATATACTGGACATCTGTATATACTGGACATCTGTATATACTGGACATCTGTATATACTTGACATCTGTATATACTGGACATTGTATATACTGGACATCTGTATATACTGGACATCTGTATATACTGGACATCTATATACTGGACATCTGTATATACTGGACATCTATATACTGGACATATGTATATACTGGACATCTGTATATACTGGACATCTGTATATACTGGACATCTGTATATACTGGACATATGTATATACTGGACATCTGTATATATGGGACATATGTATATACTGGACATCTGTATATACGGGACATCTGTATATACTGGACATCTTTATATACTTGACATCTATATACTGGACATCTGTATATACGGGACATCTGTATACTGGACATATGTATATACTGGACATCTGTATATACTGGACATCTATATACTGGACATCTATATATACTGGACATCTGTATATACTGGACATCTGTATATACTGGACATACGTATACTTGACATGTGTATATACTGGACGTCTATATACTTGACATCTGTATATACTGGACATCTATATACTTGACATCTGTAAATACTTGACATCTGTATACTTGACATCTGTATACTTGACATATGTATATATACTGGACATCTGTATACTTGACATCTGTATATACTGGACATCTATATACTTGACATCTGTATATACTGGACATCTATATACTTGACATCTGTATATACTTGACATCTGTATACTCGACATCTATATACTGGACATCTGTATATACTGGACATCTGTATATACTTGACATCTGTATATACTGGACATATGTATATACTGGACATCTGTATATACTGGACATCTGTATATACTGGACATCTGTATGTACTGGACATATGTATATACTGGACATCTGTATATACTTGACATATGTATATACTTGACATATGTATATACTTGACATCTGTATATACTGGACATCTGTATATACTGGACATCTGTATATACTGGACATATGTATACTTGACATCTGTATATACTGCACGTCTATATACTTGACATCTGTATATACTGGACATCTATATACTTGACTTCTGTATATACTGGACATCTGTATATACTTGACATCTGTAAATACTTGACATCTGTATACTTGACATCTGTATACTTGACATATGTATATATACTGGACATCTGTATACTTGACATCTGTATATACTGGACATCTATATACTTGACATCTGTATATACTGGACATCTATATACTTGACATCTGTATATACTTGACATCTGTATACTTGACATCTGTATATATTTGACATCTGTATATACTTGACATCTGTATATACCGGACATATGTATATACATGACATCTATATACTGGACATCTGTATATACTTGACATCTGTATATACTTGACATCTGTATATACTGGACATCTGTATATACTGGACATCTGTATATACTGGACATCTGTATATACTGGACATATGTATATACTGGACATCTGTATATACTTGACATATGTATATACTGGACATCTGTATATACTGGACATCTGTATATACTGGACATCTGTATATACAGGACATCTGTATATACGGGACATATGTATATACTGGACATCTATATACTTGACATCTATATACTAGACATCTGTATATACTTGATATCTGTATATACTGGACATATGTATATACTTGACATCTATATACTGGACATCTGTATATACTGGACATATGTATATACCGGACATCTATATACTTGACATCTGTATATACTGGACATCTATATATACTGGACATATGTATATACTTGACATCTATATACTGGACATCTGTATATACTGGACATTATACTTGACATTATATACTGACATCTGTATATCGGACATTGTATATACTGACATTTATACTGGACATCTATATACTGACATCTTATATACTGGACATCTGTATATACCGGACATCTATATACTTGACATCTGTATATACTTGACATCTGTATATACCGGACATATGTATATACTTGACATCTATATACTGGACATCTGTATATACTGGACATATGTATATACTGGACATCTGTATATACTTGACATATGTATATACTGGACATATGTATATACTTGACATCTATATACTAGACATCTGTATATACTTGACATCTGTATATACTGGACATATGTATATACTTGACATCTATATACTGGACATCTGTATATACTGGACATATGTATATACCGGACATCTATATACTTGACATCTGTATATACTGGACATCTGTATATACTGGACATATGTATATACTTGACATCTATATACTGGACATCTGTATATACTGGACATCTGTATATACCGGACATCTATATACTTGACATCTGTATATACTTGACATCTGTATATACCGGACATATGTATATACTTGACATCTGTATATACTGGACATCTGTATATACTGGACATCTATATCCTTGACATCTGTATATACTTGACATCTGTATATACCGGACATATGTATATACTTGACATATGTATATACTTGACATCTATATACTTGACATCTGTATATACTGGACATCTATATACTGGACATATGTATATACTGGACATCTGTATATACTGGACATATGTATATACTGGACATCTATATACTTGACATCTGTATATACTTGACATCTGTATACTTGACATCTGTATATATTTGACATCTGTATATACTTGACATCTGTATATACTTGACATCTGTATATACCGGACATATGTATATACTTGACATCTATATACTGGACATCTGTATATACTTGACATATGTATATACTAGACATCTGTATATACTGGACATCTGTATATACTGGACATATGTATATACTGGACATCTATATACTTGACATCTGTATATACTTGACATCTGTATACTTGACATATGTATACTTGACATCTGTATAAATTTAACATCTGTATATACTTGACATCTGTATATACTGGACATCTGTATATACTGGACATCTGTATATACTGGACATCTGTATATACTTGACATCTATATACTGGACATCTGTATATACTGGACATCTGTATATACTGGACATCTATATACCTGACATCTGTATATACTGGACATCTGTATATACTTGACATCTGTATACTGGACATATGTATATACTGGACATCTGTATATACTGGACATCTGTATATACTGGACATTTGTATACTGGACATATGTATATACTGGACATCTGTATATACTGGACATCTATATACTGGACATCTGTATATACTGGACATCTGTATATACTGGACATCTGTATATACTGGACATCTGTATATACTGGACATCTATATACTGGACATCTGTATATACTGGACATCTGTATATACTGGACATCTGTATATACTGGACATCTATATACTGGACATCTATATATACTGGACATCTGTATACTGGACATATGTATATACTGGACATCTGTATATACTGGACATCTGTATATACTGGACATCTATATACTGGACATCTGTATATACTGGACATCTGTATATACTGGACATCTGTATATACTGGACATCTATATACTGGACATCTGTATATACTGGACATCTGTATATACTGGACATCTGTATATACTGGACATCTATATATACTGGACATCTGTATATACTGGACATCTGTATATACCGGACATCTGTATACTGGACATCTGTATATACCGGACATCTATATACTTGACATCTGTATATACTGGACATCTGTATATACTTGACATCTATATACTGACATTGTATATACTGGACATATATATATACTGGACATCTATATACTGGACATATGTATATACTGGACATCTATATACTGGACATATGTATATACTGGACATCTGTATATACTGGACATCTGTATATACTGGACATCTGTATATACTGGACATCTGTATATACTGGACATCTGTATATACTGGACATCTGTATATACTGGACATCTGTATATACTGGACATCTATATACTGGACATCTGTATATACTGGACATCTATATACTGGACATATGTATATACTGGACATCTGTATATACTGGACATCTGTATATACTGGACATCTGTATATACTGGACATCTGTATATACTGGACATCTGTATATACTGGACATCTATATACTTGACATCTGTATATACTGGACATCTGTATATACTTGACATCTGTATACTGGACATATGTATATACTGGACATCTGTATATACTGGACATCTGTATATACTGGACATCTGTATATACTGGACATCTGTATATACTGGACATCTGTATATACTGGACATCTGTATACTGGACATCTGTATATACTGGACATCTGTATATACTGGACATCTGTATATACTGGACATCTGTATATACTGGACATCTATATACTGGACATCTGTATATACTGGACATCTGTATATACTGGACATATGTATATACTGGACATCTGTATATACCGGACATCTGTATACTGGACATCTGTATATACCGGACATCTATATACTTGACATCTGTATATACTTGACATCTATATACTGACATTGTATATACTGGACATATATATATACTGGACATCTATATACTGGACATATGTATATACTGGACATCTATATACTGGACATATGTATATACTGGACATCTGTATATACTGGACATCTGTATATACTGGACATCTGTATATACTGGACATCTGTATATACTGGACATTGTATATACTGGACATCTGTATATACTGGACATCTGTATATACTGGACATCTATATACTGGACATCTGTATATACTGGACATCTATATACTGGACATATGTATATACTGGACATCTGTATATACTGGACATCTGTATATACTGGACATATGTATATACTGGACATCTGTATATATGGGACATATGTATATACTGGACATCTGTATATACGGGACATCTGTATATACTGGACATCTTTATATACTTGACATCTATATACTGGACATCTGTATATACGGGACATCTGTATACTGGACATATGTATATACTGGACATCTGTATATACTGGACATCTATATACTGGACATCTATATATACTGGACATCTGTATATACTGGACATCTGTATATACTGGACATACGTATACTTGACATGTGTATATACTGGACGTCTATATACTTGACATCTGTATATACTGGACATCTATATACTTGACATCTGTAAATACTTGACATCTGTATACTTGACATCTGTATACTTGACATATGTATATATACTGGACATCTGTATACTTGACATCTGTATATACTGGACATCTATATACTTGACATCTGTATATACTGGACATCTATATACTTGACATCTGTATATACTTGACATCTGTATACTCGACATCTATATACTGGACATCTGTATATACTGGACATCTGTATATACTTGACATCTGTATATACTGGACATATGTATATACTGGACATCTGTATATACTGGACATCTGTATATACTGGACATCTGTATGTACTGGACATATGTATATACTGGACATCTGTATATACTTGACATATGTATATACTTGACATATGTATATACTTGACATCTGTATATACTGGACATCTGTATATACTGGACATCTGTATATACTGGACATATGTATACTTGACATCTGTATATACTGCACGTCTATATACTTGACATCTGTATATACTGGACATCTATATACTTGACTTCTGTATATACTGGACATCTGTATATACTTGACATCTGTAAATACTTGACATCTGTATACTTGACATCTGTATACTTGACATATGTATATATACTGGACATCTGTATACTTGACATCTGTATATACTGGACATCTATATACTTGACATCTGTATATACTGGACATCTATATACTTGACATCTGTATATACTTGACATCTGTATACTTGACATCTGTATACTTGACATCTGTATATATTTGACATCTGTATATACTTGACATCTGTATATACCGGACATATGTATATACATGACATCTATATACTGGACATCTGTATATACTTGACATCTGTATATACTTGACATCTGTATATACTGGACATCTGTATATACTGGACATCTGTATATACTGGACATCTGTATATACTGGACATATGTATATACTGGACATCTGTATATACTTGACATATGTATATACTGGACATCTGTATATACTGGACATCTGTATATACTGGACATCTGTATATACAGGACATCTGTATATACGGGACATATGTATATACTGGACATCTATATACTTGACATCTATATACTAGACATCTGTATATACTTGATATCTGTATATACTGGACATATGTATATACTTGACATCTATATACTGGACATCTGTATATACTGGACATATGTATATACCGGACATCTATATACTTGACATCTGTATATACTGGACATCTATATATACTGGACATATGTATATACTTGACATCTATATACTGGACATCTGTATATACTGGACATCTGTATATACCGGACATCTATATACTTGACATCTGTATATACTTGACATCTGTATATACCGGACATATGTATATACTTGACATCTATATACTGGACATCTGTATATACTGGACATATGTATATACTGGACATCTGTATATACTTGACATATGTATATACTGGACATATGTATATACTTGACATCTATATACTAGACATCTGTATATACTTGACATCTGTATATACTGGACATATGTATATACTTGACATCTATATACTGGACATCTGTATATACTGGACATATGTATATACCGGACATCTATATACTTGACATCTGTATATACTGGACATCTGTATATACTGGACATATGTATATACTTGACATCTATATACTGGACATCTGTATATACTGGACATCTGTATATACCGGACATCTATATCCTTGACATCTGTATATACTTGACATCTGTATATACCGGACATATGTATATACTTGACATCTGTATATACTGGACATCTGTATATACTGGACATCTATATCCTTGACATCTGTATATACTTGACATCTGTATATACCGGACATATGTATATACTTGACATATGTATATACTTGACATCTATATACTTGACATCTGTATATACTGGACATCTATATACTGGACATATGTATATACTGGACATCTGTATATACTGGACATATGTATATACTGGACATCTATATACTTGACATCTGTATATACTTGACATCTGTATACTTGACATATGTATACTTGACATCTGTATATATTTGACATCTGTATATACTTGACATCTGTATATACTTGACATCTGTATATACCGGACATATGTATATACTTGACATCTATATACTGGACATCTGTATATACTTGACATATGTATATACTAGACATCTGTATATACTGGACATCTGTATATACTGGACATATGTATATACTGGACATCTATATACTTGACATCTGTATATACTTGACATCTGTATACTTGACATATGTATACTTGACATCTGTATAAATTTGACATCTGTATATACTTGACATCTGTATATACTGGACATCTGTATATACTGGACATCTGTATATACTGGACATCTGTATATACTTGACATCTATATACTGGACATCTGTATATACTGGACATCTGTATATACTGGACATCTATATACCTGACATCTGTATATACTGGACATCTGTATATACTTGACATCTGTATACTGGACATATGTATATACTGGACATCTGTATATACTGGACATCTGTATATACTGGACATCTGTATACTGGACATATGTATATACTGGACATCTGTATATACTGGACATCTATATACTGGACATCTTTATATACTGGACATCTGTATATACTGGACATCTGTATATACTGGACATCTATATACTGGACATCTGTATATACTGGACATCTGTATATACTTGACATCTGTATATACTTGACATATGTATATACGGGACATCTGTATATACTGGACATCTATATCCTGGACATCTATATATACTGGACATCTGTATACTGGACATATGTATATACTGGACATCTGTATATACTGGACATCTGTATATACTGGACATCTATATACTGGACATATGTATATACTGGACATCTGTATATACTGGACATCTGTATATACTGGACATCTATATACTGGACATCTGTATATACTGGACATCTGTATATACTGGACATATGTATATACCGGACATCTGTATATACCGGACATCTGTATACTGGACATCTGTATATACCGGACATCTATATACTTGACATCTGTATATACTGGACATCTGTATATACTTGACATCTATATACCTGACATATGTATATACTGGACATATATATATACTGGACATCTATATAATGGACATATGTATATACTGGACATCTATATACTGGACATATGTATATACTGGACATCTGTATATACTGGACATCTGTATATACTGGACATCTGTATATACTGGACATCTGTATATACTTGACATCTGTATATACTGGACATCTGTATATACTGGACATCTGTATATACTGGACATCTGTATATACTGGACATCTATATACTGGACATCTGTATATACTGGACATCTATATACTGGACATATGTATATACTGGACATCTGTATATACTGGACATCTGTATATACTGGACATCTGTATATACTGGACATATGTATATACTGGACATCTGTATATATGGGACATATGTATATACTGGACATCTGTATATACTGGACATCTGTATATACTGGACATCTGTATATACTTGACATCTATATACTGGACATCTGTATATACTGGACATCTGTATACTGGACATATGTATATACTGGACATCTGTATATACTGGACATCTATATACTGGACATCTATATATACTGGACATCTGTATATACTGGACATCTGTATATACTGGACATACGTATACTGACATTGTATATACTGGACTCTATATACTTGACATCTGTATATACTGACATCTTATATTACTGACATATGTATATACTGGACATCTGTATACTGGACATCTGTATATACTGGACATCTATATACTGACATCTGTATATACTGGACATCTATATACTGGACATCTATATTACTGGACATCTGTATATACTGGACATCTATATACTGGACATCTGTATATACTGGACATCTGTATATACTGACATTATATACTGGACATCTGTATATACTGGACATATGTATATACTGGACATCTGTATATACTTGACATCTGTATATACTGGACATCTGTATATACTGGACATATGTATATACTGGACATCTGTATATACTGGACATCTGTATATACTGGACATCTATATACTTGACATCTGTATATACTGGACATCTGTATATACTGGACATCTGTATATACTGGACATCTATATACTGGACATCTGTATATACTGGACATCTGTATATACTGGACATCTATATACTGGACATCTGTATATACTGGACATCTATATATTGACATCTTATATACTTGACATCTGTATATACTGGACATCTGTATATACTTGACATCTGTATATACTGGACATCTGTATTACTGGACATCTGTATATACTGGACATCTATATACTTGACATATGTATATACTGGACATCTGTATATACTGGACATCTGTATATACTGGACATATGTATATACTGGACATCTGTATATACTGGACATCTGTATATACTGGACATCTGTATATACTGGACATCTATATACTTGACATCTGTATATACTGGACATCTGTATATACTGGACATCTATATACTGGACATCTATATACTGGACATCTATATACTGGACATTGTATATACTGGACATCTGTATATACTGGACATCTGTATATACTGGACATCTATATATTTGACATATGTATATACTGGACATCTGTATATACTTGACATCTATATATACTGGACATATGTATATACTGGACATCTGTATATACGGGACATATGTATATACTGGACATCTGTATATACTGGACATCTGTATATACTGGACATCTGTATATACTTGACATCTGTATATACTGGACATATGTATATACTGGACATCTCTGTATATACTGGACATCTGTATATACTGGACATATGTATATACTGGACATCTATATACTGGACATCTGTATATACTGGACATCTGTATATACTGGACATCTATATACTTGACATCTGTATATACTGGACATCTGTATATACTGGACATCTGTATATACTGGACATCTGTATATACTGGACATCTGTATATACTTGACATCTGTATATACTGGACATCTGTATATACTTGACATCTATATACTAGACATCTGTATATACTTGACATCTGTATATACTGGACATATGTATATACTTGACATCTATATACTGGACATCTGTATATACTGGACATCTGTATATACTGGACATCTATATACTGGACATCTGTATATACTGGACATCTGTATATACTGGACATATGTATATACTGGACATCTATATACTGGACATCTGTATATACTGGACATCTGTATATACTGGACATCTATATACTTGACATCTGTATATACTTGACATCTGTATATACTGGACATATGTATATACTGGACATCTGTATATACTGGACATCTGTATATACTGGACATCTATATACTTGACATCTGTATATACTGGACATCTGTATATACTGGACATATGTATATACTGGACATCTGTATATACTGGACATCTATATACTGACATCTGTATATACTGGACATCTATATACTGGACATATGTATATACTGGACATCTGTATATACTGGACATATGTATATACTGGACATCTATATACTTGACATCTGTATATACTTGACATCTGTATACTGGACATCTGTATATACTTGACATCTGTATATACTGGACATCTGTATATACTTGACATCTGTATATACTGGACATATGTATATACTTGACATCTATATACTGGACATCTGTATATACTGGACATCTGTATATACTGGACATCTGTATATACTGGACATCTGTATATACTGGACATATGTATATACTGGACATCTATATACTGACATCTGTATATACTGACATCTGTATATTGTTTTCTGTATATACTTGACATCTGTATATACTGGACATCTGTATATACTGGACATCTGTATATACTGGACATCTGTATATACTTGACATCTATATACTGGACATCTGTATATACTGGACATCTGTATATACTGGACATCTATATACTTGACATCTGTATATACTGGACATCTGTATATACTGGACATCTGTAAACTGGACATATGTATATACTGGACATCTGTATATACTGGACATATGTATATACTGGACATCTATATACTGGACATCTGTATATACTGGACATCTATATACTGGACATATATACTGACATCTGTATATACTGGACATCTGTATATACTGGACATCTGTATATACTTGACATCTATATACTGGACATCTGTATATACTGGACATCTGTATATACTGGACATCTATATACTTGACATCTGTATATACTGGACATCTGTATATACTGGACATCTGTATATACTGGACATCTGTATATACTGGACATCTGTATATACTGGACATCTGTATATACTGGACATCTGTATATACTGGACATCTATATACTGGACATCTGTATATACTGGACATCTGTATACTGGACATATGTATATACTGGACATCTGTATATACTGGACATCTGTATATACTGGACATCTGTATATACTGGACATCTGTATATACTGGACATCTGTATATACTGGACATCTATATACTTGACATCTGTATATACTGGACATCTGTATACTGTTTTACTGGACATCTGTATATACTTGACATCTGTATATACTTGACATCTGTATATACTTGACATCTGTATATACTGGACATATGTATATACTTGACATCTATATACTGGACATCTGTATATACTTGACATCTGTATATACTGGACATCTGTATATACTGGACATCTGTATATACTGGACATATGTATATACTGGACATCTATATACTTGACATCTGTATATACTTGACATCTGTATACTGGACATTGTATACTGGACATCTGTATATATTGACATCTGTATATACTTGACATCTGTATATACTGGACATCTGTATATACTGGACATCTGTATATACTGGACATCTGTATATACTTGACATCTATATACTGGACATCTGTATATACTGGACATCTGTATATACTGGACATCTATATACCTGACATCTGTATATACTGGACATCTGTATATACTTGACATCTGTATACTGGACATATGTATATACTGGACATCTGTATATACTGGACATCTGTATATACTGGACATTTGTATACTGGACATATGTATATACTGGACATCTGTATATACTGGACATCTATATACTGGACATCTTTATATACTGGACATCTGTATATACTGGACATCTGTATATACTGGACATCTGTATATACTGGACATCTATATACTGGACATCTGTATATACTGGACATCTGTATATACTTGACATCTGTATATACTTGACATATGTATATACGGGACATCTGTATATACTGGACATCTATATCCTGGACATCTATATATACTGGACATCTGTATACTGGACATATGTATATACTGGACATCTGTATATACTGGACATCTGTATATACTGGACATCTATATACTGGACATATGTATATACTGGACATCTGTATATACTGGACATCTGTATATACTGGACATCTATATACTGGACATCTGTATATACTGGACATCTGTATATACTGGACATATGTATATACTGGACATCTGTATATACTGGACATCTGTATATACTGGACATCTGTATACGACATCTATATACTTGACATCTGTATACTGGACATCTGTATATACTGACATCTATATACTGACATATGTATATACTGGACATTATATACTGGACATCTATATACTGGACATCTGTATATACTGGACATCTGTATACTGGACATATGTATATACTGGACATCTGTATATACTGGACATCTGTATATACTGGACATCTGTATATACTGGACATCTGTATATACTGGACATCTGTATATACTGACATTGTATATACTGGACATCTGTATATACTGGACATCTATATACTGGACATCTGTATATACTGGACATCTATATACTGGACATATGTATATACTGGACATCTGTATATACTGGACATCTGTATATACTGGACATCTGTATATACTGGACATCTGTATATACTGGACATTGTATATACTGGACATCTGTATATACTGGACATCTGTATATACTGGACATCTATATACTGGACATCTGTATATACTGGACATCTATATACTGGACATATGTATATACTGGACATCTGTATATACTGGACATCTGTATATACTGGACATATGTATATACTGGACATCTGTATATATGGGACATATGTATATACTGGACATCTGTATATACGGGACATCTGTATATACTGGACATCTGTATATACTTGACATCTATATACTGGACATCTGTATATACTGGACATCTGTATACTGGACATATGTATATACTGGACATCTGTATATACTGGACATCTATATACTGGACATCTATATATACTGGACATCTGTATATACTGGACATCTGTATATACTGGACATACGTATACTTGACATTGTATATACTGGACGTCTATATACTTGACATCTGTATATACTGGACATCTATATACTTGACATCTGTAAATACTTGACATCTGTATACTTGACATCTGTATACTTGACATATGTATATATACTGGACATCTGTATACTTGACATCTGTATATACTGGACATCTATATACTTGACATCTGTATATACTGGACATCTATATACTTGACATCTGTATATACTTGACATCTGTATACTCGACATCTATATACTGGACATCTGTATATACTGGACATCTGTATATACTTGACATCTGTATATACTGGACATATGTATATACTGGACATCTGTATATACTGGACATCTGTATATACTGGACATCTGTATGTACTGGACATATGTATATACTGGACATCTGTATATACTTGACATATGTATATACTGGACATATGTATATACTTGACATCTGTATATACTGGACATCTGTATATACTGGACATCTGTATATACTGGACATATGTATACTTGACATCTGTATATACTGGACGTCTATATACTTGACATCTGTATATACTGGACATCTATATACTTGACTTCTGTATATACTGGACATCTGTATATACTTGACATCTGTAAATACTTGACATCTGTATACTTGACATCTGTATACTTGACATATGTATATATACTGGACATCTGTATACTTGACATCTGTATATACTGGACATCTATATACTTGACATCTGTATATACTGGACATCTATATACTTGACATCTGTATATACTTGACATCTGTATACTTGACATCTGTATACTTGACATCTGTATATATTTGACATCTGTATATACTTGACATCTGTATATACCGGACATATGTATATACATGACATCTATATACTGGACATCTGTATATACTTGACATCTGTATATACTTGACATCTGTATATACTGGACATCTGTATATACTGGACATCTGTATATACTGGACATCTGTATATACTGGACATCTGTATATACTGGACATCTGTATATACTTGACATCTGTATATACTGGACATCTGTATATACTGGACATCTGTATATACTGGACATCTGTATATACTGGACATCTGTATATACTGGACATCTGTATATACTGGACATCTATATACTGACATCTATATACTGGACATCTGTATATACTGGACATCTGTATATACTGGACATATGTATATACTGGACATCTATATACTGGACATCTGTATATACTGGACATCTGTATATACGGACATCTATATACTGGACATCTGTATATACTGGACATCTGTATATACTGGACATCTGTATATACTGGACATCTGTATATACTGGACATCTGTATATACTGGACATCTATATACTTGACATCTGTATATACTGGACATCTGTATATACTGGACATCTGTATATACTTGACATCTGTATATACTTGACATCTATATACTGGACATCTGTATATACTGGACATCTATATACTGGACATATGTATATACTGGACATCTGTATATACTGGACATCTGTATATACTGGACATCTATATACTGGACATCTGTATATACTGGACATCTGTATACTGGACATCTGTATATACTTGACATCTGTATATACTGGACATCTGTATATACTTGACATCTGTATATACTGGACATCTGTATATACTTGACATCTATATACTGGACATCTGTATATACTTGACATATGTATATACTGGACATCTGTATATACTGGACATCTGTATATACTGGACATCTGTATATACTGGACATCTATATACTGGACATCTGTATATACTTGACATCTGTATACTGACATTGTATACTGACATCTGTATAATGACATCTGTATATACTTGACATCTGTATATACTGGACATCTGTATATACTGGACATCTGTATATACTGGACATCTGTATATACTTGACATCTATATACTGGACATCTGTATATACTGGACATCTGTATATACTGGACATCTATATACTTGACATCTGTATATACTGGACATCTGTATATACTTGACATCTGTATACTGGACATATGTATATACTGGACATCTGTATATACTGGACATCTGTATATACTGGACATCTGTATACTGGACATATGTATATACTGGACATCTGTATATACTGGACATCTATATACTGGACATCTTTATATACTGGACATCTGTATATACTGGACATCTGTATATACTGGACATCTGTATATACTGGACATCTATATACTGGACATCTGTATATACTGGACATCTGTATATACTTGACATCTGTATATACTTGACATATGTATATACTGGACATCTGTATATACTGGACATCTATATCCTGGACATCTATATATACTGGACATCTGTATACTGGACATATGTATATACTGGACATCTGTATATACTGGACATCTGTATATACTGGACATCTATATACTGGACATATGTATATACTGGACATCTGTATATACTGGACATCTGTATATACTGGACATCTATATACTGGACATCTGTATATACTGGACATCTGTATATACTGGACATATGTATATACCGGACATCTGTATATACTGGACATCTGTATACTGGACATCTGTATATACCGGACATCTATATACTTGACATCTTTATATACTGGACATCTGTATATACTTGACATCTATATACCTGACATATGTATATACTGGACATATATATATACTGGACATCTATATAATGGACATATGTATATACTGGACATCTATATACTGGACATATGTATATACTGGACATCTATATATACTGGACATCTGATACTGGACATATGTATATACTGGACATCTGTATATACTGGACATCTGTATATACTGGACATCTGTATATACTGGACATCTGTATATACTTGACATCTGTATATACTGGACATCTGTATATACTGGACATCTGTATATACTGGACATCTGTATATACTGGACATCTATATACTGGACATCTGTATATACTGGACATCTGTATATACTGGACATCTGTATATACTGGACATCTATATACTGGACATCTGTATATACTGGACATCTGTATACTGGACATATGTATATACTGGACATCTATATACTTGACATCTGTATATACTGGACATCTGTATACTTGACATCTGTATACTGGACATATGTATATACTGGACATCTGTATACTTGACATCTGTATATACTGGACATCTATATACTTGACATCTGTATATACTGGACATCTATATACTTGACATCTGTATATACTGGACATCTGTATACTCGACATCTATATACTGGACATCTGTATATACTGGACATCTGTATATACTTGACATCTGTATATACTGGACATATGTATATACTGGACATCTGTATATACTGGACATCTGTATATACTGGACATCTGTATATACTGGACATATGTATATACTGGACATCTGTATATACTTGACATATGTATATACTGGACATATGTATATACTTGACATCTGTATATACTGGACATCTGTATATACTGGACATCTGTATATACTGGACATATGTATACTTGACATCTGTATATACTGGACGTCTATATACTTGACATCTGTATATACTGGACATCTATATACTTGACTTCTGTATATACTGGACATCTGTATATACTTGACATCTGTAAATACTTGACATCTGTATACTTGACATCTGTATACTTGACATATGTATATATACTGGACATCTGTATACTTGACATCTGTATATACTGGACATCTATATACTTGACATCTGTATATACTGGACATCTATATACTTGACATCTGTATATACTTGACATCTGTATACTTGACATCTGTATACTTGACATCTGTATATATTTGACATCTGTATATACTTGACATCTGTATATACCGGACATATGTATATACATGACATCTATATACTGGACATCTGTATATACTTGACATCTGTATATACTTGACATCTGTATATACTGGACATCTGTATATACTGGACATATGTATATACTTGACATCTGTATATACTTGACATCTGTATACTTGACATATGTATACTTGACATCTGTATATACTTGACATCTGTATATACCGGACATATGTATATACTTGACATCTATATACTGGACATCTGTATATACTTGACATATGTATATACTAGACATCTGTATATACTGGACATCTGTATATACTGGACATATGTATATACTGGACATCTATATACTTGACATCTGTATATACTTGACATCTGTATACTTGACATATGTATACTTGACATCTGTATAAATTTGACATATGTATATACTTGACATCTATATACTGGACATCTGTATATACTGGACATCTGTATATACTGAACATCTATATACTTGACATATGTATATACTTGACATCTGTATATACTTGACATCTGTATATACTGGACATCTGTATATATTTGACATCTGTATACTGGACATCTGTATATACTGGACATCTGTATATACTGGACATCTGTATATACTGGACATCTGTATATACTGGACATCTGTATATACTGGACATCTGTATATACTGGACATCTGTATATACTTGACATCTGTATATACTGGACATCTGTATATACTTGACATCTGTATATACTGGACATATGTATATACTGGACATCTATATACTTGACATCTGTATATACTTGACATCTGTATACTTGACATATGTATACTTGACATCTGTATAAATTTGACATATGTATGTACTTGACATCTGTATATACTGGACATCTGTATATACTGGACATCTGTATATACTGGACATCTATATACTTGACATATGTATATACTTGACATCTGTATACTTGACATCTGTATACTGGACATCTGTATATATTTGACATCTGTATATACTGGACATCTGTATATACTGGACATCTGTATATACTGGACATCTGTATATACTGGACATCTATATACTGGACATCTGTATATACTTGACATCTGTATATACTTGACATCTGTATATACTGGACATCTGTATATACTGGACATATGTATATACTGGACATCTATATACTGGACATCTGTATATACTTGACATCTGTATACTTGACATATGTATACTTGACATCTGTATATACTTGACATCTGTATATACTTGACATCTGTATATACTGGACATCTGTATATACTGGACATCTGTATATACTGGACATCTATATACTTGACATATGTATATACTTGACATCTGTATATACTTGACATCTGTATATACTGGACATCTGTATATATTGACATCTGTATACTGGACATATGTATATACTGGACATCTGTATATACTGGACATCTGTATATACTGGACATCTGTATATACTGGACATCTGTATATACTTGACATCTGTATATACTGGACATCTGTATATACTTGACATCTGTATATACTGGACATATGTATATACTGGACATCTGTATATACTGGACATCTGTATATACTGGACATCTGTATATACTGGACATCTATATACTGGACATCTGTATATACTGGACATCTGTATATACTGGACATCTGTATATACTGGACATCTGTATACTGGACATCTGTATATACTGGACATCTGTATATACTGGACATCTATATACTGGACATCTGTATATACTGGACATCTATATACTGGACATATGTATATACTGGACATATATATATACTGGACATCTGTATATACTGGACATCTGTATACTTGACATATGTATATACTGGACATATGTATATACTGGACATCTGTATATACTGGACATCTGTATATACTGGACATCTGTATATACTGGACATATGTATACTTGACATCTGTATATACTGGACGTCTATATACTTGACATCTGTATATACTGGACATCTATATACTTGACATCTGTAAATACTTGACATCTGTATACTTGACATCTGTATACTTGACATATGTATATATACTGGACATCTGTATACTTGACATCTGTATATACTGGACATCTATATACTTGACATCTGTATATACTGGACATCTATATACTCGACATCTATATACTTGACATCTGTATATACTTGACATCTGTATATACTTGACATCTGTATATACTGGACATCTGTATATACTGGACATCTGTATATACTGGACATCTGTATATACTGGACATCTGTATATACTGGACATCTGTATATACTGGACATCTGTATATACTGGACATCTGTATATACTGGACATCTATATACTGGACATATGTATATACTGGACATCTGTATATACTGGACATCTGTATATACTGGACATCTGTAGACTTGACATCTGTATATACTGGACGTCTATATACTTGACATCTGTATATACTGGACATCTATATACTTGACTTCTGTATATACTGGACATCTGTATATACTTGACATCTGTATATACTTGACATCTGTATACTTGACATCTGTATACTTGACATATGTATATATACTGGACATCTATATACTTGACATCTGTATATACTGGACATCTATATACTTGACATCTGTATATACTGGACATCAATATACTTGACATCTGTATATACTTGACATCTGTATACTTGACATCTGTATACTTGACATCTGTATATATTTGACATCTGTATATACTTGACATCTGTATATACTGGACATCTGTATATACTTGACATCTGTATATACTGGACATCTGTATATATTTGACATCTGTATATACTGGACATCTATATACTTGACATCTGTATATACTGGACATCTGTATATACTTGACATCTGTATATACATGACATCTCTATATACTGGAAATCTGTATATACTGGACATCTGTATACTTGACATCTGTATATACTTGACATCTGTATATACTGGCTTACAGGTAATGTGTGATGATAGCTTACAGGTAATGTGATGATAGCCTACAGGTAATGTGATGATAGCTTACAGGTAATGTGTGATGATAGCTTACAGGTAATGTGACGATACCTTACAGGTAATGTGATGATAGTTTATAGGTAATGTGACGATAGCTTACAGGTAATGTGACGTATTGTTTAAATGTATATGTTTAGACCTTTCACTATATGTAACAGGGAAGTCATCATTTAGATCTTTCACTATATGTAACAGGGAAGTCATCATTTAGACCTTTTACTATATGTAACAGGGAAGCCATCATTTAGACCTTTCACTATATGTAACAGAGAAACCATCATTTAGACCTTTCACTATATGTAACAGGGAAACCATCATTTAGACCTTTCACTATATGTAATAGGGAAGCCATCATTTAGACCTTTCACTATATGTAACAGGGAAGCCATCATTTAGACCTTTCACTATATGTAACAGGGAAGCCATCATTTAGACCTTTCACTATATGTAACAGGGAAGTCATCATTTAGACATTTCACTATATGTAACAGGGAAGCCATCATTTAGACCTTTCACTATATGTAACAGGGAAGTCATCATTTAGACATTTCACTATATGTAACAGGGAAGCCATCATTTAGACCTTTCACTATATGTAACAGGGAAGCCATCATTTAGACCTTTCACTATATGTAACAGGGAAGCCATCATTTAGACCTTTCACTATATGTAACAAGGAAGCCATCATTTAGACCTTTCACTATATGTAATAGGGAAACCATCATTTAGACCTTTCACTATATGTAACAGAGAAACCATCATTTAGACCTTTCACTATATGTAACAGGGAAGCCATCATTTAGACCTTTCACTATATGTAACAGGGAAACCATCATTTAGACCTTTCACTATATGTAACAGAGAAACCATCATTTAGACCTTTCACTATATGTAACAGGGAAACCATCATTTAGACTTTCACTATATGTAACAGTGAAGCCATCATTTAGACCTTTCACTATATGTAACAGGGAAGTCATCATTTAGACATTTCACTATATGTAACAGGGAAGCCATCATTTAGACCTTTCACTATAAGTAACAGGGAAACCATCATTTAGACCTTTCACTATATGTAACAGAGAAACCATCATTTAGACCTTTCACTATATGTAACAGAGAAACCATCATTTAGACATTTCACTATATGTAACAGGGAAGCCATCATTTAGACCTTTCACTATAAGTAACAGGGAAACCATCATTTAGACCTTTCACAATATGTAACAGAGAAGCCATCATTTAGACCTTTCACTATATGTAACAGGGAAACCATCATTTAGACCTTTCATTATATGTAACAGGGAAGCCATCATTTAGACCTTTCACTATATGTAACAGGGAAGCCATCATTTAGACATTTCACTATATGTAACAGGGAAGTCATCATTTAGACCTTTCACGATATGTAACAGGGAAGTCATCATTTAGACCTTTCACTATATGTAACAGGGAAGCCATCATTTAGACATTTCACTATATGTAACAGGGAAGCCATCATTTAGACCTCTCACTATATGTAACAGAGAAGCCATCATTTAAACCTTTCACTATATGCAACAGGGAGGTCATCATTTAGACCTGGAAAGCCTGTCACAGAATGACACGAGGGCCAGCTTATCTCAGGGTCACGGATACCAGGATCAAGTGTATGCATAAAGACTAAGTAGATTTACAATATTTAATACACATCAAACAACACTTGCAACACAGACAATGGATGGTAAGAGACGTATGTGTGTCCGTAGTTTGGCTCTTCACAGATGATTGCTTCACTTCCGGTATAGAGCCCGGTCTTCGGCTGGTAATGCCGTTAATTTATGTCACAGTTCCGAGATCTAAATCTCTGCCGTTCCAAACTCGGCTTTAACTTTAGGCTATAATACACCTATTTAAACATTGGCAAGTATGGCCATCACAGTGCTATAATGCACACTTTAAAAGCTTGGCAAGTATTGCCGTCACAGTGTTATAATGCACACTTTAAAGATTTACAATACACAAGATCATTAACTCCCTGCGTCCTAAGGACCCTGTCCACTGACGGCGGACTCGATGCTGTACAGCTACCGCTAACCGCTGACACTCTCCAGTATATGGACGTCACCAGCTCATGCCGGCAAACTATCCCAGTCGGCTTGTGCCCCAGCTTGTTATCTTGATCGTTCCGAACAGGATCTACGCCCCTGAGCTACACCTCTCACGGCTCCTGGTTCAGGCATGAAGCGACTACAACAATAACAAATATAAAACCCTTGTGCTACGTCAATCTACTCGGCTCTTCTTACCACTTTATATTATAGCATTGTGGTACAACAACAAGACAATAGTTACCATAATGCTCAGACATAGATACACACACGTCTATGTAGAATCAATACACATGGTGACCTTCACGGTCTAAATATACAACGACTCCGGACCCATCATGACCTCATATGGTATATCTATATATATATACACAAACTTAGAACCACTCGATAACCTATTAATCCGCTCCTGCAATTTGAGCGTACATGACACCCCTTTCAATAACAGCTGATCACCACCCTGCCCCAGCCATATATTCAACACTGGATTCAATAGTAGTTATTAGTTAATTATTATGTATGTAATGAACAGTAGATATCCATCGTCGTAAATCACTAGAACCACATTTAATAACGATTTACTACAACATGTTTCTGGTAATGTCTCGGACAGTTGCTTTAGACGACGTTCAGATAAAATAACCTAATGACAACTACGAACAATATAATATATATTTACATACCCAAATCTGTCGCATGTACAATTCCACAACAGTCAAGTGTGATGTTCCGAAAGCAATGTCCGTGCACTGTACGGGACCGAATTTATATAGAGCCTTCACCTGAGTATACGCACGCTTTTTCCATGCATTTTATCAGCCGATATGAAACATACCATATTGATTGCGCGTTCTTATCAGGCCCTGGAGGTTAATTTCACTGATAAAGGGAACAGTGATTTGAAAAGAATAAACCCAAATCTGCTAATACTAGTCGGATTTATATCAAATAAATGGGAATTTCCCTTATAAGTGATATATAATAATACACCACTGTCCTTTATCTAGTATAGATACATTCGTCCCAATTTATGATAAAATCACTGAATAAATGTTTCAATGGTACGGCAAAATGCTCTGAAATCCATTGATAAAGAGGCCCAACTACACATTAGTTAAAATGGTCACTTTCATTTTGAAACAAAGCCATCATTTAGACCTGTCACTATATGTAACAGGGAAGCCATCATTTAAACCTTTCACTATATGTAACAGGGAAGCCATCATGTAGACCTTTCACTATATGTAACAGGGAAGCCATCATTTAGACATTTCACTAAATGTAACAGAGAAGCCATCATTTAGACCTTTCACTATATGTAACAGGGAAGCCATCATTTAGACATTTCACTATATGTAACAGGGAAGCCATCATTTAGACATTTCACTATATGTAACAGGGAAGCCATCATTTAGACATTTCACTATATGTAATAGGGAAGCCATCATTTAGACATTTCACTATATGTAACAGGGAAGCCATCATTTAGACATTTCACTATATGTAACAGGGAAGCCATCATTTAGACATTTCACTATATGTAACAGGGAAGCCATCATTTAGACATTTCACTATATGTAACAGGGAAGCCATCATTTAGACATTTCACTATATGTAACAGGGAAGCCATCATTTAGACCTCTCACTATATGTAACAGGGAAGCCATCATTTAAACCTTTCACTATATGTAACAGGGAAGCCATCATTTAGACCTTTCACTATATGTAACAGGGAAGCCATCATTTAGACCTGGGAAGCCATCATTTAGACATTTCACTATATGTAACAGGGAGGCCATCATTTAGACATTTCACTATATGTAATAGGGAAGCCATCATTTAGACATTTCACTATATGTATCAGGGAAGCCATCATTTAGACATTTCACTATATGTAACAGGGAAGACATCATTTATACATTTCACTATATGTAACAGGGAAGCCATCATTTAGACATTTCACTATATGTAACAGGGAAGCCATCATTTAGACATTTCACTATATGTAACAGGGAAGCCATCATTTAGACATTTCACTATATGTAATAGGGAAGCCATCATTTAGACATTTCACTATATGTAACAGGGAAGCCATCATTTAGACATTTCACTATATGTAACAGGGAAGCCATCATTTAGATAGTTCACTATATGTAACAGGGAAGCCATCATTTAGACCTTTCATTATATGTAACAGGGAAGCCATCATTTAGACCATTCACTATATGTAACAGGGAAGTCATCATTTAGACATTTCACTATATGTAACAGGGAAGCCATCATTTAGACCTCTCACTATATGTAACAGGGAAGCCATCATTTAGACCTTTCACTATATGTAACAGGGAAGCCATCATTTAGACCTTTCACTATATGTAACAGGGAAGCCATCATTTAAACCTTTCACTATATGTAACAGGGAAGCCATCATTTAGACCTTTCACTATATGTAACAGGGAAGCCATCATTTAGACATTTCACTATATGTAACAGGGAAGCCATCATTTAGACATTTCACTATATGTAACAGGGAAGCCATCATTTAGACATTTCACTATATGTAACAGGGAAGCCATCATTTAGACATTTCACTATATGTAACAGGGAAGCCATCATTTAGACATTTCACTATATGTAACAGGGAAGCCATCATTTAGACATGGGAAGCCATCACTTAAACCTTTCACTATATGTAACAGGGAAGCCATCATTTAAACCTTTCACTATATGAAACAGGGAAGCCATCATTTAGACCTTTCACTATATGTAACAGGGAAACCATCATTTAGACCTTTCACTATATGTAACAGGGAAGCCATTATTTAAACCTTTCACTATATGTAACAGGGAAGCCATCATTTAGACCTTTCACTATATGTAACAGGGAAGCCATCATTTAGACCTTTCACTATATGTAACAGGGAAGCCATCATTTAGACATTTCACTATATGTAACAGGGAAGCCATCATTTAGACCTTTCACTATATGTAACAGGGAAGCCATCATTTAGACCTTTCACTATATGTAACAGGGAAGCCATCATTTAGACCTTTCACTATATGTAACAGGGAAGCCATCATTTAGACCTTTCACTATATGTAACAGGGAAGCCATCATTTAGACCTTTCACTATATGTAACAGGGAAGCCATCATTTAGACCTTTCACTATATGTAACAGGGAAGCCATCATTTAGACCTTTCACTATATGTAACAGGGAAGCCATCATTTAGACCTTTCACTATATGTAACAGGGAAGCCATCATTTAGACCTTTCACTATATGTAACAGGGAAGCCATCATTTAGACCTTTCACTATATGTAACAGGGAAGCCATCATTTAGACATTTCACTATATGTAACAGGGAAGCCATCATTTAGACATTTCACTATATGTAACAGGGAAGCCATCATTTAGACATTTCACTATATGTAACAGGGAAGCCATCATTTAGACATTTCACTATATGTAACAGGGAAGCCATCATTTAGACATTTCACTATATGTAACAGGGAAGCCATCATTTAGACCTTTCACTATATGTAACAGGGAAGCCATCATTTAGACCTTTCACTATATGTAACAGGGAAGCCATCATTTAGACATTTCACTATATGTAACAGGGAAGCCATCATTTAGACCTTTCACTATATGTAACAGGGAAGCCATCATTTAGACCTTTCACTATATGTAACAGGGAAGCCATCATTTAGACCTTTCACTATATGTAACAGGGAAGCCATCATTTAGACCTTTCACTATATGTAACAGGGAAGCCATCATTTAGACCTTTCACTATATGTAACAGGGAAGCCATCATTTAGACCTTTCACTATATGTAACAGGGAAGCCATCATTTAGACATTTCACTATATGTAACAGGGAAGCCATCATTTAGACCTTTCACTATATGTAACAGGGAAGCCATCATTTAGACCTTTCACTATATGTAACAGGGAAGCCATCATTTAGACCTTTCACTATATGTAACAGGGAAGCCATCATTTAGACCTTTCACTATATGTAACAGGGAAGCCATCATTTAGACCTTTCACTATATGTAACAGGGAAGCCATCATTTAGACCTTTCACTATATGTAACAGGGAAGCCATCATTTAGACCTTTCACTATATGTAACAGGGAAGCCATCATTTAAACCTTTCACTATATGTAACAGGGAAGCCATCATTTAGACCTCTCACTATATGTAACAGAGAAGCCATCATTTAAACCTTTCACTATATGCAACAGGGAGGTCATCATTTAGACCTGGGAAGCCATCATTTAGACCTTTCACTATATGTAACAGGGAAGCCATCATTTAGACATTTCACTATATGTAACAGGGAAGCCATCATTTAGACATTTCACTATATGTAACAGGGAAGCCATCATTTAGACATTTCACTATATGTAATAGGGAAGCCATCATTTAGACATTTCACTATATGTAACAGGGAAGCCATCATTTAGACATTTCACTATATGTAACAGGGAAGCCATCATTTAGACATTTCACTATATGTAACAGGGAAGCCATCATTTAGACATTTCACTATATGTAACAGGGAAGCCATCATTTAGACATTTCACTATATGTAACAGGGAAGCCATCATTTAGACATTTCACTATATGTAACAGGGAAGCCATCATTTAGACATTTCACTATATGTAACAGGGAAGCCATCATTTAGACATTTCACTATATGTAACAGGGAAGCCATCATTTAGACATTTCACTATATGTAACAGGGAAGCCATCATTTAGACCTTTCACTATATGTAACAGGGAAGCCATCATTTAGACCTTTCACTATATGTAACAGGGAAGCCATCATTTAGACATTTCACTATATGTAACAGGGAAGCCATCATTTAGACCTTTCACTATATGTAACAGGGAAGCCATCATTTAGACCTTTCACTATATGTAACAGGGAAGCCATCATTTAGACCTTTCACTATATGTAACAGGGAAGCCATCATTTAAACCTTTCACTATATGTAACAGGGAAGCCATCATTTAGACCTTTCACTATATGTAACAGGGAAGCCATCATTTAGACATTTCACTATATGTAACAGGGAAGCCATCATTTAGACATTTCACTATATGTAACAGGGAAGCCATCATTTAGACATTTCACTATATGTAACAGGGAAGCCATCATTTAGACATTTCACTATATGTAACAGGGAAGCCATCATTTAGACATTTCACTATATGTAACAGGGAAGCCATCATTTAGACATGGGAAGCCATCACTTAAACCTTTCACTATATGTAACAGGGAAGCCATCATTTAAACCTTTCACTATATGTAACAGGGAAGCCATCATTTAGACCTTTCACTATATGTAACAGGGAAACCATCATTTAGACCTTTCACTATATGTAACAGGGAAGCCATCATTTAAACCTTTCACTATATGTAACAGGGAAGCCATCATTTAGACCTTTCACTATATGTAACAGGGAAGCCATCATTTAGACCTTTCACTATATGTAACAGGGAAGCCATCATTTAGACATTTCACTATATGTAACAGGGAAGCCATCATTTAGACCTTTCACTATATGTAACAGGGAAGCCATCATTTAGACCTTTCACTATATGTAACAGGGAAGCCATCATTTAAACCTTTCACTATATGTAACAGGGAAGCCATCATTTAGACCTTTCACTATATGTAACAGGGAAGCCATCATTTAAACCTTTCACTATATGTAACAGGGAAGCCATCATTTAGACCTTTCACTATATGTAACAGGGAAGCCATCATTTAGACCTTTCACTATATGTAACAGGGAAGCCATCATTTAGACCTTTCACTATATGTAACAGGGAAGCCATCATTTAGACCTTTCACTATATGTAACAGAGAAGCCATCATTTAAACCTTTCACTATATGCAACAGGGAGGTCATCATTTAGACCTGGGAAGCCATCATTTAGACCTTTCACTATATGTAACAGGGAAGCCATCATTTAGACATTTCACTATATGTAACAGGGAAGCCATCATTTAGACCTTTCACTATATGTAACAGGGAAGCCATCATTTAGACATTTCACTATATGTAACAGGGAAGCCATCATTTAGACATTTCACTATATGTAACAGGGAAGCCATCATTTAGACATTTCACTATATGTAACAGGGAAGCCATCATTTAGACATTTCACTATATGTAACAGGGAAGCCATCATTTAGACATTTCACTATATGTAACAGGGAAGCCATCATTTAGACATTTCACTATATGTAACAGGGAAGCCATCATTTAGACCTTTCACTATATGTAACAGGGAAGCCATCATTTAGACCTTTCACTATATGTAACAGGGAAGCCATCATTTAGACATTTCACTATATGTAACAGGGAAGCCATCATTTAGACCTTTCACTATATGTAACAGGGAAGCCATCATTTAGACCTTTCACTATATGTAACAGGGAAGCCATCATTTAGACCTTTCACTATATGTAACAGGGAAGCCATCATTTAAACCTTTCACTATATGTAACAGGGAAGCCATCATTTAGACCTTTCACTATATGTAACAGGGAAGCCATCATTTAGACATTTCACTATATGTAACAGGGAAGCCATCATTTAGACATTTCACTATATGTAACAGGGAAGCCATCATTTAGACATTTCACTATATGTAACAGGGAAGCCATCATTTAGACATTTCACTATATGTAACAGGGAAGCCATCATTTAGACATGGGAAGCCATCACTTAAACCTTTCACTATATGTAACAGGGAAGCCATCATTTAAACCTTTCACTATATGTAACAGGGAAGCCATCATTTAGACCTTTCACTATATGTAACAGGGAAACCATCATTTAGACCTTTCACTATATGTAACAGGGAAGCCATCATTTAAACCTTTCACTATATGTAACAGGGAAGCCATCATTTAGACCTTTCACTATATGTAACAGGGAAGCCATCATTTAGACCTTTCACTATATGTAACAGGGAAGCCATCATTTAGACATTTCACTATATGTAACAGGGAAGCCATCATTTAGACCTTTCACTATATGTAACAGGGAAGCCATCATTTAGACCTTTCACTATATGTAACAGGGAAGCCATCATTTAAACCTTTCACTATATGTAACAGGGAAGCCATCATTTAGACCTTTCACTATATGTAACAGGGAAGCCATCATTTAGACCTTTCACTATATGTAACAGGGAAGCCATCATTTAGACCTTTCACTATATGTAACAGGGAAGCCATCATTTAGACCTTTCACTATATGTAACAGGGAAGCCATCATTTAGACATTTCACTATATGTAACAGGGAAGCCATCATTTAGACCTTTCACTATATGTAACAGGGAAGCCATCATTTAGACCTTTCACTATATGTAACAGGGAAGCCATCATTTAGACATTTCACTATATGTAACAGGGAAGCCATCATTTAGACCTTTCACTATATGTAACAGGGAAGCCATCATTTAGACCTTTCACTATATGTAACAGGGAAGCCATCATTTAGACCTTTCACTATATGTAACAGGGAAGCCATCATTTAGACCTTTCACTATATGTAACAGGGAAGCCATCATTTAGACCTTTCACTATATGTAACAGGGAAGCCATCATTTAGACATTTCACTATATGTAACAGGGAAGCCATCATTTAGACCTTTCACTATATGTAACAGGGAAGCCATCATTTAGACCTTTCACTATATGTAACAGGGAAGCCATCATTTAGACCTTTCACTATATGTAACAGGGAAGCCATCATTTAGACCTTTCACTATATGTAACAGGGAAGCCATCATTTAGACCTTTCACTATATGTAACAGGGAAGCCATCATTTAGACCTTTCACTATATGTAACAGGGAAGCCATCATTTAGACCTTTCACTATATGTAACAGGGAAGCCATCATTTAGACATTTCACTATATGTAACAGGGAAGCCATCATTTAGACCTTTCACTATATGTAACAGGGAAGCCATCATTTAGACCTTTCACTATATGTAACAGGGAAGCCATCATTTAGACCTTTCACTATATGTAACAGGGAAGCCATCATTTAGACATTTCACTATATGTAACAGGGAAGCCATCATTTAGACCTTTCACTATATGTAACAGGGAAGCCATCATTTAGACCTTTCACTATATGTAACAGGGAAGCCATCATTTAGACATTTCACTATATGTAACAGGGAAGCCATCATTTAGACATTTCACTATATGTAACAGGGAAGCCATCATTTAGACATTTCACTATATGTAACAGGGAGCCATCATTTAGACCTTTCACTATATGTAACAGGGAAGCCATCATTTAGACATTTCACTATATGTAACAGGGAGCCATCATTTAGACCTTTCACTATATGTAACAGGGAAGCCATCATTTAGACCTTTCACTATATGTAACAGGGAAGCCATCATTTAGACCTTTCACTATATGTAACAGGGAAGCCATCATTTAGACCTTTCACTATATGTAACAGGGAAGCCATCATTTAGACCTTTCACTATATGTAACAGGGAAGCCATCATTTAGACATTTCACTATATGTAACAGGGAAGCCATCATTTAGACATTTCACTATATGTAACAGGGAAGCCATCATTTAGACATTTCACTATATGTAACAGGGAAGCCATCATTTAGACATTTCACTATATGTAAAGGGAAGCCATCATTTAGACATTTCACTATATGTAACAGGGAAGCCATCATTTAGACATTTCACTATATGTAACAGGGAAATCATTTGTGGGAAGCCATCATTTAGACCTTTCACTATATGTAACAGGGAAGCCATCATTTAACCTTTCACATATGTAACAGGAAGCCATCATTTAGACCTTTCACTATATGTAACAGGGAAGCCATCATTTAGACCTTTCACTATATGTAACAGGGACCATCATTTAGACCTTTCACTATATGTAACAGGGAAGCCATCATTTAGACATTTCACTATATGTAACAGGGAAGCCATCATTTAGACCTTTCACTATATGTAACAGGGAAGCCATCATTTAGACATTTCACTATATGTAACAGGGAAGCCATCATTTAGACATTTCACTATATGTAACAGGGAAGCCATCATTTAGACCTTTCACTATATGTAACAGGGAAGCCATCATTTAGACATTTCACTATATGTAACAGGGAAGCCATCATTTAGACCTTTCACTATATGTAACAGGGAAGCCATCATTTAAACCTTTCACTATATGTAACAGGGAAGTCATCATTTAGACCTTTCACTATATGTAACAGGGAAGCCATCATTTAAACCTTTCACTATAT
>CM026398.1:35417311-35450120 GCA_014843695.1 Archivesica marissinica
GGAAGCCATCATTTAGACATTTCACTATATGTATCAGGGAAGCCATCATTTAGACATTTCACTATATGTAACAGGGAAGCCATCATCTAGACATTTCACTATATGTATCATGGAAGCCATCATTTAGACATGTCACTATATGTAACAGGGAAGCCATCATTTAAACATTTCACTATATGTAACAGGAAAGCCATCATTTAGACATTTCACTATATGTAACAGGGAAGCCATCATTTAGACATTTCACTATATGTAACAGGGAGGCCATCATTTAGACATTTCACTATATGTAACAGGGAAGCCATCATTTAGACAGTTACACTATATGTAACAGGGAAGCCATCATTTAGACCTTTCACTATATGTAACAGGGAAGTCAATCATTTAGGACATTTCACTATATGTAATAGGGAAGCCATCATTGAGAGCTTTCACTATATGTAACAGAAGCCATCATTTAGACATTTCACTATATGTAATAGGTAAGCCATCATTTAAACCTCTCACTATATGCAACAGGGAAGCCATCATTTAAACCTTTCACTATATGTAACAGGGAAGCCATCATTTAGACATTTCACTATATGTAACAGGGAAGCCATCATTTAGACATTTCACTATATGTAACAGGGAGCCATCATTTAGACATTTCACTATATGTAACAGGGAAGCCATCATTTAGACCTTTCACTATATGTAACAAGGAAGCCATCATTTAGACCTTTCACTATATGTAACAGGGAAGCCATCATTTAGACATTTCACTATATGTAAAAGGGAAGCCATCATTTAGACATTTCACTATATGTAATAGGGAAGCCATATTTAGAATTTCACTATATGTAACAGGGAAGCCATCATTTAGACATTTCACTATATGTAACAGGGAAGCCATCATTAGACATTTCACTATATGTAACAGGGAAGCCATCATTTAGACATTTCACTATATGTAACAGGGAAGCCATCATTTAGACAGTTCACTATATGTAACAGGGAAGCCATCATTTAGACCTTTCACTATATGTAACAGGGAAGCCATCATTTAGACCTTTCACTATATGTAACAGGGAAGCCATCATTTAGACATTTCACTATATGTAACAGGGAAGCCATCATTTAGACATTTCACTATGTGTAACAGGGAAGCCATCATTTAGACCTTTCACTATATGTAACAGGGAAGCCATCATTTAGACCTCTCACTATATGTAACAGGGAAGTCATCATTTAGACTGTTCACTATATGTAATAGTGAAGCCATCATTTAAACATTTCACTATATGTAACAGGGAAGTCATCATTTAGACTTTTCACTATATGTAACAGGGAAACCATCATTTAAACCTTTCACTATATGTAATAGGGAAGCCATCATTTATACCTTTCACTATATGTAACAGGGAAGCCATCATTTAGACATTTCACTATATGTAACAGGGAAGCCATCATTTAGACATTTCACTATATGTAACAGGGAAGCCATCATTTAGACATTTCACTATATGTAACAGGGAAGCCATCATTTAGACATTTCACTATATGTAACAGGGAAGCCATCATTTAGACATTTCACTATATGTAACAGGGAAGCCATCATTTAGACATTTCACTATATGTAATAGGGAAGCCATCATTTAGACATTTCACTATATGTAACAGGGAAGCCATCATTTAGAGCTTTCACTATATGTAACAGGGAAGCCATCATTTAGACCTTTCACTATATGTAACAGGGAAGCCATCATTTAGACATTTCACTATATGTAAAAGGGAAGCCATCATTTAGACATTTCACTATATGTAATCGGGAAGCCATCATTTAGACATTTCACTATATGTAACAGGGAAACCATCATTTAGACATTTCACTATATGTAACAGGGAAGCCATCATTTAGACCTTTCACTATATGTAACAGGGAAGTCATCATTTAGACATTTCACTATATGTAATAGGGAAGCCATCATTTAGAGCTTTCACTATATGTAACAGGGAAGCCATCATTTAGACATTTCACTATATGTAATAGGTAAGCCATTATTAGACATTTCACTATATGTAACAGGGAAGCCATCATTTAGACATTTCACTATATGTAACAGGGAAGCCATCATTTAGACATTTCACTATATGTAACAGGGAAGCCATCATTTAGACATTTCACTATATGTAACAGGGAAGCTATCATTTAGACCTTTCACTATATGTAACAGGGAAGCCATCATTTAGACCTTTCACTATATGTAACAGGGAAGCCATCATTTAGACATTTCACTATATGTAAAAGGGAAGCCATCATTTAGACATTTCACTATATGTAATAGGGAAGCCATCATTTAGACATTTCACTATATGTAACAGCGAAGCCATCATTTAGACCTTTCACTATATGTAACAGGGAAGCCATCATTTAGACATTTCACTATATGTAAAAGGGAAGCCATCATTTAGACATTTCACTATATGTAATTGGGAAGCCATCATTTAGACATTTCACTATATGTAACAGGGAAGCCATCATTTAGACATTTCACTATATGTAACAGGGAAGCCATCATTTAGACATTTCACTATATGTAACAGGGAAGCCATCATTTAGACATTTCACTATATGTAACAGGGAAGCCATCATTAGACAGTTCACTATATGTAACAGGGAAGCCATCATTTAGACCTTTCACTATATGTAACAGGGAAGTCATCATTTAGACATTTCACTAATGTAATAGGGAAGCCATCATTTAGAGCTTTCACTATATGTAACGGGAAGCCATCATTTAGACATTTCACTATATGTAATAGGGAAGCCATTATTAGACATTTCACTATATGTAACAGGGAAGCCATCATTTAGACATTTCACTATATGTAACAGGGAAGCCATCATTTAGACATTTCACTATATGTAACAGGGAAGCCATCATTTAGACATTTCACTATATGTAAAAGGGAAGTCATCATTTAGACCTTTCACTATATGTAACAGGGAAGCCATCATTTAAACCTTTCACTATATGTAACAGGGAAGTCATCATTTAGACCTTTCACTATATGTAACAGGGGCCATCATTTAAACCTTTCACTATATGTAACAGGGAAGCCATCATTTAGACCTTTCACTATATGTAACAGGGAAGCCATCATTTAGACCTGGGAAGCCATTACATAAACATTTCACTATATGTAACAGGGAAGCCATCATTTAAACCTTTCACTATATGTAACAGGGAAGCCATCATTTAGACCTTTAACTATATGTAACAGGGAAGTCATCATTTAGACATTTCACTATATGTAACAGGGAAGCCATCATTTAGACCTTTCACTATATGTAACAGGGAATCCATCATTTAGACCTTTCACTATATGAAACAGGGAAGCCATCATTTAGACCTTTCACTATATGTAACAGAGAAACCATCATTTAGACCTTTCACTATATGTAACAGGGAAGCCATCATTAGACCTTTCACTATATGTAACAGGGAAGCCATCATTTAGACCTTTCACTATATGTAACAGGGAAGCCATCATTTAGACATTTCACTATATGTAACAGGGAAGTCATCATTTAGACCTTTCACTATATGTAACAGGGAAGTCATCATTGTGACCTTTCACTATATATAACAGGGAAGCCATCATTTAGACCTTTCACTATATGTAACAAGGAAGCCATCATTTAGACATTTCACTATATGTAACAGGGAAGCCATCATTTAAACCTTTCACTATATGTAACAGGGAAGCCATCATTTAGACCTTTCACTATATGTAACAGGGAAGCCATCATTTAGACATTTCACTATATGTAACAGGGAAGCCATCATTTAAACATTTCACTATATGTAACAGGAAAGCCATCATTTAGACATTTCACTATATGTAACAGGGAAGCCATCATTTAGACATTTCACTATATGTAACAGGGAGGCCATCATTTAGACATTTCACTATATGTAATAGGGAAGCCATCATTTAGACATTTCACTATATGTATCAGGGAAGCCATCATTTAGACATTTCACTATATGTAACAGGGAAGATATCATTTATACATTTCACTCTATGTAACAGGGAAGCCATCATTTAGACATTTCACTATATGTAACAGGGAACCCATCATTTAGACATTTCACTATATGTAACAGGGAAGCCATCATTTAGACATTTCACTATATGTAATAGGGAAGCCATCATTTAGACATTTCACTATATGTAACAGGGAAGCCATCATTTAGACCTTTCACTATATGTAACAGGGAAGCCATCATTTAGACATTTCACTATATGTAAAAGGGAAGCCATCATTTAGACATTTCACTATATGTAATCGGGAAGCCATCATTTAGACATTTCACTATATGTAACAGGGAAGCCATCATTTAGACATTTCACTATATGTAACAGGGAAGCCATCATTTAGACCTTTCACTATATGTAACAGGGAAGTCATCATTTAGACATTTCACTATATGTAATAGGGAAGCCATCATTTAGAGCTTTCACTATATGTAACAGGGAAGCCATCATTTAGACATTTCACTATATGTAATAGGTAAGCCATATTAGACATTCACTAATGTAACAGGGAAGCCATCATTTAGACATTTCACTATATGTAACAGGGAAGCCATCATAGACATTTCACTATATGTAACAGGGAAGCCATCATTTAGACATTCACTATATGTAACAGGGAAGCCATCATTTAGACCTTTCACTATATGTAACAGGGAAGCATCATTTAGACCTTTCACTATATGTAACAGGGATTTCATCATTTAGACCTTTCACTATATGTAATAGGGAAGCCATCATTTAAACCTTTCACTATATGTAACAGGGAAGCCATCATTTAGACCTTTCACTATATGTAACAATGAAGCCATCATTTAGACCTTTCACTATATGTAACAGGGAAGCCATCATTTGGACCTTTCACTATATGTTTCATGGAAGCCATCATTTAGACCTTTCACTATATGTACCCGGGAAGCCATCATTTAGACATTTCACTATATGTAACAGGGAAGCCATCATTTAGACCTCTCACCATATGTAACAGGGAAGCCATCATTTAGACCTTTCACTATATGTACCCGGGAAGCCATCATTTAGACAGTTCACTATATGTAACAGGGAAGCCATCATTTAAACCTTTCACTATATGTAACAGGGATTTCATCATTTAGACCTTTCACTATATGTAATAGGGAAGCCATCATTTAAACCTTTCACTATATGTAACAGGGAAGCCATCATTTAGACCTTTCACTATATGTAATAGGGTAAGCCATTATTAGACATTTCACTATATGTAACAGGGAAGCCATCATTTAGACATTTCACTATATGTAACAGGGAGCCACATTTAGACATTCACTATATGTAACAGGGAAGCCATCATTTAGACATTTCACTATATGTAACAGGGAAGCCATCATTTAGACATTTCACTATATGTAACAGGGAAGCCATCATTTAGACCTTTCACTATATGTAACAAGGAAGCCATCATTTAGACCTTTCACTATATGTAACAGGGAAGCCATCATTTAGACATTTCACTATATGTAAAAGGGAAGCCATCATTTAGACATTTCACTATATGTAATAGGGAAGCCATCATTTAGACATTTCACTATATGTAACAGGGAAGCCATCATTAGACATTTCACTATATGTAACAGGGAAGCCATCATTTAGACTTTTACTATATGTAACAGGGAAGCCATCATTTAGACATTTCACTATATGTACAGGGAAGCCATCATTTAGACAGTTCACTATATGTAACAGGGAGCCATCATTTAGACCTTCACTATATGTAACAGGGAAGCCATCATTTAGACCTTTCACTATAGTAACAGGGAAGCCATCATTTAGACATTTCACTATATGTAACAGGGAAGCCATCATTTACACCTTTCACTATATGTAACAGGGAAGCCATCATTTAGACCTTTCACTATATGTAACAGGGAAGCCATCATTTAGACCTCTCACTATATGTAACAGGAAAGCCATCATTTAGACATTTCACTATATGTAACAGGGAAGCCATCATTTAGACCTTTAACTATATGTAACAGGGAAGTCATCATTTAGACATTTCACTATATGTAACAGGGAAGCCATCATTTAGACATTTCACTATATGTAACAGGTAAGCCATCATTTATACCTTTCACTATATGTAACAGGGAAGCCATCATTTAGACCTTTCACTATATGTAACAGGGAAGCCATCATTTAGACATTTCACTATATGTAACAGGGAAGCCATCATTTAGACATTTCACTATATGTAACAGGGAAGCCATCATTTATACTTTCACTATATGTAAAAGGGAAGCATCATTTAGACATTCACTATATGTAACAGGGAAGCCATCATTTAGACATTTCACTATTGTAACAGGGAAGCCATCATTTAGACCTTTCACTATATGTAACAGGAAAGCCATCATTTAGACATTTCACTATATGTAACAGGGAAGCCATCATTTAGACATTTCACTATATGTAACAGGGAGGCCATCATTTAGACATTTCACTATATGTGATAGGGAAGCCATCATTTAGACATTTCACTATATCATTTAGACATTTCACTATATGTAACAGGATAAATTTAATAGTAACCTGTACCAAAGTTATATAACAACTTTCTGTTTAAATCAGTTCATCTTTAATAAGTAAAACTGTAAAATGCTGTAGGTGGTTTATAAAGCAGTCAGATATTGCACAATAATGTGATAGAAAACACATGGTCATAATTACTATCTTCTACGTTTAGCTTTTGTCTGCTTTTTCTTGGCAGCTTGAGAGAGTTTTGAGAGTTTATTTCCTATATGTCCCGGCACACGTTTCTTGATGAAGCTATGCTGTTGCACAAGCTCAGCAAGGTGACCTTGTTCCGCTAGCATGGACAGGAACGTGCACAGAAAATGGTCATAATTGTGTGTTCTTCGGCAATTGTCAATCTGCAAAATCAATTAAACTACATTAATGACAATATTGTTGACATCTTAGAATAGGACTTGGGATTGTTCCACAGCATTATAGCAGGGTGTTGAACCATTTCTCAACCCCTGATCCCGTGTCCTACGCCCTTCTACTCAGGTATCACCCCCTGTTGCCCATGTCTTACCCCCTGCTGCCCATGTCTTACCCCCTGCTGCCCTTGTCTTACCCCATTCTATCCTTGTCTTACCCCATTCTATCCTTGTCTCAACCCCTGCTGCCCTTGTCTCACCTTTTTTATATCCATGTATTATCCCCTGCTGCCCTTGTCTCACCCACACACAATTAAGTACATTGTATTTCTTGGAAATATAACCCATATAGCGAAACACACAATTGAGTACCTTGTATTTCTTGGAAATATAACCCATGTAGTCACACACAATTAAGTACATTGTATATATTGGAAATATAACTCATGTAGCTAGACACAATAGAGTACCTTGTATTTCTGGGAAATATAACAAATGTAGCCAAACACAATTAAGTACATTGTATTTCTTGGAAACATAACACATATAACCAGAAAAACAATTGAGTACTTTGTATTTCTAGTAAATATAACCCATGTAGCCAAACACAATTGAGTACCTTGTATTTCTCAGAAATATAACCCATGTAGCCAGACACCTTGTATTTCTTGGAAATATAACCCATGTAGCCAGACACACTTAAGTACCTTGTATTTCTCAGAAATATAACCCATGTAGTCAGACACCTTGTATTTCTTGGAAATATAACCCATGTAGCCAGACACAATTAAGTACCTTGTATTTCTCGGAAATATAACCCATGTAGCCAGACACCTTGTATTTCTTGGAAATATAACCCATGTAGCCAGACACAATTAAGTACCTTGTATTTCTCGGAAATATAACCCATGTAGCCAGACACCTTGTATTTCTCAGAAATATAACCCATGTAGCCAGACACAATTAAGTACCTTGTATTTCTCGGAAATATAACCCATGTAGCCAGACACCTTGTATTTCTCAGAAATATAACCCATGTAGCCAGACACCTTGTATTTCTCAGAAATATAACCCATGTAGCCAGACACCTTGTATTTCTTGGAAATATAACCCAATCTAGTACCTTATATTTCTTGATCTTCTCCTGTTCATCCTGTAACTTCATCTCACATAGCTTCATCTCATTCTCCACATTCTTCAATAACGCAATCAGATCCTGTTAACACAAGGAAGTATAAAGCTTGAAAATATTGAGTATCAACTTGAAAATATCGAGCATCAACTTGAAAATATCGCGGTATCAACTTGAAAATATTGCGGTATCAACTTGAAAATATCGAGTATCAACTTGAAAATATCGAGTATCAACTTGAAAATATCGAGTATCAACGTGAAAATATCGAGCATCAACTTGAAAATATCGAGCATCAACTTGAAAATATTGCGGTATCAACTTGAAAATATTGCGGTATCAAATTGAAAATATCGAGTATCAACTTGAAAATACCGCTGTATCAAATTGAAAATATCGAGTATCAACTTGAAAATATCGAGCATCAACTTGAAAATATCGAGCATCAACTTGAAAATATCGAGTATCAATTTGAAAATATTGAGTATCAACTTGAAAATATCGAGGTATCAACTTGAAAATATCGAGGCATCAACTTGAAAATGTTGAGGTATCAACTGAAACGTTGTGATAAGGAAAGTCTCATAACTGTTTAGTTTATACAAATTTATATTAGCTCAATCGCAACACATGTAAATACTGTTTATTGTTCTGCAAATATGGACACTTATTATGGAAAGATGCTATTATAAATTAAGTGCAGATTGCAGGTGTTTGCATTTCTCGAAGTGATATTTGTTGTCTTGGGATTTAATGATTCATGTAATTCAATACAATCATTCAACAAGCTTGTATTTCAACTGGAACAATTGTATATACAACATACTTCCTTTCAAAATGCACTCATACACGGCAAATTAATATTGGCTATTGTAATTTCATAATTCTAAAAATGAAAGATGAAACAAATAATGTATTATTGCAAATGCTGCGTTGATGTACACTGGTTCTGTTTAGGATCAACATTACATAAACCCAATACTACATTACACCCCCAATGCTACATTACATGACCCAATGCTACATTACATAAATCCAATGCTACATTACATAAACCCAATGCTACATTACATAAACCCAATACTACATTACATAAACCCAATGCTACATTACATAAACCCAATACTACATTACATAAACCCAATGCTACATTACATAAACCCAATGCTACCTTACATAAACCCAATGCTACATTACATAAACCCAATGCTACCTTACATAAACCCAATACTACATTACACCCCCAATGCTATATTACATAAACCCAATGCTACATTACATAAACCCAATACTACATTACATAAACCCAATGCTACATTACATAAACCCAATACTACATTACATAAACCCAATGCTACATTACATAAACCCAATGCTACCTTACATAAATCCAATGCTACATTACATAAACCCAATGCTACCTTACATAAACCCAATACTACATTACACCCCCAATGCTGTATTACATAAACCCAATACTACATTACACCCCCAATGCTATATTACATAAACCCAATGCTACATTACATAAACCCAATGCTATATTACATAAACCCAATGCTATATTACATAAACCCAATGTTACATTACATAAATCCAATGCTACATTACATAAACCCAATGCTACATTACATAAACCCAATGCTACATTACATAAACCCAATGCTACATTACATAAACCCAATGCTACATTACATAAACCCAATGCTACATTACATAAACCCAATGCTACATTACATAAACCCAATGCTACATTACATAAACCCAATGCTACATTACATAAACCCAATACTACATTACATAAACCCAATGCTACATTACATAAACCCAATACTACATTACATAAACCCAATGCTACATTACATAAACCCAATGCTACCTTACATAAACCCAATGCTACATTACATAAACCCAATGCTACCTTACATAAACCCAATACTACATTACACCCCCAATGCTACATTACATAAACCCAATGCTACCTTACATAAACCCAATACTACATTACACCCCCAATACTACATTACATAAACCCAATGCTACCTTACATAAACCCAATGCTACATTACATAAACCCAATGCTACCTTACATAAACCCAATACTACATTACACCCCCAATGCTACATTACATAAACCCAATGCTATATTACATAAACCCAATGCTACATTACATAAACCCAATGCTACATTACATAAACCCAATGCTACATTACATAAACCCTACATTACATAAACCCAATGCTACATTACATAAACCCAATGTTACATTAGACATACATTTTCAATTTATACAAACTTTTCTACATACAGTAATTCTTATATCCTGCAAACCTCGACTAAATACGGGTTCACTATTTGCAGTCGGTGAAAAGTCAAGTCTCCCTAAATTTAGTGACTTCTCCCAAAAATAGGAGTCTAGCTTGAGCCCTGATTTAAGTGCCTTGACTAAGGGCACAATCGTAACGGCTACAACTGGATGCAAACTCCGGGCCTATCACATCTGAGGCAAGCATGCTACGACTGCGCTATCCTTAATTGTAAATGCAATTCGTGGCTTACTGTCTTTTATTAAATTAGAAAACAAATTAACAGTTTGTGCACATGTCGTTTTTACAGCACACATGCTTCCAGTTTGTTTACAATGTTTAATTTTAAGATCTCTGTCAAAACAACACTTACGTTTACGTCATTTAGGTACCTACGATATCAATATTTCCAAACTGCATATCAATATGATATCAATGTTCTACTGTATATATTGATGATAAACTCTATCGGATCCCAGCTGGATCCCGGATCATCTGGATCTACACTTTTTGTAAGCCTATTTAGAGGTATGTGGTGTTGAAAGGGTTAATAGCTCTTGTCTGTTTTAAAGAGATTGTGAATCTCCAAATTCCTCTTGCAAGCGGGTATAAATGAAATTAAAACATGTATAACAGTACATGTATATAACATGGACCACACAGTTTATTTTGAGGAGACAAACACACATATTAATGGTACCTTTGGTCTAAATCCTTGCTGACTATTAAATTTTGTCTTTGATTTCCCTGAACTTTCACCTTCTAGTTTTACAACTGGGCTTCCATCTGCATAGAAAACAAACATAGTATATGTACATAAAAGGTAACGGTAAACTTTCATATCACAATTGTTACTACATCCAGTATCTATTCTCCCGGTGTTCATTGGCAGTCATGAATAGTGTCATCAATGAAAAAACTCCATATGAAAGGTTTCCAACCGATGTGAAAGCAACCAATGAAACACTTGAGCACCACGTCACACACTCTATAACATAGTGTTCTTTCCCAGGTTACATTGTTTCTCATACATAGAAGTGTGATGGATCAGTAAATATCTAATGAGGGACAGTAGAAAAAATGGCTGATTTCTAAAACTCTTAAAGGTGTTACCAGTAATTGTTTTCTGACTTACTCTATAGTCATTTAAATCAGGGGGTGGGGAGTTGAAATACCAAAACCATACTGACAGGATCTTCCTGCCAGCAGTCATCATGTAACATTTTGATGCAGATTTATTTGACTAACAATTAACAGAAAACAATAACTTTTAACAATTCTGAATAGATGCAATAATTCCAATATTTGTTTGTTTAATTAATGGTGGTCGATGCAATTTAATTAATGGCAGTTGATGCAATTTAATTAATGGCAGTTGATGCAATTTAATTAATGGTGGTCGATGAAATTTAATAAATGGTGGTCGATGCAATTTAATTAATGGTGGTCGATGCAATTTAATTAATGGCAGTTGATGCAATTTAATTAATGGTGGTCGATGCAATTTAATTAATGGTGGTCAATGCAATTTAATTAATGGTGGTCGATGCAATTTAATTAATGGTGGTTTAATAAATTTGTAATTGGGTTTGTGATGAACCCTCCACAGAGTTATTTGGGGTCAGTAACATCTATAGGGGACTCGGCTAAAACCTCACACCCCATATATTGTACTGACCCCCACATAACTCCTTGGAGGGTCGGTAGCAAACCCAACGACCAATAATGTTGTTTTCCTTGCTTACCAGGATTCTTCTCCCCGAACGACACATTTGGGCTATTCTGTGCAGACGTTCCCATAGTGCTACTGCTAGGTGAACTGAAGCAGCTGCCAACTTCCGATGCAGTATCCGTACTCTCGCTGCCCGGCCCGGGGGAGATTGAGAACTTTGTCTCAATCATTAATGGCTTTGTTACATCTGTAGTTGCTGCTGTCGTTGGAACAATAGTAGACACGCCCTCTGCTTCAGACGAGATAGAAATCTGTACCTCCATGCTCTCGTGAACAGAGTCCTGTTCGTCATCTAAATCCTTATTTATCGCATCTACAGTTGATGCAGTTTCCGTCTCTACTTCAGGTTCTATTTTAATGTCTTTTACACCCTTACTCAGATCAGTATTACTTTCACTGTGTAATACAGTAATGTTACGTTCTGCCTTCACACCAGTATCATCACCAGTTAAATCGATAACTTCCGTTTTAATATGCGGTATGACTTTGTTCGACAGCATTGGTGTCTGTGGAGAATAGTTATGCTTCAGATCGACCGTTTCATCCGTTTCCATGGGAACAGCTAGAGCCGATGTGACAGGTGCATGTTTCTTCACTACTGCCAGGCATTTCTCTTTCTCCGCAGTAGATATATTGGGATTGGTAACTTTTACCATCTGCAAATAGTTTGCATGGAATGGTGAAACACTGACTACAGAGAGTTGGGGTTTACAGAGCATTGTGGGGTACAGGGTTTACTGAGTATTGTGGGGTACAGGTTGACGGAGCATTGTGGGGTACAGGTTGTACGGAGCATTGTGGGGTACAGGTTGTACGGAGCATTGTGGGGTACAGGTTGTACGGAGCATTGTGGGGTACAGGTTGTACGGAGCATTGTGGGGTACAGGTTGTACGGAGCATTGTGGGGTACAGGTTGTACGGAGCATTGTGGGGTACAGGTTGTACGGAGCATTGTGGGGTACAGGTTGTACGGAGCTATGGTCACAGAGATGCAGCAAAATCCTTACAAAAGTCCTGCCAGACAAAAGTCTTAATTAGAAAAAACTCATGTCTCCCCCAGCAGTGTTACTGTGTTACATCAATGGAGTAAAGAGCCATAACTCTTTGAAAAATGAATTTATCGAAGCCGAAATGCAAGGATGATATACAGAACTAGGTTTGATACTGATCATTATGTGCAAGTATAATTGAAGTCTGGTAGTCCGCACAAACTGTGTTCTTCACAAATCTTCAAAACTGTGTAAAAATGATCCGAACGAAACACAAAGATGCTACGCAGAATTAGGTCTGGTACTGATCATTGCTGTGATGTTTAGTGAGGACAAACTTTGTTACAGACGACCAGACAGAAAATACAACATTAATATGTCACCCACCCCCCTTTCTGGGGAGACATAATTCTGTTACCTAAGTCTATAAGGCATTGTTAAAATGTCTAAATTCTCTGTAATATTACTGTACATATATAATGTTTATCAATCCCAACACATTGACAGTAACCTGCCATTCTGTAGCATACAGTAAATAAATGCAATATAAAACAACATTACACTGACTTAAAAACATCTAAAATCCAGATTTAGATATTAAATATATCATTTAAGGTTTGTTGGATTGAGAGATGCACAGACAGCTATGCTCACCAAATCCAAGTTTTATGTGGGGGAGAAAGATCCCAGGTGTCCATTCCAGCATTGTTTCAGGGAGAGGCATGCACCAGACTAGCTGGATAGTTTCGTCAAATGAAAGAATTTGTCACGGTATATATGATTGCATAACAGATTTACAAAATCTAGAATAAAAGTCTGAAAATTGACTTGAGAGGAAATAAGAACCACAGCATGACCAACAAGCACCACCCATGACCAACAAGCACCGCCCATGACCAACAAGCACCGCCCATGACCAACAAGCACCGCCCATGACCAATAAGCAGCGCACATGATCAACAAGCTCTGCCCATGACCAACAAGCTCTGCCAATGTTTGAACTAGATATTCGTGTGTACATACGGCCAAAACATTCATTTTGTTAGCTGGAATATATTTGATATCAATTTGATTCTGAACTAAAAAATGACAGAAGTCAGTAAAGGTGGAGGCATGATGGCTCGCTGGTCACAGAAGGCAGTAATGGTGGAGGCGGGGCTCGCTGGTCACAGAAGCCAGTAAAGGTGGAGGCAGGGCTCGCTGGTCACAGAAGGCAGTAATGGTGGAGGCATGGCTCGCTGGTCACAGAAGCCAGTAAAGGTGGAGGCGGGGCTCGCTGGTCACAGAAGCCAGTTAAGGTGGAGGCGGGGCTCGCTGGTCACAGAAGGCAGTAATAGTGGAGCCAGCATAGAGGCGTGGCTCGCTGATCACAGAAGCCAGTGGAGGCAGGGCTCGCTGGTCACAGAAACCAGTGACGGTGGAGCCGGTATGGAGGTGTGGCTCGCTGATCACAGAAGCCAGTGAAGGTGGAGGCGGGGCTCGCTGATCACAGAAGCCAGTGAAGGTGGAGGCGGGGCTCGCTGGTCACAGAAACCAGTGAAGGTGGAGCCGGTATGGAGGTGTGGCTCGCTGATCACAGAAGCCAGTGAAGGTGGAGCAGGTATGGAGGCAGAGCTCGCTGATCACAGAAGCCAGTGAAGGTGGAGGCGGGGCTCACAGGTCACTGAAGCCAGTGAAGGTGGAGGCGGGGCTCGCTGATCACAGAAGCCAGTGAAGGTGGAGCCGTTATGGAGGCAGGGCTCGCTGATCATATCACAGTGGTAGGAATATAATAAAAGTACACAGCAAACACAGAGTAGCTAAGAATAACTAATGTATTTGGGGAATGGGTGAAATTTCTCAATTTATAATTTAATGAAATAAAATGAGTGTATTTCTTGAAAGTTACTTAGTCACAAGGCAACTTATACAAAAATGCATGGTGTGCATGGAAGTCAATCAGCTACCATGGTGTGCATGGAAGTCAATCAGCTACCATGGTGTGCATGGAAGTCAATCAGCTACCATGGTTCGCCTGGAAGTCAATCAGCTACCATGGTTCGCCTGGAAGTCAATCAGCTACCATGGTGTGCATGGAAGACAATCAGCTACCATGGTTTGCCTGGAAGTCAATCAGCTACCATGATGTGCATGGAAGTCAATTGGCTACCATGGTGTGCATGGAAGTCAATCAGCTACCATGGTGTGCATGGAAGTCAATTGGCTACCATGATGTGCATGGAAGTCAATCGGCTACCATGGTGTGCATGGAAGTCAATCAGCTACCATGGTGTGCATGGAAGTCAATCGGCTACCAGGGTGTGCATGGAAGTCAATCAGCTACCATGGTATGCATGGAAGTCAATCAGCTACCATGGTATGCATGGAAGTCAATCAGCTACCATGGTTTGCCTGGAAGTCAATCAGCTACCATGGTGTGCCTGGAAGTCAATCAGCTACCATGGTATGCATGGAAGTCAATCAGCTACCATGGTATGCATGGAAGTCAATCAGCTACTATGGTTTGCCTGGAAGTCAATCAGCTACCATGGTGTGCATGGAAGTCAATCAGCTACCATGGTATGCATGGAAGTCAATCAGCTACTATGGTTTGCCTGGAAGTCAATCAGCTACCATGGTGTGCATGGAAGTCAATCAGCTACCATGGTTTACATGGAAGTCAATCAGCTACCATGGTGTGCATGGAAGTCAATCAGCTAGGAATTACTATGGTAACATTTTACAGCAGCGAGAGAAAGGCAAGACTGAATCATTCAACAGCTACAACAGACACTTATTGACTGCAACATTACATTGATTATCATGCATAGAGAAAGCACCAAGGGATAGAACAAACACACACGGATAGAACAAACACACATGGATAGAACAAATACACACGGATAGAACAAATACACACGGATAGAACAAACACACAAGGATAGAACAAACAAACATGGATGATAGAAGAAACACGCATGGATGATAGAAGAAACACGCATGGATAGAAGAATCACGCATGGATGATAGAAGAAACACGCATGGATGATAGAATAAACACGCATGGATGATAGAAAAAACACACATGGATAGAAGAAACACACATGGATAGAAGAAACACACACGGATAGAAGAAACACACATGGATAGAAGAAACACACACAGATAGAAGAAACACACATGGATAAAAGAAACACACATGGATAGAAGAAACACACAGGTCTAGAAGAAACACAAACAGATAGAAGAAACACACATGGATAAAAGAAACACACACGGATAGAAAAAACACACAGGGATAGAAGAAACACACAGGGATAGAAGAAACACACATGGATAGAAGAAACACACATGGATAGAAGAAACACACAGGGATAGAAGAAACACACACAGATAGAAGAAACACGCATGGATGATAGAAGAAACACACATGGATAGAAGAAACACACATGGATTATAAAAAGAAACACACACGGATAGAAGAAACACACATGGATAGAAGAAACACACACAGAAAGAAAAAACACACAGGGATAGAAGAAACACACATGGACAGAAGAAACACACATGGATAGAAGAAACACACATGGATACAAGAAACACACACGGATAGAAAAAACACACACGGATAGAAAAAACACACAGGGATAGAAGAAACACACAGGGATAGAAGAAACACACATGGATAGAAGAAACACACATGGATAGAAGAAACACACATGGATAGAAGAAACACACATGTCTAGAAGAAACACACACAGATAGAAGACACACACATGGATAGAAGAAACACACACGGATAGAAGAAACACACATGGATAGAAGAAACACACACGGATAGAAGAAACACACATGGATGATGGATAGAAGAAACACACACGGATAGAAGAAACACACACGGATAGAAGAAACACACATGGATAGAAGAAACACACATGGATAGAAGAAACACACACGGATAAAAGAAACACACATGGATAGAAGAAACACACAAGGATAGAAGAAACACACACAGATAGAAGAAACACACATGGATAGAAGAAACACACACGGATAGAAGAAACACACACGGATAGAAATAACACACACGGATAGAAAAAACACACAGGGATAGAAGAAACACACAGGAATAGAAGAAACACACATGGATAGAACAAACAAACATGGATAGAACAAACACACATGGATAGAAGAAACACACATGGATAGAAGAAACACACATGGATAGAAGAAACACACACTGATAAAAGAAACACACATGGATAGAAGAAACACACACGGATAGAAGAAACACACATGGATAGAAGAAACACACACGGATAGAAAAAACACACAGGGATAGAAGAAACACACATGGATAGAAGAAACACACATGGATAGAAGAAACACACACGGATAGAAAAAACACACAGGGATAGAAGAAACACACAGGGATAGAAGAAACACACACGGACAGAAGAAACACACATGGATAGAAGAAACACACACGGATAGAAGAAACACACACGGATAGAAAAAACACACATGGATAGGACAAACACACATGGATAGAACAAACACACACGGATAGAAGAAACACACATGGATAGAAGAAACACACAGGGATAGAAGAAACACACACAGATAGAAGAAACACACATGGATTATAAAAAGAAACACACACGGATAAAAGAAACACACATGGATAGAAGAAACACACACAGATAGAAAAAACACACATGGATGATAGAAGAAACACACATGGATAGAAGAAACACACACGGATAGAAGAAACACACATGGATAGAAGAAACACACACGGATAGAAAAAACACACAGGGATAGAAGAAACACACATGGACAGAAGAAACACACATGGATAGAAGAAACACACACGGATAGAAGAAACACACACGGATAGAAGAAACACACATGGATAGAAGAAACACACAGGGATAGAAGAAACACACACAGATAGAAGAAACACACATGGATTATAAAAAGAAACACACACGGATAGAAGAAACACACATGGATAGAAGAAACACACACAGATAGAAAAAACACACAGGGATAGAAGAAACACACATGGACAGAAGAAACACACATGGATAGAAGAAACACACACGGATACAAGAAACACACATGGATAGAAACAACACACACGGATAGAAAAAACACACAGGGATAGAAGAAACACACACGGATAGAAGAAACACACATGGATAGAAGAAACACTCATGGATAGAACAAACACACACGGATAGAAGAAACACACATGGATAGAAGAAACATACAGGTCTAGAAGAAACACACACAGATAGAAGAAACACACATGGATAGAAGAAACACACATGGATAGAAAAAACACACATGGATAGAAAAAACACACAGAGATAGAAGAAACACACACAGATAGAAGAAACACACATGGATAGAAGAAACACACAGGGATAGAAGAAACACACACAGATAGAAGAAACACACATGGATTATAAAAAGAAACACACACGGATAAAAGAAACACACATGGATAGAAGAAACACACACAGATAGAAAAAACACACATGGATGATAGAAGAAACACACATGGATAGAAGAAACACACACGGATAGAAGAAACACACACGGATAGAAGAAACACACACGGATAGAACAAACACACACGGATAGAAGAAACACACATGGATAGAAGAAACACACAGGGATAGAAGAAACACACACAGATAGAAGAAACACACATGGATTATAAAAAGAAACACACACGGATAGAAGAAACACACAAGGATAGAAGAAACACACACAGATAGAAGAAACACACATGGATAGAAGAAACACACACGGATAGAAGAAACACACACGGATAGAAATAACACACACGGATAGAAAAAACACACAGGGATAGAAGAAACACACAGGGATAGAAGAAACACACATGGATAGAACAAACAAACATGGATAGAACAAACACACAGGGATAGAAGAAACACACATGGATAGAAGAAACACACATGGATAGAACAAACACACAGGGATAGAAGAAACACACATGGATAGAAGAAACACACATGGATAGAAGAAACACACACTGATAAAAGAAACACACATGGATAGAAGAAACACACACGGATAGAAGAAACACACATGGATAGAAGAAACACACACGGATAGAAAAAACACACAGGGATAGAAGAAACACACATGGATAGAAGAAACACACATGGATAGAAGAAACACACACGGATAGAAAAAACACACAGGGATAGAAGAAACACACAGGGATAGAAGAAACACACACGGACAGAAGAAACACACATGGATAGAAGAAACACACACGGATAGAAGAAACACACACGGATAGAAAAAACACACATGGATAGAAAAAACACACAGAGATCGAAGAAACACACATGGATAGAAGAAACACACATGGATAGAAAAAACACACATGGATAGAAAAAACACACAGAGATAGAAGAAACACACACAGATAGAAGAAACACAAAGGGATAGAAGAAACACACAGGGATAGAAGAAACACACATGGATAGGACAAACACACATGGATAGAACAAACACACACGGATAGAAGAAACACACATGGATAGAAGAAACACACAGGGATAGAAGAAACACACACAGATAGAAGAAACACACATGGATTATAAAAAGAAACACACACGGATAAAAGAAACACACATGGATAGAAGAAACACACACAGATAGAAAAAACACACATGGATGATAGAAGAAACACACATGGATAGAAGAAACACACACGGATAGAAGAAACACACATGGATAGAAGAAACACACACGGATAGAAAAAACACACAGGGATAGAAGAAACACACATGGACAGAAGAAACACACATGGATAGAAGAAACACACATGGATAGAAGAAACACACAGGGATAGAAGAAACACACACAGATAGAAGAAACACACATGGATAGAAGAAACACACACGGATACAAGAAACACACACGGATAGAAACAACACACACGGATAGAAAAAACACACAGGGATAGAAGAAACACACACGGATAGAAGAAACACACATGGATAGAAGAAACACTCATGGATAGAACAATCACACACGGATAGAAGAAACACACATGGATAGAAGAAACATACAGGTCTAGAAGAAACACACACAGATAGAAGAAACACACATGGATAGAAGAAACACACATGGATAGAAAAAACACACATGGATAGAAAAAACACACAGAGATAGAAGAAACACACACAGATAGAAGAAACACAAAGGGATAGAAGAAACACACAGGGATAGAAGAAACACACATGGATAGGACAAACACACATGGATAGAACAAACACACACGGATAGAAGAAACACACATGGATAGAAGAAACACACAGGGATAGAAGAAACACACACAGATAGAAGAAACACACATGGATTATAAAAAGAAACACACACGGATAAAAGAAACACACATGGATAGAAGAAACACACACAGATAGAAAAAACACACATGGATGATAGAAGAAACACACATGGATAGAAGAAACACACACGGATAGAAGAAACACACATGGATAGAAGAAACACACACGGATAGAAAAAACACACAGGGATAGAAGAAACACACATGGACAGAAGAAACACACATGGATAGAAGAAACACACACGGATAGAAGAAACACACACGGATAGAACAAACACACACGGATAGAAGAAACACACATGGATAGAAGAAACACACAGGGATAGAAGAAACACACACAGATAGAAGAAACACACATGGATTATAAAAAGAAACACACACGGATAGAAGAAACACACATGGATAGAAGAAACACACACAGATAGAAAAAACACACAGGGATAGAAGAAACACACATGGACAGAAGAAACACACATGGATAGAAGAAACACACACGGATACAAGAAACACACACGGATAGAAACAACACACACGGATAGAAAAAACACACAGGGATAGAAGAAACACACACGGATAGAAGAAACACACATGGATAGAAGAAACACTCATGGATAGAACAAACACACACGGATAGAAGAAACACACATGGATAGAAGAAACATACAGGTCTAGAAGAAACACACACAGATAGAAGAAACACACATGGATAGAAGAAACACACACGGATAGAAGAAACACACATGGATAGAAGAAACACACACGGATAGAAAAAACACACAGGGATAGAAGAAACACACATGGACAGAAGAAACACACATGGATAGAAGAAACACACACGGATAGAAAAAACACACACGGATAGAAGAAACACACATGGATAGGACAAACATACATGGATAGAACAAACACACACGGATAGAAGAAACACACATGGATAGAAGAAACACACAGGGATAGAAGAAACACACACAGATAGAAAAAACACACAGGGATAGAAGAAACACACAGGGATAGAAGAAACACACAATCTGCTGCTACGATAAACATGATGTGCCTGGCTATCTCTTCAATCATCACTACCCGGTATACAATAACCGACTAACTGTTTAGACATGTAAAACAAATGTAAACTACTCACTAGTTATAACTGGAATCAACCAAGGAAACACTACATATCATTGTCCAAGTTTTCTAGATTGCTGGACAGCAAATATGGTTTGTCAATGGCGAGAGTAAATAACCTCAAATATCATTTTCCAAACAAACCAGGTATTTGCTGTACTTGTGATAACCAGTGAAGTACCAGTCAGCTGGTATTTGCAGTACCAGTGGCATTCTGCGTCTTCCCTCCATATTTGCCTAATTTTGATAATAAATTATATATCAGTCAGACGATACAGGTATTTGCTATATCAGTGAAATCTCACAGTCAATTCAAGCCTGCTGTAAAATGATGGGAATATAATTAATCCCATTCGAACAAATCAAATCAACTCAAATTGTATTACAGTTACTCAGATGTCAGTACTATTGGGTGAAATCTGACTAAATATGGAAACATTTATCTTAGTTTGTTGATTAGTTCATAATAATTGAAGGTCAAGAATCAAGTTAGGTATTCCAAGGCACACAATCAAACCCCTCTAAACTGAACCGCCTCCGGCCTAGAGGAGAAGTTCGGTTTAGAGGGGTGTTCGGCTCTAGGGGTATTTATAGGATTGGGTTGGGGGTTCATATGTTTTCAGGTACAACAAGATATGACACTAATAGTAAAAATATATGTTTACATCAGCATAGCCGAATCCATGGCCCCGGCCACCCGGGACAAATGCTAATGACAACCAGACACTTTGAAAATCGTATTTTGGATGCTAACAATATTGGAATGTTTTCGGCACAGCTGTGAAGTTTCCCACAACTATCAATTATTCAATTAACTAATAAAATCAGACGATGTTTGACCTGCTTGACTGATCCTCGTTAATTACCCCTATTGTAATCCAAGCCATATGCTAATCCGAGACGGATGTTTTCCCAGAGGCACAAAATTGTCAATAAAGTTCAAACGGCCGCCGTAATATAATACGGTACACTAATAAACGTATAGTTTTAAGAGATAATTATTTGTGGATTAGATTATAGTTTATAAGGGAAGTAACTGCTATGGAGCTTGCTAAAATTACAACAGGTACGTGTCTAAATATAGGATCCTACAAAAGTTGTGATTTCATACCATATTTTATGAAACAAGTTTGGGAATTTTGCTATTAAGAGTTTTTTGTCGAGCTTAATAGCAAAATTCCAAATCGAGTTTCATAAAATATGGTATGAAATCACGAGTGCAAAATCCTTTTTATCAGATCAAATTTGTGCACAAAATAACGCTGCTATTTTCATTTTGGCGCCAACTGTCGTCACTAAATTGTCATGACATCCCCACGCAAAGCGGCAGAATATTTATGTTTTAAACAGCGGTATAATTGCGTCAAGACTTCTTTTAAATCAAAGTTTGTCCATTAATGTTATGTACCAATTCAAATACATATATGCATACGGTAAACTTTAATTTACAAATAATAAGGATTATTATCGCAAATAATCAGAAGTGTTATTATACGTATGTGCATATAAGATGACTGTATTACACTGAATACAAGCAAAGATATGGACTTTCTATGTTTTGTGTCTAGAAAATGGATATTACATACTTACAGGGCCCACAGAACATCTTTTTATCGAGCACTTTCAAATATAATTTACTGGTGCTAGCTATAACCTCAATGGCACTGGAGAAAATACTGTATAATAATAATTATCACGACTTTATTCTCGTAAAAACTCTACCCAGTACACAATATTTCGACTGATTACCTGTAATTGAATTTTAAAAACACAGAAGATGTTAAACATCAGGCGAGACTAAGATCGTACGAATCAGCATTTTCGCCGCTAGGAGTTCGGTTTTCCGGGGGTAATTTGCAACAGAAATGTGCACAAATAGTTCTTAAAACTTGTCCGGAGTTTTTTTTACAATGAATAAAGATGGAAAAATATTTGGACAAGGAAAATCTTCCGGTTTGGAGGGAATTCCAGTTTTGCGGGGTTTTGAGGGTTCCGGTTTTGAGAGTCCGGTTTTGAGGGTTCCGGTTTTGAGGGTTCTGGTTTTGAGGGTTACGGTTTTGAGGGTTCTGGTTTTGACAGTGTACTAGTATCCGAAATAAAATTATACACAACCCGTCTTGTATATCCACAACCCCACAGGACCGGGACATGGAGCAGTCTTCTATATATCCACAACCCCACAGGACCGGGACATGGAGCAGTCTTGTATATCCACAACCCCACAGGACCAGGACATGGAGCGGTCTTGTATATCCACAACACCACAGGACCGGGAGCAGTCTTGTATATCCACAACCTCACAGGACCAGGACATGGAGCAGTCTTGTATATCCACAACCCCACAGGACCGGGACATGGAGCAGTCTTGTATATCCACAACCACACAGGACCAGGACATGGAACAGTCTTATATATCCACAACCCCACAGGACCGGGACATGGAGCAGTCTTGTATATCCACAACCCCACAGGACCAGGACATGGAGCGGTCTTGTATATCCACAACACCACAGGACCGGGAGCAGTCTTGTATATCCACAACCTCACAGGACCAGGACATGGAGCAGTCTTGTATATCCACAACCCCACAGGACCGGGACATGGAGCAGTCTTGTATATCCACAACCCCACAGGACCGGGACATGGAGCAGTCTTGTATATCCACAACCCCACAGGACCGGGACATGGAGCAGTCTTGTATATCCACAACCCCACAGGACCGGGACATGGAGCAGTCTTGTATATCCACAACCCCACATGACATGGAGCAGTCCTGTATATCCACAACCTCACAGGACTGGTACATGGAGCAGTCTTGTATATCCACAACCCCACAGGACCAGGACATGGAGCTGTCATGTATATCCACAACCCCACAGTACATGGAGCAGTCTTGTATATCCACAACCTCACAGGACCAGTACATGGAGCAGTCTTGTATATCAACAACCCCACAGGACATGAAGCAGTCTTGTATATCCACAACCCCACAGGACCGGGACATGGAGCAATCCTGTATATCCACAACCCCACAGGACCAGGACATGGAGCAGTCTTGTATATCCACAACCCCACAGGACCGGGAGCAGTCTTGTATATCCACAACCCCACAGGACCAGGACATGGAGCAGTCTTGTATATCCACAACCCCACAGGACCAGGACATGGAGCAGTCTTGTATATCCATAACCCCACAGGACCAGGACATGGAGCAGTCCTGTATATCCACAACCCCACAGGACATGGAGCAGTCTTGTATATCCACAACCCCACAGGACCAGGACATGGAGCAGTCTTGTATATCCACAACCACACAGGACCAGGACATGGAGCAGTCTTGTATATCCACAGGACCGGGACATGGAACAGTCTTATATATCCACAGGACCGGGACATGGAGCAGTCTTGTATATCCACACCCCACAGGACCAGGACATGGAGCAGTCTTGTATATCCACAGGACCGGGACATGGAGCAGTCTTGTATATCCACAGGACCGGGACATGGAGCAGTCTTGTATATTCACAGGACCGGGACATGGAGCAGTCTTGTATATCCACAACCTCACAGGACCAGGACATGGAGCAGTCTTGTATATCCACAACCCCACAGGACATGGAGCAGTCTTGTATATCCACAACCCACAGGACCGGGACATGGAGCAGTTTTGTATATCCACAACCCCACACGACCGGGACATGGAGCAGTCCTGTATATCCACAAGTTACCACAACCCCACAGGACCGGGACATGGAGCAGTCCTGTATATCCACAAGTTACCACAACCCCACAGGACCGGGACATGGAGCAGTCTTGTATATTCACAACCCCACAGGACCGGGACATGGAGCAGTCTTGTATATCCACAACCCCACAGGACCGGGAGCAGTCTTGTATATCCACAGGACCGAGACATGAGCAGTCTTGTATATCCACAACCCCACAGGACCAGGACATGGAGCAGTCTTGTATATCCACAACCCCACAGGACCGGGACATGGAGCAGTCCTGTATATCCACAACCCCACAGGACCGGGACATGGAGCAGTCCTGTATATCCACAACCCCACAGGACCGGGACATGGAGCAGTCTTGTATATCCACAACCCCACAGGACCGGGACATGGAGCAGTTAGAAGTACTGGGCATTTTTTCACCATCACTCGGGTACTTCCCTTACTAACGGACAGTTGTGATAATCAGTGAAAATTCCAGCCACAAAATTCAGGATTGGGTGAACATTCATAGCTGTGAAAATTCATGTTTTTGCTACACGCACCACCAAATAAATAATGGGATTTCTCTTGCCCTGATGACGCCCGGAAGACTCAGGGTTCCCACTGTCAAAACATAAATACTGATGCTAAATTTTGTGAATTGGCAAAAATATTTGGCACAACTTGTTCTTAAAATTCACACAGAGGAAACCCTGCGGAAGTGGGAAATATCATCTTTATATTGATCCACAGCTTATGTTATATTTCGGGTTATACGCCTGCATCAGCACCATTTTGGGCTATATCGCCGGTGGGCAGTTTACTTAACAACACCTTTCCTGGGCAGGCTCCAGCGGTTAACCAGTACTTGGGTGCACCAACCTCCGTAAGAAACTGCCAACTTTTTCATATAAATGAGACCCGGCCTGATCCACATAGGCAGACATTTCCCTTTTATTTACTTGCCGGACAAATATTTTCGAACCGTCCTCGGTCCAAACTCTTGCTGTGGTGTTTACAAATGACTGATGCATCAACTGCACAAGCAGACTGTGAAGAAGCGGATAATTGTGATGATGTGAAACATAAAGGTAATAGCAGGATTTATATTGTGGCATAAAGAATAAAAAACAATCTAGGGGTCACAGACTGATTAACAAAACAACAGTAAATACCTTGGACGGACTTCCTAAAAGCTTAAGTGCAAGAGATAAGTACGATTAGCATTTAGTAAATGTTTGGTAAATACACAATCTATAAACATGGACTACATTACATTAACACTTTCTCCTGTAGACTTATATCTTAGAAGCTATCTCCATGCATTACTTTAAACCTTTCTATTGAGATGTAGGCTTGAAGGAGAAGAATTATCTAACACTCTGTCTTCCATTCTAATCCTTTTTCTGTATTCTGATTATGTGTGATGTGTGCATTGTTCAATATGTATTATATTAGGAAATAAAATATGTTTAAACTAAAGTAGATGTAGGCGTGTATGTTATTATATAAACTAGATGTAGGCGTGTATGTTATTATATAAACTAGATGTAGGCTTGTATGTTATTATATAAACTAGATGTAGGCGTGTATGTTATTATATAAACTAGATGTAGGCGTGTATGTTATTATATAAAGTAGATGTAGGCGTGTATGTTATTATATAAAGTAGATGTAGGCGTGTATGTTATTATATAAACTAGATGTAGGCGTGTATGTTATTATATAAACTAGATGTAGGCGTGTATGTTATTATATAAAGTAGATGTAGGCGTGTATGTTATTATATAAAGTAGATGTAGGCTTGTATGTTATTATATAAAGTAGATGTAGGCTTGTATGTTATTATATAAACTAGATGTAGGCTTGTATGTTATTATATAAACTAGATGTAGGCGTGTATGTTATTATATAAACTAGATGTAGGCTTGTATGTTATTATATCTCCAGACATTCTGCAAAGAGTTTCCAGTGACAATGGTTTCATTTGTGAATGCGCCCATGAATGTACAGTTGCCGATAACAATAACTGAAATAGTCGTCATCATAGCCTCCTTACAGGATGATTACGTTTACGCGTAAAACAGAAATTAGGTTAATTTGGCAATTTTTATAAGAGTTTGAGTGATTTTGAGTTTTTGATAAAATTCTATCAAATATTCGTATACCTTCCCGACCGATATATATAAATCGCTATTCATTGCCATCCCTAATTTTAAGTACTGTGACAATTCTGATTGATTAGATATCAGTGAATTTTACTGCTTTTCTGATATTTTGTGTGATTTACGTTTATTTAGTGTCGCTACCGGTTGCCCATATGAGCGACGCCTCCTGAAGAGATTAGTCATTTTAGATTTTTGGAGGATAGTGCAATGATACAGACAGAGACCCATTATAGAGTCTCCTCTGGTTCTTTTACGTGCACAGTGTACAGCACTGGCACGAGACCTCGGTTTAAAGTCCCGTCTAAACAGCTTCTATGACATTGAGCAATAATTAATATCTCAACATTTTTCAACACCTGCTTAAATTTGTCAACACCTTCTGTCCATGCATCTTCAAGCTTCTAAACACTTATACCTAATTAACTGGGGCCTATTGTAACGTTAACCAAAGAGTGCTACAAACAATTTGTCAAAACACTAACACTTTTCTTATTTGTTTTTAACAATTGCATTGTAATATTCCTCATAAAAAAAACCAAATAAATTATATTCTAAAACATACGATACATTATATCAATATCTCAAATAAACCATAATTTCAACTTTTCTATTGTCTTACCTACATAGACGTCAGTCATTGCAGCACGACTCTATACGTATAGTACAAGAACGTACCGGAAATAGACAATCACTAAATATCCGCCATTTTTGCCTAAGTTTTTAATGAATTTGTCCAAATTTACAACAAACGTTATCTATCATTATATTTGGTCTTAATCAAATTTTACCAATCACGTATTTTACCATTACCAATCATGTATTTTACCAATCATGTATTTTACCAATCATATATTTTACCAATCACGTATTTTACCAATCACGTATTTTACCAATCATGTATTTTACCAATCATGTATTTTACCAATCGCGTATTTTACCAATCACGTAATTTACCAATCATGTATTTTACCAATCACGTATTTTACCAATCACATATTTTACCAATCACGTAATTTACCAATCATGTATTTTACCAATCACGTATTTTACCAATCGCGTATTTTACCAATCATGTAATTTACCAATCATGTATTTTACCAATCACGTATTTTACCAATCATGTATTTTACCAATCTTGTAATTTACCAATCTTGTAATTTACCAATCATATATTTTACCAATCTTGTAATTTACCAATCTTGTAATTTACCAATCATATATTTTACCAATCTTGTAATTTACCAATCTTGTAATTTACCAATCACGTATTTTACCAATCACGTATTTTACCAATCACGTATTTTACCAATCTTGTAATTTACCAATCACGTATTTTACCAATCTTGTAATTTACCAATCACGTAATTTACCAATCACGTAATTTACCAATCACATAATTTACCAATCACGTAATTTACCAATCACGTAATTTACCAATCACATATTTTACCAATCACATATTTTACCAATCACGTATTATACCAATCTTGTAATGTACCAATCTTGTAATTTACCAATCACGTATTTTACCAATCATATATTTTACCAATCTTGTAATTTACCAATCTTGTAATTTACCAATCACATAATTTACCAATCACGTAATTTACCAATCACATAATTTACCAATCACGTATTTTACCAATCATATATTTTACCAATCTTGTAATTTACCAATCATGTAATTTACCAATCACGTATTTTACCAATCTTGTAATTTACCAATCATGTATTTTACCAATCTTGTAATTTACCAATCACGTATTTTACCAATCATATATTTTACCAATCTTGTAATTTACCAATCTTGTAATTTACTAATCACGTAATTTACCAATCACGTATTTTACCAATCACATAATTTACCAATCTTGTATTTTACCAATCACGTATTTTACCAATCTTGTAATTTACCAATCACGTAATTTACCAATCACGTAATTTACCAATCACGTATTTTACCAATCACGTATTTTCAGGGCACGAAATAGAGTAACATTCTTTAGCATTGTGTTATTTCCTATCTTTATTTTTTCACCCTGTGTATTGTGCAATCCGATACAACAAATTGTGTTTACTGTAAAACGTTCATGTCTTCATATGGCGACTCTCCAACTGGTGGCGGGAGAACACAGGTGACCGTCGAGCAGTATTCCAGGACGGAAAACCCAGGTAGAACCATCAACATTTCGCAAGCCAGTTGGATAGCTTCCTCACATGAAAGAATTTGACACCCCCAGCGGGATTCGAACCTACAACTGTGAGGGGCAAGTGATTTCATTATTCTGGCAAGATTATATGAACAATGACTAACCTTCAGTTCATTCAATTGATATCAGTGTGTTCTGTTGCACAAGGAATTAAGATCATTAAACATAACATGAAATACCTCATGACTATACAGTCAAACATGTTTTAAGCAGCCAGCAAATGGAATCACAGGAAGTGGCTGCTTAGCACAGGTGGCCGCTTAATAGAGGTCAACTGTATAATAAAAAACATATTGGGAATCTGAAAACTGGCTGCTTAACACAGGTTGGCTGCTTAATGGAGGTGAGCACTAACACATGTTTGATTGTAAGTAACTGAGTGGGCATGTACCTGTTGCAGAGCCTCGAGAACAATCTGCCTGTTGGTCTTCAAGGTGCTAAGCTTGTGTTCATACAGGCTGACTTTATCAGGAACGACGGCCATCAAGTTAAACCTGATGTCATGGTAGGGCTCACTGTAATGTACAAATCAAGGGTTTAAACATGGTAGGACTCACTGTAATGTTCAAATCAAGGGTTTAAACATGGTAGGGCTCACTGTAATGTACAAATCAGGGTCTCAGTGACCTGTCTCACTTCTCCCTATCTTACATATAACATGAAGATTTTCATATAAATTACAGGGTTCATTCTATATGAGAATGTTTGGGAGAAGTGAGAAAACGCGCGATCGCATCCGTAAATGGTGTTATTTAATAAATGTCAACAAAATATGGTTAAAATGCACAGTATGACCATTAAATACAACATTTGAATAGAAGGAGTACATTATAATGGGGCCAGTGTATCTTACTGGACAAAATTGTGTATGAAACTTGTAAAAAAAATAATCTAGTGGCGCCTCCAGAGGTCCCAAGATACAGTGCTTGCAATATAAATTCCCCGAAAAAAGTTCAGCGAAATTGCACTAAAATAGGGGTTTTCTCCAAATAGGGGTTTTCTCACATTAAATGTGTGTGCAGTGGAAGCAGAGAATACTTATTTGTGCGTGTTGCAATATATGATGATTTTCCAAAGTAATTGTACTGGAATAAACTGTAATGGCCCCATATCTAACCCTAACCCTAACCATATCTGGTGATCAGATTAAGATACTCTGCAGTTGGGTGTATGCCATCAGGACCTCTTTATGCTATATAGGTAGGAAATCCTTGGAAAGTTGGAAATTAACAAGCAAGGATCAAACCAAAAACCTCTGACCCAACACTCCAATTGTGGAGCAACACTAACCGTGAATCTGAATTGAGACTGAATGCTAGAGCAGAATATATAGCCATCACTTAAATGGCACAATAATATATCTAATGCATTGAGTAAGCTTTACAAACCCTCCAGTAGCCATGCCAAGTCTCTCTGAGATAACACGTCGAAATTTCTCAGTCCAATCTTCTGTATTTTCCCATGGACCTGAGAAACAGCAATAAATATATATTTAGTTGTACACAATAAAACATATACATATTTAGTTATACACAATAAAACATATACATATTTAGTTTTACACAATAAAACATATACATATTTAGTTTTACACAATAAAACATATACATATTTAGTTTTACACAATAAAACATATACATATTTAGTTTTACACAATAAAACATATACATATTTAGTTTACACAAAAAACAAACAAATACACAATAAAACATATACATATTTAGTTTTACACAATAAAACATATACATATTTAGTTATACACAATAAAACATATACATATTTAGTTTTACACGTTTTGCATGTTGGTGGCATGCACATTCACAGTGTTAGGCAGCATTCCACGCAGGAAAAGGCGTGTCTTACAGTTTACGCTATTCCAAGGACGATCTATTTACCCGGTCCGGCACACGGTAAGTCGCAAATCTGGACTAAATACATCTTAAATGCAAAGTGTGCTATATTTTTTCTTTGCGTCATCGAAAAGAATAATTAATGTAAATATAAGTAATGAATCACGGGTTAATAGTTTCCATCATGGTATCAACTACATTGGGCGTGTCTAAAGTTAGTGTGGATGCCTTCGGCCTCATGGTACGGGCCATTGTCTAATGTTATTAATACTTATGGCCCAACCATCAGCATGTTCATACAATGTATTGTATCTGTTTGTCAATGACAGATTTGTAATAAAATACGATTAAACTTTGAATCATATACAGTATACCAATTCCATGATCTATAGTGGTACAAGTAGATAGTAGTTAAAGCATACAATGATCTATAGTGGTACAAGTAGATAGTAGATACAGCATACAATGATCTATAGTGGTACAAGTAGATAGTAGTTAAAGCATACAATGATCTATAGTGGTACAAGTAGATAGTAGATACAGCATACAATGATATATGGTGGTACAAGTAGATAGTAGTTAAAGCATACAATGATCTATAGTGGTACAAGTAGATAGTAGATACAGCATACAATGATCTATAGTGGTACAAGTAGATAGTAGTTAAAGCATACAATGATCTATAGTGGTACAAGTAGATAGTAGATACAGCATACAATGATCTATAGTGGTACAAGTAGATAGTAGATACAGCATACAAGATCTATAGTGGTACAAGTATATAGTAGATAAAGCATACAATGATCTATAGTGGTACAAGTAGATAGTAATACAGCAACAATGATCTATAGTGGTACAAGTAGATAGTAGTTAAAGCATACAATGATCTATAGTGGTACAAGTAGATAGTAGATACAGCATACAATGATATATGGTGGTACAAGTAGATAGTAGTTAAAGCATACAATGATCTATAGTGGTACAAGTAGATAGTAGATACAGCATACAATGATCTATAGTGGTACAAGTAGATAGTAGTTAAAGCATACAATGATCTATAGTGGTACAAGTAGATAGTAGATAAAGCATACAATGATCTATAGTGGTACAAGTAGATAGTAGATAAAGCATACAATGATCTATAGTGGTACAAGTAGATAGTAGTTAAAGCATACAATGATCTATAGTGGTACAAGTAGATAGT
>CM026398.1:35452139-35477505 GCA_014843695.1 Archivesica marissinica
GTGGAGTTTGAATGCATAGACTAGGCTATTAAAGGTATGTGGAGTTTGAATGCATAGACTCGGCTATTAAAGGTATGTGGAGTTTGAATGCATAGACTCGGCTATTAAAGGTAGGTGGAGTTTGACTGCATAGACTAGGCTATTAAAGGTATGTGGAGTTTGAATGCATAGACTCGGCTATTAAAGGTATGTGGAGTTTGAATGCATAGACTAGGCTATTAAAGGTATGTGGAGTTTGAATGCATAGACTAGGCTATTAAAGGTATGTGGAGTTTGAATGCATAGACTCGGCTATTAAAGGTATGTGGAGTTTGAATGCATAGACTCGGCTATTAAAGGTAGGTGGAGTTTGACTGCATAGACTAGGCTATTAAAGGTATGTGGAGTTTGACCACATAGACTCGGCTATTAAAGGTATGTGGAGTTTGAATGCATAGACTCGGCTATTAAAGGTAGGTGGAGTTTGACTGCATAGACTCGGCTATTAAAGGTATGTGGAGTTTGACTGCATATACTCGGCTATTAAAGGTAGGTGGAGTTTGACCACATAGACTCGGCTATTAAAGGTATGTGGAGTTTGAATGCATAGACTCGGCTATTAAAGGTAGGTGGAGTTTGACTGCATAGACTCGGCTATTAAAGGTATGTGGAGTTTGACTGCATGACTCCTATTAAAGGTAGGTGGAGTTTGACTGCATAGACTCGGCTATTAAAGGTATGTGGAGTTTGACTGCATAGACTCGGCTATTAAAGGTAGGTGGAGTTTGACTGCATAGACTCGGCTATTAAAGGTATGTGGAGTTTGACGCATAGACTCGGCTATTAAAGGTATGTGGAGTTTGGGGGTATGGGTTGACTGCATAGACTCGGCTATTAAAGGTATGTGGAGTTTGAACTGCATAGACTCGGCTATTAAAGGTATGTGGAGTTTGACCGCATAGACTCAGTTATTAAAGGTATGTGGAGTTTGACCGCATAGACTCGGCTATTAAAGGTATGTGGAGTTTGACCGCATAGACTCGGTTATTAAAGGTATGTGGAGTTTGACCGCATAGACTCGGCTATTAAAGGTATGTGGAGTGTGACCGCATATACTCAGATATTAAAGGTATGTGGAGTTTGACTGCATAGACTCGGATATTAAAGGTATGTGGAGTTGACTGCATAGACTCGGCTATTAGATGTATGTGCTGGTTAGGGATTGTGTACACGACATGCTCACGAAGTTACATGGCTTCTCACCAAGTTACATAGATGCTCACCAAGTTACATATTATCTGCAGGATCCAGATTGTCAATTCATTACAAGTGATGTCTAAGATTTGGTTCTTTTACGTCACAAATTTGTTGACACCATGCCTCAACAACCTATAGGATATGCTGTGTTTTGAAAAGCTATATTTTGTACCCCCAGTTTTAAACAGGTGGGTGGGGAGTGTGGATTTAGCCGTCATCTACATCCAAATGTTTGTGCCACACTTCTCATTTATTGTTAGATTAATAGAATGATTTTGTACAAAGTGTCGTTAAGGAGATATTGTTTGTTGTGAACATCTTTAGCTTGAATAATTATGGAAATAAGGGGCGGTTGTCATGTCCGTCCATCCATCATTCACTGACATCTGAAAGTTGTCCCCCTCGCTCGCAATTTCTTACTTTCTGCTGGCTAGTTTTAACTGCACTTTCTGCTGGCTAGTTTTAACTGCACTTTCTGCAGGCTAGTTTTAACTGCATTTTCTGCTGGCTAGTTTTAACTACATTTTCTGCTGGCTAGTTTTAACTGCACTTTCTGCTGGCTAGTTTTAACTACACTTTCTGCTGGCTAGTTTTAACTACACTTTCTGCTGGCTAGTTTTAACTGCACTTTCTGCTGGCTAGTTTTAGCTACTTTTTCTGCTGGTTAGTTTTAACTACATTTTCTGCTGGCTAGTTTTAGCTGCACTTTCTTGCTGAAATACTTCAGACATGATAGTAGTCTATATTTACTATATTTACTATATTGTTGTATAGCCATAAAATTGAAATGTATTTATCTAACTATGTTAAAGAAAAGTACCTCATACATCAGTGCACATGTGGTGCAGTTGTCAGATTTCTTAATACAAGATGCTATCCCCGTGACAATCCTTAAATAGTTGTACAAATATTTTATATCTTCAGCTACTATTGACTTAAATGGAAGATATTTCGGTGGTCGTGTCGTGAAATGCTGTTTCTTCAATCTGGATAAGTTCCGAAGATTAGATCTTGGGTCGGATGTTGATGTAAACACCTAGCACGATTGTCGAAGTATCGTTGATTTTAACATGATAGCACTGTTGGAAGAAAGTGAAGTTAGTGTGTACATTAGGTGGTGTACGTCATGTACATAATAAACAGTGTAATTAACCACATGTTATTGACAAATAGTTCAATTAACTACATATTGTCAACACACAGTGTAATTAACTACATATTGTCAACAAACAGTGTAATTAACTACATATTGTCAAACAAACAGTGTAATGCTATAGGAATGGGCATACATAGTATATGGTATACAGTACACATACATTGAAGACACAGTCAAGTATCACTGCAACCAGATACAGATGTGTTGACTGTACAAGCAGATACAGATGTGTTGACTGTACAAGCCGATACAGATGTGTTGACTGTACAACCAGATACAGATGTGTTGACTGTACAACCAGATACAGATATGTTGACTGTACAACCAGATACAGATGTGTTGACTGTACAACCAGATACAGACGTGTTGACTGTACAACCAGATACAGATATGTTGACTGTACAACCAGATACAGACGTGTTGACTGTACAACCAGATACAGATATGTTGACTGTACAACCAGATACAGACATGTTGACTGTACAACCAGATACAGATGTTATGACTGTATAACCAGATACAGACGTGTTGACTGTACAACCAGATACAGACGTGTTGACTGTACAACCAGATACAGACGTGTTGACTGTACAACCAGATACAGACGTGTTGACTGTACAACCAGATACAGATGTGTTGACTGTACAACCAGATACAGACGTGTTGACTGTACAACCAGATACAGATGTGTTGACTGTACAACCAGATACAGATGTGTTGACTGTACAACCAGATGCAGTCGTTGAACAACAGCAATATTTATCATCATCAACATTCTTCTACATTATCATCATTCAAGGAGTCGTTTTATTAGTTAATCTCATCAATGTTTATCCATCAGTAACTATTGAGTTAGTGATTTTGTTGGAACTTATATGCTTTCGATAATCTGTCAATTCCATGAACAGTCTAGGAACTACGTCACATTGAGGCAAATGCTTGGAAAGTTGTAGTAAATGCTTGGAAAGGTGTAGTAAATGCTTGGAAAGGTGGAGTAAATGCTTGGAAAGGTGTAGTAAATGCTTGGAAAGGTGTAGTAAATGCTGCTTGGAAAGGTGTAGTAAATGCTTGGAAAGGTGTAGTAAATGCTTGGAAAGGTGTTTCATTTGAATGAAAATTGGTTTCTTTTCAACAATTTGCCAAACAACAACATGCCTTGCCATACAACAATGTGCATTGCCAAACAACAACGTACCTTGTCAAACAACAATGTGCATTGCCAAACAACAACATACCTTGTCAAACAACAACATGCATTGCCAAACAACAATGTGCATTGCCAAACAACAACGTACCTTGTCAAACAATAACGTGCCACTAAGTCAAGTGAAAGAAAATGCATGTATGCAGTCCATCTTGACCCCATTTTGTTCAAACTTGATGACAACAAGTTACATTTGTTGAAAGCTTCGTTTCTTTCGATAATTGACTGTTCCATTAAAAATACTTGGTGTAATTAAAGAACATTCATCTAAATATTTTTGACCCAATTTTGTTAAACTGGCTGACATGTTTGATTTAGTTTGATTTAGTTTGATTTAGCTTGATTTAGCTTGGTTTTCTGCCGATATTGCTTGACCGAGTGCTGCTTGTGTGCGAACATCTCGTTTTAGTCAGTGTAATAGAATCTACAGTGTCCATTCAAATACGGCACAGTTGTTGAATTATTACAGTGGTTAGCATGCTCACTTCTTATCATAGCAACTCGGGATTGATGTCGAACCTGGATTGATTTGATGTCGGGCCTGGATTGAATGCGAAATGTTATAAATAGTGGTTGCTAGTTTGAACATTCTTCCAAAATTAGTTACACCGCACACTTGCTGTATAGCTCGGCTGACGTCGATATTTCATTACATCTGTATAGAATTATCACACTGTGACGTAACCCCAATGTTAAAAACGAAAGTAGATTAACGATTAACATTTATGTAATAAAATAAAACCTTTTTAGACTACTGTGCAGTATTGTATTTCTTTATTCCCGTGACCTTCAATGTTCATCATTCACTTAAACAAAACAACCATCCTATTAGTCAACACTTCATTGTATTATTTATTATATATGTTTATATTATTCCCGTGACCTTCAATGTTCATCATTCACTTAAACAAAACAACCATCCTATTAGTCAACACTTCATTGTATTATTTATTATATATGTTTATATTATTCCCGTGACCTTCAATGTTCATCATTCACTTAAACAAAACAACCCATCATATTAGTCGACACTTCATTGTATTATTTATTATATATATTTATATTGTGACACGTGTATTGTGAGACATGCCTGTCTAAATCCCAAACTGACTTCTTGTATTCGGCAATACATACTGACACACTAAACTGTGAGTATACATGTATATAATTATTGGCACTATTTTGTACTAGTGTTGATATTCCTGATGGAGTTCACGTGTGGTTTCCAGGCCATCACTTCCTTGGCCGGGTGTTGTCGTTTCTCCACAATCACCTCATTTACAGTAGTCACAAATGCTGCCCTGGGTGTAGCCGTTGACTGAAACAGAAGTGATTTGTGTCACAGTAAGTGTAGACTGTAACAGTTATATCCCCATTGTAACATTCACTTACCCAACCCATTGTAACAGTCGTTTGCGCAACCCATTGTAACAGTCACCTCCCCAACCCATTGTAACAGTCACCTCCCCAACCCATTGTAACAGTCGCCTCCCCAACCCATTGTAACAGTCACCTCCCAACCCATTGTAACAGTCCCCAACCCATTGTAACAGTCCACCTCCCCAACCCATTGTACAGTCGCCTCCCCAACCATTGTAACAGTCCCCACCCATTGTAACAGTCACCTCCCCACCCATTGTAACAGTCGCCTCCCCAACCATTGTAACAGTCGCCTCCCCAACCCATTGTAACAGTCCCCAACCCATTGTAACAGTCGCCCCCAACCCATTGTAACGGTCATCTCCCCAACCCATTGTAACAGTCGCTCCCCAACCCATTGTTCGCCTCCCCAACCCATTGTAACAGTGCCTCCCCAACCCATTGTAAAACAGTCGTCGCCTCCCAACCCATTGTCACCTCCCCAACCCATTGTAACAGTCCCCAACCCATTGTAACAGTCACCTCCCCAACCCATTGTAACAGTCGTCGCCTCCCAACCCATTGTAACAGCCTCCCCAACCCATTGTAACAGTAACAGTCACCCCCAACCCATTGTAACAGTCCCCAACCCACGGTCATCCCCAACCCATTGTAACAGTCGCCTCCCCAACCCATTGTAACGCCTCCCCAACCCATTGTAACAGTCGCCTCCCCAACCCATTGTAACAGTCCCCAACCCATTGTAACAGTCCCCAACCCATTGTAACAGTAACAGTCGCCTCCCCAACCCATTGTAACAGTCGCCTAACCCATTGTAACAGTCCCCCCATCTTGTAACAGTCGCCTCCCAACCCATTGTAACGCTCCCCAACCCATTGTAACAGTCGCCTCCCCAACCCATTGTAACAAACCCATTGTAACAGTCGCCTCCCCAACCCATTGTAACAGTCACCTCCCCCCATTGTAACAGTCGCCTCCCCAACCCATTGTAACAGTCCCCAACCCATTGTAACGCCTCCCCAACCATTGTAACAGTCGCCCCCACCCAGTCACCTCCCCAACCCATTGTAACAGCCTCCCCAACCCATTGTAACAGTCACCTCCCCAACCCATGTAACAGTCCCCAACCCAGTGTAACAGTCCCCCATTGTAACGGTCACCTAACCCATTGTAACAGTCACCTCCCCAACCCATTGTAACAGTCCCAACCCATAACAGTGTAACACCTCCCCAACCCATGTAACAGTCGCCTCCCCAACCATTGTAACAGTAACCCAGTCGCCTCCCCAACCCATTGTAACAGTCGCCTCCCCAACCCATTGTAACAGTCAACCCATTGTAACAGTCACCTCCCAACCCATTGTAACAGTCACCCCCCAACCCATTGTAACTCCCCAACCCATTGTGTAACAGTCGCCTCCCCAACATTGTAACGCCTCCCCAACCCATTGTAACAGTCGCCTCCCCAACCCAGTGTAACAGTCCCCACCCATTGTAATGGTCACCTCCCCAACCCATTGTAACAGTCGCCTCCCAAACCATTGTAACAGTCGCCTCCCAACCCATTGTAACAGTCTCCCAACCCATTGTAACAGTCATCCCCAACCCATGTAACAGTAACAGTCGCCTCAACCCATTGTAACAGTCACCTCCAACCATTGTAACAGTCATCTCCCCAACCCATTGTAACTCACCCCCAACCCATTAACAGTCACCTCCCCAACCCATTGTAAGTCGCCTAACCCATTGTAACGCCTCCCAACCCATTGTAACAGTCTCCTCCCCCCCATTGTAACAGTCGCCTCCCCAACCCATTGTAACAGTCACCTTGTAACAGTCCCCAACCCATTGTAACATCACCTCCCAACCCATTGTAACAGTGTAACAGTCCCAACCCGCCTCCCCAACCCACAGTCACCTCCCAACCCATTGCAACAGTCACCTCCCAACCCCATTGTAACAGTCGGTCATTGTAACAGTCGCCTCCCCAACCCATTGTAACAGTCGTCTCCCCAACCCATTGTCGCGCCCCCAACCCATTGTAACAGTCCCCAACCCATTGTAACAGTCCCCAACCCATTGTGTACCCATTGTAACAGTCGCCTAACGACTTGTAACAGTCGCCCCCAGTCGCCTCCCCAACCCATTGTAACAGTCGCCTCCCCAACCCATTGTAACAGTCGCCTCCCCAACCCATTGTCGTAACAGTCGCATCCCAACCCTTGTAACAGTCCCCTCCCCACCCCATTGTAACAGTCGCCTCCCAACCCATTGTACAGTCCCCTAACCCAGTCGCCTCCCAACCCATTGTAACAGTCGCCCCCACCCATTGTAACCCAGTCACCTCCCCAACCCAACAGTCGCCTCCCAACCATTGTAACAGTCCCCAACCCATTCCCCAACCCAGTCGCCCCCAACCCATTGTAACAGTCAAACCCATTGTAACAGTCGCCTCCCCAACCCATTGTAACAGTCGTCACCTCCCCAACCCATTGTAACAGTCGCCTCCCAACCCATTGTAACAGTCCCCAACCCATTCAGTAACAGTCCCCCACCCATTGTAACAGTCGCCTCCCCAACCCATTGTAACAGTCCCATTGTCCCCAACCATTGTAACACCTCCCCACCCATTGTAACCCATTGTAACAGTCCCAACCCATTGTAACAGTCGCCTCCCCAACCCATTGTAACAGTCGCCAACCCATTGTAACAGTCACCTCCCCAACCCATTGTAAAGTCGCCTCCCACCCCTTGTAACAGTCCCCAACCCATTGTAACAGTCCCCACCCAGTGTAAACTCCCCAACCCATTGTAACAGTCGTCACCTCCCCAACCCATTGTAACAGTCGCCTCCCCAACCCAGTGTAACAGTCCCCACCCATTGTAATGGTCACCTCCCCAACCCATTGTAACAGTCACCTCCCAAACCCATTGTAACAGTCGCCTCCCCAACCCATTGTAACAGTCACCTCCCCACCCATTGTAACAGTCATCTCCCAACCCATTGTAACAGTCCCCAACCCATTGTAGCAGTCGCCTCCCCAACCCATTGTAACAGTCGCCTCCCCAACCATTGTAACAGTCACCTCCCCAACCCATTGTAACAGTCACCTCCCAACCCATTGTAACAGTCACCTCCCCAACCCATTGTAACAGTCATCTCCCAACCCATTGTAACAGTCCCCAACCATTGTAACAGTCGCCTCCCCAACCATTGTAACAGTCGTCCCCAACCCAGTGTAACAGTCCCCAACCCATTGTAACAGTCGCCTCCCCAACCCAGTGTAACAGTCCCCAACCCATTGTAATGGTCACCTCCCCCCCAACCCATTGTAACAGTCGCCTCCCCAACCCATTGTAACAGTCGTCACCTCCCCAACCCGTTGTAACAGTCGCCCCCAACCCATTGTCCCCAACCAATTGTAACAGTCATCTCCCCAACCCATTGTCCCAACCCATTGTAACAGTCATCTCCCAACCCATTGTAACAGTCGCCTCCCCAACCCATATTAACAGTCACCTCCCCAACCCATTGTAAGTCGCCTCCCAACCCATTGTAACAGTCGCCTCCCAACCCATTGTAACAGTCGCCTCCCCAACCCATTGCAACACAGTCACCTCCAACCCATTGTAACAGTCTCCTCCCAACCCATTGTAACAGTCGTCCCCAACCCATTGTAACAGTCACCTCCCCAACCCATTGTAACAGTCGCCTCCCCAACCCATTGTAACAGTCACCTCCCACCCATTGTAACAGTCACCTCCCCACCCATTGTAACAGTCACCTCCCCAACCCCAGTCGCCTCCCCAACCCATTGTAACAGTCGCCTCCCAACCCATTGTAACAGTCACCTCCCAACCCATTGTAACAGTCGCCTCCCCAACCCATTGTAACCATTGTAACAGTCGCCCCCAACCCATTGTAACAGTCGCCTCCCAACCCATTGTAACAGTCGCCCCCAACCCATTGTAAAGTCACTCCCCAACCCATTGCAACAGTCACCCCCAACCCATTGTAACAGTCGCCTCCCCAACCCATTGTAACAGTCGCCTCCCCACCCATTGTAACAGTCGCCCCAACCCATTGTAACAGTCGCCTCCCCAACCCATTGTAACAGTCGCCTCCCCCCATTGTAACAGTCGTCTCCCAACCCAAGTCGCCTCCCCAACCCATTGTAACAGTCGCCTCCCCAACCCATTGTAACAGTCGCCCCCACCCATTGTAACAGTCCCCAACCCATTGTAACAGTCGCCTCCCAAACCCATTGTAACAGTCGCCTCCCCAACCCATTGTAACAGTCGCCTCCCCAACCCAACCCACTTGTAACAGTCGCCCCCAATCCATTGTAACAGTCGCCCCCAACCCATTGTAACAGTCTCCTCCCCAACCCATTGTAACAGTCGCCTCCCAACCCATTGTAACAGTCGCCTCCCCAACCCATTGTAAAGTCGCCTCCCATTGTAACAGTCGCATCCCAACCCTTGTAACAGTCCCCTCCCCAACCCATTGTACAGTCGCCTCCCAACCCATTGTAACAGTCACCTCACCAACCCATTGTAACAGTAACAGTCGCCTCCCAACCCATGTAACAGTCGCCTCCCAACCATTGTAACAGTCGCATTGTAACAGTCACCTCCCCAACCCATTGTAACAGTCGCCTCCCCAAACCCATTGTAACAGTCGCCTCCCAACCCATTGTAACAGTCGCCTCCCCAACCCATTGTAACAGTCGCCTCCCCACCCATTGTAACAGTCGCCTCCCCAACCCATTGTAACAGTCGCCTCCCCATTGTAACAGTCGCCTCCCAACCCCCAACCCATTGTAACAGTCGCCTCCCAACCCATTGTAACAGTCACCTCCCAACCCATTGTAACAGTCGTCCCAACCCATTGTAGCAGTCGCCTCCCAACCCATTGTAACTCGCCCCCAACCCATTGTAACAGTCGCCTCCCCAACCCCAACCCATTGTAACAGTCACCTCCCAACCCATTGCAACAGTCACCTCCCAACCCATTGTAACAGTCGCCTCCCCAACCCATTGTAACAGTCGCCTCCCCAACCCATTGTAACAGTCGCCCCAAACCCATTGTAACAGTCGCCTCCCCAACCCATTGTAACAGTCGTCCCCAACCCATTGTAACAGTCCTCCCCAACCCATTGTAACAGTCGCCTCCCCAACCCATTGTAACAGTCGCCTCCCCAACATTGTAACAGTCGCCTCCACCCCATTGTCAGTCGCCTCCCCAACCCATTGTAACAGTCGCCTCCCCAACCCATTGTAACAGTCCCTCCCCAACCCATTGTAACAGTCGCCTCCCAACCCATTGTAACAGTCGCCTCCCACCCATTGTAACAGTCGCCTCCCAACCCATTGTAACAGTCGTCCCAACCCATTGTAACAGTCACCTCCCCACCCATTGTAACAGTCACCTCCCAACCCATTGTAACAGTCGCCTCCCCAACCCATTGTAACAGTCGCCTCCCCAACCCATTGTAACAGTCGCCTCCCCATTGTAACAGGCGCCTCCACCTTTTAATAGTCGCCTCCCCATTAAATCAGTCACTTCCCCGTTGTAGTAGTTACCTCCCCATTGTAACAGTCGCCTCCCCTGTGTAACAGTCGCCTCCCCATTGTATCAGTTGCATCTCCTTGTAACAGTCGCCTCACCAACCCATTGTAACAGTCCCCAACCGGTATAACAGTCACCCCCATTGTAACAGTTGCCTCCCTTTTGTAACAGTCACCTCCCCATTATAACAGTTACCTCCCCGTTGTAACAGTCGCATCCCCATTGTAGCTGTCGCACCCCCCCCCCATTGTAACAGCCCCCTCCCAATTGTAACAGTTACCTCCCCATTGTAGCAGTCGCTTGCCCATTATAACAGTTACAGCCTCATTGTAACAGTCATGTTCCCATTGTAACAGTCACGTCCCATTGTAACAGTCGTCTCCCCATTGTAGCAGAATCTCACCCATTGTAGCAGTTGCCTCCCCCGTATAATGGTCACCTCCCCATTATAACAGTTCCCCCCCCCCCCCGAGTAACAGTCACATCCCCATTATAAAAGTCACCCCCCCCCCCCGAGTAACAGTCACCTGTATCAGTCTCTCTGCCAGCACACATATATACAATATACGTTTCCTCTCTATTTAACTCTCAATAACCATTATGACCATATGGCAGCCATGGTTTACATTTCCTAAAATCATTACCGGCTGGATAAATCTATTTGCTATTTTCTTTCACCGAGTGTAGAGGCAATATGCTTCACTCATGGACTTTATTCAAAACAAAGTCTATTTGAAGAAATCAGTATATTTTATATCACAATAAAAACACTCTTATCAACAGGTTAATTATTTGTTAAACATAGAGAATAATATAATACATATTAGCATGTGTAATTGTGTGTTTGGTGTCACGTGTGTATAGTTACATGACATCGACCATTGTAAGTGTTGGAACTTAGCCACCTACATGTTCCATTTTCATTGAGTTTCTTTAGAATTCGTTTTAAGTATTGATTATTGAGTCGGTACGATCTAAATACTTCAGCTGTCTCTGCATATAATGTTCTTAACGACAGTTACCTGAATGAGGCGTATAAAACCCCTTTCAGAAACGCAGAACAATCAAGTCCGTTGTTTACAAGTTCATATTTGCTGTCATCTGACTTATCGGAGAATGCTACCTGCGTGGTAGCCTGGGTTCCAGTCTGTCGATTTTTCACTTTTTAACTTCTGGCAAAATGATATGATCAGAAACTCAATACGGCCCAGTTAATAGTCTCGGTGTTGAAATATATGTATTTGACTGACCAGGCAAAATATATCGACGCCTACTTGGGGAGGGCACTAGCTAATGTTGGTAACACTTGTTGCCCAACCCATTTGCTTCTAGATTGTATTCGTGCACTGTGCAAGTATAAGCCTAGCATTGCAGTTGTATCAGTTTGCTTATATATTTATCATGTTTATATTTGTAATTGTATTGTATATAAATAAGCAATAAAATATGATTAAACTGTAAATAGACGCCTGTTCCGAGGCTACCTGCGTGGTTAATTCCTATGAACCAGAACTCCAATCCATGTTGTATACGTCGATACTCACGGCGGACTCGCCTCCATAGTTTCCGAGTCGGTATTCCACATTGCCTCTTCTCTCTCCTTCATGACAATGGATTCCATCAGGAATGAGGTCTCGAGAGTGATTACTATAAGTTGAAAGAACTTGTTTCGCAATCGAGCTTGCATAGTGTACTATAATCTATATATAGTATTTTGGGCTTAATGTCGGACCAATGGATTAGGTCTATGGGAGACTGTCCAGCTATTATTGGTGGATAAAGACCCCGGGTGCCACTCAGATCGGTATTTCAGGCACGGACAGGCACACGGGTAGAACCATCGACCTAGTTTATACAAATTTATTTTAGCTCGATTGCGAAACAAGTTCTTTCAACTTATATTAATCACTCTCGAGACCTCATTCCTGATGGAATCCATCGCCATGAAGGAGAGAGAAGAGGCAATGTGGAATTTACATGCCTTGCCTAAGGGCACAATCGTAACGGCTCCAGCGGGGCTCGAACTCCGGACCTTTCGCACCTGAAGCGAACGCGCATCCACTGCCTACCACAATCCAGCTAGATAGCGTCATCGCATCAAACTTCTATAGATAGTTCATTATATCAGCGATACACAGTTACACACTTACCTCCGTAGTTTCAGAGTCGGCGTAGGTGACCACCTTACCGGACTGCTGATTCGTGTGTTCGTAGTAACACCGTCGCCCGAGGTCGTCAATGTGGTAACGCCGACCATTTTCGTCATATACATACCGTCGTGGGTATGTTTTACACACGCGCCTTTCCGGATCATAGCTGAAAAAACACGGAATAAGTGTTGCTGTAAAGTTATAAATTCGAAATCTACAAACAAACACAAACACCCACCACAAACAAAACACCCACCAAACACAAACACCCACCCAAAACAAACCCACCAAAAACAAACCCACCAAACACAAACACCCACCCAAAACAAACCCACCAAACAAAACACCCACCAAACACAAACACCCACCCAAACACAAACACCCACCCAAACACAAACACCCACCAAACACAAACACCCACCCAAACACAAACACCCACCCAACATCACTAGTTTAAACACCCACCCCTGGAATATTTTAAAAATAAAATAACATAACAACATGAAATTCCATGAAATCTTAAATCATTAAACTTACTTGGGTAACACCCACCCGGAATATCACTAGGTTTATACACCCACCACGGAATATCATTAGGTTTATACACCCACCATGGAATATCACTAGGTTTATACACCCACCACGGAATATTACTAGGTTTATACACCCACCACGGAATATTACTAGGTTTATACACCCACCCCGGAATATCACTAGGTTTATACACCCACCCCTGGAATATTACTAGGTTTATGCACCCATCCTTGGAATATCATTAGGTTTATACACCCACCACGGAATATCACTAGGTTTATACACCCACCCCGGAATATCACTAGGTTTATACACCCATCCCCGGAATATCACTAGGTTTATACACCCATCCCCGGAATATCACTAGGTTTATACACCCATCACGGAATATCACTAGGTTTATACACCCATCCCGGAATATCACTAGGTTTATACACCCACCACGTAATATCACTAGGTTTATACACCCACCACGTAATATCACTAGGTTCCCACCCTGGAATATCACTAGGTTTATACACCCATCCTAGAATATTACTAGGTTTATACACCCACCCTGGAATATCACTAGGTTTATACACCCATCCTAGAATATTACTAGGTGTATACACCCACCCTGGAATATCACTAGGTTTATACACCCGCCCTGGAATATCACTAGGTGTATACACCCACCCCGGAATATCACTAGGTTTATACACCCACCCCTGGAATATCACTATGTTTATACACCCACCCCTGGAATATCACTATGTTTATACATCCACCACGGAATATCACTAGATTTACATAACGAACGATAATAAGGATTGGTGGGGTACTTCCGTAGTCTTGTGTTATGTCAGTATAAATAAAATGAGACAATAATACCTGTTGCGTCTCTTTCTACGGCAGCATATGCAGTTGCCTGGCTGCGAGTCTCCAAACAAAGCGCCACCGCCATAACATCTGTCAATAAAAATACAAATGGCTGAATATATCGTCGTTAGGTGCTATCGATATCAAGAATTCACGAGGGTACGATGCATAGTGGTATTATACCACCCCGCCCTAGTACCATCGCCTTCCTGCGTTATTTATTATACCGCGATGGTCCTAACGGAACACGTCGATACGCTCTGATGAATCGTCCACTGAATGATAAGGTAATAAGGTACATTTCTAATAAAATAAATTCATAAGCGTTCATGTCTCTCAGTTGTTATATTTCCTGTCGGAGGAAAATCCAATATCCCTGGAAATAGTCCATTTAACACGTATTACTGGCTAGTGAGGTGTACGATGGTACATCGCCAGTGACGTTAATGCTTGACGTTTGTCTTGAAAATCATTCATTTGTTTGGCATCAATGGATAATAGTGATTTCTAGCTTCAGTATGTAATTACCCCCCCCCCCCCCCCATTGTTAACGGGTACATTAGCCGTGACGCTACACACATGGGAATGTTTACGTACGTTTTATGGTCTAAAAAGACAGAGAAAACACGTCATTTATAGTTTAAGGTTCTAGTGAATAAAATAACCAACATTTCCAAGCAATTAGACAATGTTACGTAATTCTTCCACTATGGTAGGTCTATTGGCGAGCCACTCGAATCCACAAGACCTCTTCCAAGACTCTATCTCGTGAACATGGATTCCATTAGGGATGAGGTCTCGAGAACGGTTAAACTAACGTTCCAAGAACTTATTTCGCATTCTAGCTGAAGGAAAATTGTATTAACTAAATAAATTCTCTCACATTTTGCCCCCCCCCCCGACCAATAAATGCAATTATTTTATATTTGGTGGAGAAAAATAGCGACCTCTAAGTGAGCGGATCCTTTACGGTAAGTTGAGTTGAGATGAGAGCGTTGATATGTATCTGTTATGGTTACTGTTACAAGCTTACAAGTGTATACGTTTTTATTGTCAGAATATACAACATATTCCTATGTGCTCTTATGAGAGGTGCCTATAAGAGGCAGATTATACAAAGTCAAGTCAAGTCAAGTATCTAAATTAATATATTCGTACCGGAAAATGAATTGTGGGAGAATAGCTATGGCATCGAGGCAGGACGGGAAAAGCATATGGTACTGCAACGATGTCTGAACGCGTTCTGTATGAGATAGATTCGTCCGAAAGCGTTCATATGAGCCAGATTAACATTCACTGACACTATTTCATAGTGGACTAAAATCAACAAACGCAATATTACGGTACAGAATAAACATGTGTGGGCAAATAAAATACAATGTACATTGAATGTCATAACACGCAGTTGGAAATAGAGTAGAATCGGATTTAAATTTTCGAATCGAGATACAAAACGGTGGCTAAATATTCTGCTGGAAAGAAAGCGCGCGAATATATATAGACATTTAAAATGCTGTATCATCGGGATAGTTTGCCTATTCTTTTTTTTATGAAAATCAAGTGTACAACGACATAATGAATATAATTATTTTAACTTCATATTGCAAAATCTTTTCAAGGATTTCATATTTCTGCTTTAATTTTTATAATAAAAACATGTACACTATCATAACCGTTGCAGTATTGCACAGTAGAACTAGTAACAGCGGCAGTAACAGTATCACACTGGAAGACATATATTTTACATACATGTTTATACACTACACGAGCACAGGGATTCGGCACGTCTGGTGGTACTAGTATATATGATGTCAGATTTCGCATCGATCAGTAAAATGGCCCTATCTGAGACAATTTTGTACAAAGCTGTCCAAATATAACGCCTATCCCGAGTCTTTATATTGTTCTTCAAATAAAACACAACTTTAAGCTGCATGCATGTATACTTTGCAAACAATTGCCACAAACACTGGCCATAGCAGGTCACATTTCCGTACTAGGACACGGGTTCTGTCAGCAACAAAAAAAAATCTTTGACGGGAGAGTTTTAACTGTGAATAACATTATCAATAAAATGTGTTTCCACTAACGTGTAGGTTTATTCGGCAAAAATGTACGTCAAAAAGAGATTTCGTAGCATTTTCAATTTGTTTTGAAAAATTCTAAAGCGGCGCAATTCGCGTTGAAACGAGCCGTTGAAACGAGCGTTCTGATTGGATTATGATTATTCTCCATATATAAAAATACATCTTGTTACATTCTAATAATCCAATCAGAACGCTCGTTTCAACGCTCGTTCAACGCGAATTGCGCTGCTTTAGAATTTTTCAAAACAAATTGAAAATGCTACGAAATCTCTTTTTGACGTACATTTTTGCCGAATAAACCTACACGTTAGTGGAAACACATTTTATTGATAATGTTATTCACAGTTAAAACTCTCCCGTCGAAGATTTTTTTGTGTTACTGACAGAACCCGTGACCTGCGAAATCTGACATCTCACAGAGTAGAATCCCTGTACTTAAATATATATACTAGTACCACCAAACGTGCCGAATCCCTGTGTACACGAGAAGCTAGTTATATGAGCTCCGGTCGTGGATTCAGTCATTCGGATTTAGCCATGCTATGGATCTACGATTGAGCTCGCTTTGAGACTTTGTCTTATTCATGTTAGTTAACGTCATATAGACGCTCTTTATTATATATAACTTATCATAATCTGCTACTGCTAAGATTGAAAACAATGCGTACACAAGAAAACCTAACTAAGACAATTATGCCACCAGTATGGTTTAAAATCTAGAACATTGTAAATATGAAAACAATGCGTACACAAGAAAACCTAACTAAGACAATTCTGCCACCAGTATGTTTTAAAATCTAGATCATTGTAAATATGAAAACAATGCGTACACAAGAAAACCTGACTAAGACAATTATTCCACCAGTATGTTTTAAAATCTAGAATATTGTAAATGTGTCATTTCTTAGGATTGTCTATCCCAATGAACCTAACTTACCCACACAGTTGACAGCACACGACCAAGATACATGTCAATAAAAGGAGCGCAAACAGTCCGCACATGACCGCAATCGTGTACACCAACCATGTCGGGATACCTGAACATACAGAGAGATGGGATTATTTACAGCGACATCTGCAGGACATAGATACCACATCTCACCGGCGGTATACACAGTGCATAACATAGAGTACCACATCTCACCGGTGGTCTACACAGTGCATAACATAGATACCACATCTCACCGGTGGTCTACACAGTGCATAACATAGATACCACATCTCACCGGTGGTCTACACAGTGCATAACATAGATACCACATCTCACCGGTGGTCTACACAGTGCATAACATAGATACCACATCTCACCGGCGGTATACACAGTGCATAACATAGAGTACCACATCTCACCGGCGGTATACACAGTGCATAACATAGAGTACCACATCTCACCGGCGGTATACACAGTGCATAACATAGAGTACCACATCTCACCGGCGGTATACACAGTGCATAACATAGATACCACATCTCACCGGTGGTCTACACAGTGCATAACATAGAGTACCACATCTCGCCGGCGGTATACACAGTGCATAACATAGAGTACCACATCTCACCGGTGGTATACACAGTGCATAACATAGATACCACATCTCACCGGTGGTCTACACAGTGCATAACATAGAGTACCACATCTCACCGGCGGTCTACACAGTGCATAACATAGAGTACCACATCTCACCGGCGGTCTACACAGTGCATAACATAGATACCACATCTCACCGGTGGTCTACACAGTGCATAACATAGAGTACCACATCTCACCGGCGGTATACACAGTGCATAACATAGAGTACCACATCTCACCGGCGGTATACACAGTGCATAACATAGAGTACCACATCTCACCGGTGGTCTACACAGTGCATAACATAGAGTACCACATCTCACCGGTGGTCTACACAGTGCATAACATAGAGTACCACATCTCACCGGTGGTCTACACAGTGCATAACATAGAGTACCACATCTCACCGGCGGTATACACAGTGCATAACATAGAGTACCACATCTCACCGGCGGTATACACAGTGCATAACATAGAGTACCACATCTCACCGATACACAGTGCATAACATAGATACCACATCTCACCGGCGGTATACACAGTGCATAACATAGATACCACATCTCGCCGGCGGTATACACAGTGCATAACATAGAGTACCACATCTCACCGGTGGTCTACACAGTGCATAACATAGATACCACATCTCACCGGCGGTATACACAGTGCATAACATAGAGTACCACATCTCACCGGCGGTATACACAGTGCATAACATAGAGTACCCCATCTCACCGGGTTCCTGGATGTCAGGCAAGTGTTCGACCTTGTCTAGCACAATGATATGCTCCTGAAAGTATTTGACCGTGGAAAAGATTCAAACAGTTTTGTGTCACTTGTAAACATGTATCAAAATATGACAAGCTGCATTAAATACAGAGGAAACACGTCTGCATGTTTTGACGTGTTACAGGGGACGAGGCAAGGCGGAAACTCTTCCCCAATGCTGTATCTCCTTTTCATCAATGAATTAATTTCAACATTTGAAACATCGGCGTAGGGATGTGGTTATACGGTTTGAGTCTGTGTTGGTGGTAACGTGGTTTTAATTCCATGTTCACAATCTGGCCTCCAAACTATGTTAGATATTATTATGATTACTCTCTACAGTGGAGATACGAATGCTTCAAAATGGTATGTTGTAATTTTTCAACAATGCAAGCATAAACCAAGCATGTCCACATGCATGGTCGTTAAACGGACTGTATTTGAACTCTATAATAGAGATGGTACTTTGCTGCATAATACATTTTCAAAGTAATTCTTTAGAACCCGGTTCGCAGTCAGCTAAACTAATTGTGTATAAACTAAACAATTTCGACAAGAATCACAAAGAATGACGTATTTGGACATTTTGCATAACCACGCATACACTGTTACTGTAGATTAAATATTATTACTGATTCAATCCGGAAAGTTATTTAAACTTATATAATTTGCTTTAAATTTATAATGAGTGTTAATTGTGCAAACATGGTATGCATAGTTTAGCCTGTCTGTATTATATGTCTTGTGTGAGTACGTTTTGTTTTACATTTGTGCTGTTCACATATCTGTATAGTGTGTGTGTGTGTATTTACGTTTATTTATCGTCGCTACCGGTTGCCCATATGAGCAACGCCTCCTGAAGATATTAGTCATTTTAGATTTTGGAGGATAGTGCATGATACAGACAGAGACCCATTCCAGAGTCTCCTCTGGTTCTTTTACGTGCACGGTGTAAAGCACCGACACGAGACCTCGGTTTAACGTCCCATCTGAAAGACTGTTAATTTTATTAGGGTCGGATCGGGGGATCGGGTGATCGAACCTGCGATCCCTGGATTACCAGTCCAGCGTGTTACCACTGGACTACAAATTCGTCTGTTTCTGTATGGGTCAGACGCTGTTAGTGATATACTGGTATCGGATTGCTTGGAAAGGTGTAGGGAAGCCCTTAAGAGTTATTGATACATGAACTGATTGGTTGAGTAGGTATTGTCAGCAATAGTGAAAATGACTTCTAGAAATTAAAATACAATATATGAGCTGCATTTAGGAATATTTAACAATATTCGCAGACTATTTGGTGACAAATAAACAGCATATTATAAATGCAGGTGCCAGTGCAACATTCACCACCAAATTACCAACAGAGTAAGGGGTGTGTGTTTTTAGGAGCAATAATAAAAAACGCATTTAGCCAACCCTGTTTAATTTTGACATTTTCTTGTGGCGCAAAGGTCTGTCTGTTGAAAACTACTGTCTTTTGTGGCAAACATTTTTGGTGTAACATATAATGGCACTGTATGTTATAATGGTGGCCTATGGAAATTTCAATAGCGGTGTCTGACCTATATTATATTCCTTAATCCTTACATATATGTTGGCTCTTCAAATTTGTGTTATTAATATATTGTTATCTTATCGATTTACAATACCTAATGAGTGTGGTCGTTCATTGTGCTGAGTTGGATAAATACATATCACACATATTTAAAACAACGATCGATCACGTACCGTCGTCGTCATTGAGTGTTACAGTCACTGTGTTTGTGTCCTGCTTGGCGCAAGAAGGGGTGGTGCTCCACGATGTGTTTGTACACGTGATGTACGAGTCCCCGGACATCAGATAGCCGCTAAGACATTGGTACACGGCTAGTGACTCGTTGTTGTACGGTCCGCTCGTGATCACCGACCCACCTGTTATAGCCATAGGGTCGGAACATGCTACAAATAACATGTACAAACAGTAAGCAAATAATAAACATGCATCTTTCTCTTAGTATATGTAGTAGATGTTATTAGTATTGCAACATATTAATTTTAGCCATCCTAAACAATATGTGTGGTGTTCGTAAGTATACATATCATACGTATCAAGTAGCACGTTGTGCACGAGTATATAGCAACATTCGTAGAATGCACATCCGTTCAGATTTAGGACAAACACACAGAGAGATGGTGTGTCGCAACCCTGTTGTTTTGGTAGCTGTACGAATAACATATATCAGTATCATTGGTATGACAGAACACAGCTCAACATGCCTACAATAGCTATGTTTCTCGTCTCAATGCCGACAGTAAAATGGATATATCGAAGGTCATATGCAGCATGCACAATAATGTATAAAGGAGCGGACAATCATAAGCTATACAGCTTTCTGTCCAATTCCTTATATCAGTTGTTGTAAATAATCATGTATTGACAGAAAATAAATATGTTTTAACTAAAAGAATGTATAAAAATATCAAAATATATAAAACTAGTTTTACCCATCGTGTAATTCCTGTGTAACTATTCTGTTAGAACAACCTACAAAATAAATACAATTGAATTCATGACTATAAAATAATACAATATATTCTGTGTGCATATTAGCTATTTCAGTCCAATAGTTATATCAAATCTCACAGTCTATAATGGCCATTTTCAGAATGTTTCACCTATTTGCTCGGCTATTCGAAGAATAATACTGCATGCTTTGTATTCGCTCTGATGTGGACGTCGTCAGTTGGTTTACGGTTGCATGTTTTATATTCGCTCTGATGTGGACGTCGTCAGTTGGTTTACGGTTGCATGTTTTATATTCGCTCTGATGTGGACGTCGTCAGTTGGTTTACGGTTGCATGTTTTGTATTCGCTCTGATGTGGACGTCGTCAGTTGGTTTACGGTTGCATGTTTTATATTCGCTCTGATGTGGACGTCGTCAGTTGGTTTACGGTTGCATGTTTTGTATTCGCTCTGATGTGGACTTCGTCAGTTGGTTTACGGTTGCATGTTTTATATTCGCTCTGATGTGGACGTCGTCAGTTGGTTTACGGTTGCATGTTTTGTATTCGCTCTGATGTGGACGTCGTCAGTTGGTTTACGGTTGCATGTTTTATATTCGCTCTGATGTGGACGTCGTCAGTTGGTTTACGGTTGCATGTTTTGTATTCGCTCTATCGTCAGTTGGTTACGGTTGCATGTTTTATATTCGCCTGATGTGGACGTCGTCAGTGGTTACGTGCATGTTTGTATTCGCTCTGATGTGGACGTCGTCAGTTGGTTTACGGTTGCATGTTTTGTATTCGCTCTGATGTGGACGTCGTCAGTTGGTTTACGGTTGCATGTTTTATATTCGCTCTGATGTGGACGTCGTCAGTTGGTTTACGGTTGCATTTTGTATTCGCTCTGATGTGGACGTCGTCAGTTGGTTTACGGTTGCATGTTTTATATTCGCTCTGATGTGGACGTCGTCAGTTGGTTTACGGTTGCATGTTTTGTATTCGCTCTGATGTGGACATCGTCAGTTGGTTTACGGTTGCATGTTTTATATTCGCTCTGATGTGGACGTCGTCAGTTGGTTTACGGTTGCATGTTTTATATTCGCTCTGATGTGGACGTCGTCAGTTGGTTTACGGTTGCATGTTTTGTATTCGCTCTGATGTGGACGTCGTCAGTTGGTTTACGGTTGTAAGCTTGCTATGTCCCTCCAACAACTCACTTTCCAATCAAAAAGATCCTGAACTTTTTTCCCCATTGGCTATTCTCGGTGAAACTATCAGAAATGTTCAATGAAATTGACTGAGTCTGATATTTAAATCTGAGTAAAACATAAAGTGTTATAATCAGGAAAGCCGACAGGTTGCAGTGTTATAAACGAAAATACTTACATTATACTACATGTACATATAAGTATACAACGTTATCATGGTTATGGGTGTGCGTTGTCTAAAAGTAAAACGCATACGTCATATAAACTTTCAAACTATTCATTCTTTGTCGATGCTTCCAATAGTTTATAGCACTGTACTTCCCACAGCTCCTGTTCATTGTTTATTTAGTACATGTGTTTATATCATGCTACATACCATTAACGTTCATACCTATTTAGTACATGTTTATATATCATGCTACATACCATTAACGTTCAAACATATTTAGTACATGTTTATATATCATGCTTCATATCATTAACATTCAAACCCATTTAGTACATGTTTATATATCATGCTTCATATCATTAACATTCAAACCCATTTAGTACATGTTTATATATCATGCTTCATATCATTAACATTCAAACCCATTCTGGTATAGTTCATGTCATGATGTCAGTGTTACAAAAGGGTGACACTTACCAGTATACTTTACAACATATAGTCCACCAGTATACTTTACAACATATAGTCCACCAGTATACTTTACAACATATAGTCCACCAGTATACTTCACAACATATAGTCCACCTTTATACTTTACAACATATAGGCCACCAGTATACTTTACAACATATAGGCCACCAGTATACTTTACAACATATAGGCCACCAGTATACTTTACAACATATAGGCCACCAGTATACTTTACAACATATAGTCCACCTTTATACTTTACAACATATAGGCCACCAGTATACTTTACAACATATAGGCCACCAGTATACTTTACAACATATAGGCCACCAGTATACTTTACAACATATAGTCCACCAGTATACTTTACAACATATAGTCCACCTTTATACTTTACAACATATAGGCCACCAGTATACTTTACAACATATAGGCCACCAGTATACTTTACAACATATAGGCCACCAGTATACTTTACAACATATAGGCCACCAGTATACTTCACAACATATAGTCCATACAAATCCGAGGTTGAAGCTGTTTTATTGAGAGAAAACACAATCGAGTAATATTCCTATAATATTCCGTTTACATTTCTGTTCCGTCGTCATACGTATGATATGAACATGCACGTCGATACAAACGATATGTATGAATGTTGATTAGTAGTAATGTTAATACTTCTTAGCTGAATATGTGGTCTTCAATTTTAAGGAATTAATTCCATTTTGTGGTTCATTCTATTTGTTCAAACTGTCAGCTTGGTATTGACGCATTATAATAATCGATTTGTATCCAACTGTTATGAGACAAGCCATAACAATATTATACTGATATCAAGTAAATAAAAAAAGCCACGTTCAGTGACGAGTTATTTATGACTTCAATCAAATAGCCTGTAGATTTACACACCTGCTTTACCCTAAACTGTATCTATTTCGAGATCGGCTTTCCGCAGTATTTTCGGTCAAGACTGTGTGTATAAATTATTTATCGGAGGGTAGGGGACGGTAGAACAATTCCAGAATCAATGGGCAAGTATACATGTATTTCATATTTCATATGTCGATTCGTTTGTTCTTACACCGGTTGTACATGCATCCTACTCACCTATCATGTGTTGGGACCGTGTACACCGGTTGTACATGTATATACATGCATCCTACTCACCTACCATGGGTTCGGACCGTGTACACCGGTTGTAGGCCTACATGTATATACATGCATCCTACTCACCTACCATGGGTTCGGACCGTGTACACCGGTTGTACATGTATATACATATATCCTACTCACCTATCATGTGTTCGGACCGTGTACACCGGTTGTACATGTATATACATGTATCCTACTCACCTACCATGTGTTCGGACCGTGTACACCGGTTGTACATGTATATACATGCATCCTACTCACCTATCATGTGTTCGGACCGTGTACACCGGTTGTACATGTATATACACGTATCCTACTCACCTATCATGTGTTCGGACCGTGTACACCGGTTGTACATGTATATACACGTATCCTACTCACCTATCATGTGTTCGGACCGTGTACACCGGTTGTACATGTATATACATGCATCCTACTCACCTATCATGTGTTCGGACCGTGTACACCGGTTGTACATGTATATACACGTATCCTACTCACCTATCATGTGTTCGGACCGTGTACACCGGTTGTACATGTATATACACGTATCCTACTCACCTACCATGTGTTCGGACCGTGTACACCGGTTGTACATGTATATACATGTATCCTACTCACCTATCATGTGTTCGGACCGTGTACACCGGTTGTACATGTATATACATGCATCCTACTCACCTACCATGTGTTCGGACCGTGTACACCGGTTGTACATGTATATACAGATCCTACTCACCTATCATGTGTTCGGACCGTGTACACCGGTTGTACATGTATATACACGTATCCTACTCACCTATCATGTGTTCGGACCGTGTACACCGGTTGTACATGTATATACACGTATCCTACTCACCTACCATGTGTTCGGACCGTGTACACCGGTTGTACATGTATATACACGTATCCTACTCACCTATCATGTGTTCGGACCGTGTACACCGGTTGTACATGTATATACATGCATCCTACTCACCTACCATGTGTTCGGACCGTGTACACCGGTTGTACATGTATATACACGTATCCTACTCACCTATCATGTGTTCGGACCGTGTACACCGGTTGTACATGTATATACACGTATCCTACTCACCTATCATGTGTTCGGACCGTGTACACCGGTTGTACATGTATATACATGTATCCTACTCACCTATCATGTGTTCGGACCGTGTACACCGGTTGTACATGTATATACATGTATCCTACTCACCTATCATGTGTTCGGACCGTGTACACCGGTTGTACATGTATATACATGTATCCTACTCACCTATCATGTGTTCGGACCGTGTACACCGGTTGTACATGTATATACATGTATCCTACTCACCTACCATGTGTTCGGACCGTGTAC
>CM026398.1:35478505-35496133 GCA_014843695.1 Archivesica marissinica
AAAAAGAAATGTGAAATAATCTGTCACGTATATCTAAGACATTGCAAAAGAAACGGAAAAAGAAATGTGAAATAATCTGTCACGTATATCTAAGACATTGCAAAAGAAACGGAAAAAGAAATGTGAATTAATCTGTCACGTATATCTAAGATATTGCAAAAGAAACGGAAAAAGGAATGTGAAATAATCTGTCACGTATATCTAAGACATTGGAAAAGAAACGGAAAAAGAAATGTGAAATAATCTGTCACGTATATCTAAGACATTGCAAAAGGAACGGAAAAAGAAATGTGAAATAATCTGTCACGTATATCTAAGACATTGCAAAAGAAACGGAAAAAGAAATGTGAAATAATCTGTCACGTATATCTAAGACATTGCAAAAGAAACGGAAAAAGAAATGTGAATTAATCTGTCACGTATATCTAAGATATTGCAAAAGAAACGGAAAAAGGAATGTGAAATAATCTGTCACGTATATCTAAGACATTGGAAAAGAAACGGAAAAAGAAATGTGAAATAATCTGTCACGTATATCTAAGACATTGCAAAAGGAACGGAAAAAGAAATGTGAAATAATCTGTCACGTATATCTAAGACATTGCAAAAGAAACGGAAAAAGAAATGTGAAATAATCTGTCACGTATATCTAAGACATTGCAAAAGAAACGGAAAAAGAATTGTGAAATAATATGTCACGTATATCTAAGACATTGCACAAGGAACGGAAAAAGAAATGTGAAATAATCTGTCACGTATATCTAAGACATTGCAAAAGGAACGGAACACTTGTGAAATATTATGTTACGTCTGAGCAACAAATCAGATCAGTAAGAATATAATAATCTTAAATAATCTGTCACGTGTGTACACACATGTGTATATAACCTGTAAATAATAACAAACATAAAAAGTGAAATAATCAGTCACGTATATATAAGGCTACGAAAAGCACACTGTAGCAAGGTAGCTGTAGTGATACGCATTGTATTAACACACACTTGCACCAGAAGCTGCTTTCAGCAAATACATATAAGTGCAAAATAAAGCCTTTTGATTGGTTATCTAAAAATAGATACAATAACGGCACTCTCATTGGATATGTAAACTTCTAGCATAACGAGGCTCAGATTAATGAACTACGTCATGGAAGGGACCACCGGCACAGTGGTCAACACGATGGACGATCGTAGGTTCGATCCCACGTCTAATCATAACAATATTAACATTCGTTCAGATGGGAGTGTAAATCGAGGTTTTATGTATCAGAGCTATACACCGGACATGTGTAAACGATACTTCCGGAATTGGGGCGTCTTCTGCGTCTAGCACTATCCTTCAAAAAATAAAATGACCGGCTAATATATTTCTTGATGTGTCGCCTCTATAAACTAGGGGGCGATGATAACTAAACGTACGTATCAACAACAATGACAGTGTATATTTATATTGCTAAACAAAGACTGAATGTGTTCAAAAACTACACGGCGAAATGCAACCAGTATTGATTTAGTATCGCTCTGTGGATTTGAAAAATCTTGAATAAAACTGATTTATCATAGTCACTTTTGGATTATTAACTAGCAGCCATATGACTTGTATCACCTTTAACCGTAGATTGAGTGATTGCGAATGATGGAGGCGGTTAAGATACTCACACCATTAGATACATCTGCCATCCAACATTATTACACTCATTATATCATTATGCTCATATAATACAGATAAAGTGGATAAAAGGTATTTAAACAAGAATATGTTATTAACCAAAGCATTACAGTTTTTTTCTGCCACGCGTCTGTCCAACACCCGCCGTAGCGTAAGAAGTTTCGTTTGTAATTATAAGATACTAATGCTCAGAGAGGGAGGCTACTGAAATTGGCGTTTGAAGACGCTGTTAGATAACAATGCAACGTTTAAGGACACGCGTATGCTAATAAAAACGGAAAGAGTGGAAATAAAACGGGTTATGCCAATTTCTTTGGACACATTTAAAGCCACAGGCGTCTTGTTCGGCAATATCCGTCGTTCGTTCCCTTTCGTTGCACCTGTATCAATTTGATCATAAAATCGTACGATTTTCAGAAGAAAAATAACAACAAAGACATCAAGTGCGACATTAATAGGATAATTACGTTAGATATCTGTCTTTAAAACAGCTACTGACTTACGCTAAGGTGTCACTAAAATAGTAATGTTTTATGGTTCATTGTTAGATACCTTTCAAGGTGGAAAACAGCATATGGTAGAATAGTACGCATCCGATTCAATTGCAAGTGTAGTAATATCCCCGCATGGGGTATCATGTAAACTGTAGCGTTGGCATGTAGGCAATTAAGTAATTTAAAACAATCTAAAACTCACAAATTCATGTTTTGAGAGAATGATATTTAATACTTTTTAAAACGGAGTTGTTAAATTGTATTTATTATATATTAGTCAGCCCAATCTGCTCTACTTATTACTTTCAAATGACTTTCTATTTTTGAAAATTTGGGCCAGTTATTTATAGCATTTATTTTAGTAGCCAATGGAAATAAAGTAGATACTTTATTTATTTTACAATGATTGCGATAAAGCTTTAACAACTTATATTAATAACCTTCGTTGGCGCGGATGAAAGCGTGGTAATATCGTGTGAGAGGAAACAGGAGTAACTGGAGAACACTCACCGCGACCACCGCACCATCTCACATACATAGCAGTATGAGATTCGAACCTGGGTAGCATTGGTGAGAAGCGTGCGAACCACTGCGCTAATCAGATAACCAAAATGAAATGTTAATTAAATAGTTTTTTGAATCTTGATACACAATTCAATTAACACACACAAACATGCACTGTAGTAGTAGTAGATAATAAGGTTTAGTTTAATCAATAATTTATGTATATGACATCACGTGCATTATATTCATACAATAAACATGACAATATACAGGCGCGGGCGGGTACCCGGGTAAAACCACTGACCTTCCACAAGCAAACGGAATAGCTTTCTTTGAGTTATAATAAGTGTAGTTACACTTTTCTGATCTTGAAAACTATTCAGTCTCAACGCGAATCAGATGGCCTATCAACATTGTTGAGGCCCCAGAAGTGGGTAACCCCGTTTATATTTTCCCAATGTAACATATATGTAATCATAGAAATCACACCCAGTACATAGCAATTATAGACAATCCTAATATGAACATTATATATGGGTAGTTGTCTCCCATTATCAACAAGAAAATAAAGTCAATATGCAATATTTTGACTTGGCTTAAATCTGGCATTTTGTACAATAGAATACTTTTTAAATATACTTTAATGTAATTAAATAAAGATATCAAGCGCTGAACGGTTGTTTTTTTCCAGAGCATGTATCTGAATAATCGTTAGAAGTTGTAGGAAAGAGGTAACCACATAAGCAAGTTGCTTTCTCCTCAATCCTACATGTATGTACATAGGAAAGAGGTAACCATATAAGCAAGTTGCTTTCTCCTCAATCCTACATGTATGTATAGAGGTAACCACATAAGCAAGTTGCTTTCTCCTCAATCCTACATGTATGTATAGAGGTAACCACATAAGCAAGTTGCTTTCTCCTCAATCCTACATGTATGTATAGAGGTAACCACATAAGCAAGTTGCTTTCTCCTCAATCCTACATGTATGTATAGAGGTAACCACATAAGCAAGTTGCTTTCTCCTCAATCCTACATGTATGTATAGAGGTAACCACATAAGCAAGTTGCTTTCTCCTCAATCCTACATGTATGTATAGAGGTAACCACATAAGCAAGTTGCTTTCTCCTCAATCCTACATGTATGTATAGAGGTAACCACATAAGCAAGTTGCTTTCTCCTCAATCCTACATGTATGTATAGAGGTAACCACATAAGCAAGTTGCTTTCTCCTCAATCCTACATGTATGTATAGAGGTAACCACATAAGCAAGTTGCTTTCTCCTCAATCCTACATGTATTTTCTTATTGTGATGTTTTACTATGTATATTCATTGAAATAAAATATTGTTTAAACTAGTTGTATTTTTCAATATCACTGTTTTGAACACGTTTTAAGATTACAAATAAAAAGCATATACATATTATCGGACTATACAGTAACACTATCTGTATGAGGAAAATAGCAGTGCTGTCATGTCTGTGAGTTTGCTGTCCGTGTATTGATGTTGACACGACTTTCCGTAGCCACTAGGCGAATACAGGGTTCATATCCTTCCGATTTAACAATACCTTATGCGTTTGTGTGATACAACTTCTGCGTTCATGTCATCTTCTTTACTTATCCTTAGACACCTTCTCTTTCTCAAATGTAACAAATACGCCTTGATATTCAATGTAATCACATATTTCTGACACTACTGCACTACTGGCATTGGGCTTCTCCGCTCGTCCGAGAAATGGCTTCACTTTCTCGCTCCCTCCTACACATGTCCTCTCCCTCCTATACATGTCCGCTCCCTCCTATACATGTCCGCTCCCTCCTATGCATGTCCTCTCCCTCATATACATGTCCTCTCCCTCCTATACATGTCCTCTCCTCCTATACATGTCCTCCCCTCATATACATGTGCGCTCCCTCCTATACTGTCCGCTCCCTCCTATACATGTCATCTCCCTCCTAACTGAATGACATTGAACATTCTGTCTTTGGTTGCTACCAACAAGGCATGACATTGAACATTCTGTCTTTGGTTGCTACTAACAAGGCATTGACATTGAACATTCTGTCTTTGATTACTACTAACACAGCAATGCCATTTAACATTCTGTATTTGGCTGTTACTAACACTACAATGACATTGAACATCTGTCTTTGGTTGTTACTAACAAGGCAATGACATTGCACATTCTGTATTTGGTTACTACCAACAAGACATTGAACATTCTGTCTTTGGTTGCTACTAACAAGGCATTGACATTGAACATTCTGTCTTTGATTACTACTAACACAGCAATGCCATTTAACATTCTGTATTTGGTTGTTACTAACACTGCAATGACATTGAACATTCTGTATTTGGTTACTACTAACAAGGCAATGACATTGCACATTCTGTATTTGGTTACTACTAACAAGGCAATGACATTGCACATTCTGTATTTGGTTACTACTAACAAGGCAATGACATTGAACATTCTGTCTTTGGTTACTACTAACACGGCCATGACATTGACCATTCTGTATTTGGTTGTTACTAACACTGTAATGGCACTGACCATTCTGTCTTTGGTTGTTTCTAACACTGCAATGACATTGAACATTCTGTCTTTGGTTGTTACTAACACTTCAATGACATTGAACATTCTGTCTTTGGTTGCTACTAACAAGGCAATGATATTGAACATTCTGTCTTTGGTTGTTAATAACAAGGCAATGGCATTGAACATTCTGTCTTTGGTTGTTACTAACACTGCAATGACATTGAACATTCTGTCTTTGGTTGCTACTAACAAAGCAATGACATTGAACATTCTGTCTTTTGTTGTGACTAACAAGGCAATGCCATTGAACACTCTGTCTTTGGCTGTTACTAACAATACATTGACATTGAACATTCTGTCTTTGGTTGTTACTAACAAGGCATTGAAATTGAAATTATGTCTTTGGTTGCTACTAACAAGGCAATGACATTGAACATTCTGTCTTTGGTTGCTACTAACAAGGCATTGAAATTGAAATTCTGTCTTTCGTTGCTACTAACAAGGCAATGCCATTGAACATTCGGTCTTTGGTTGCTACCAACAAGACATTGACATTGAACATTCTGTCTTTGGTTGCTACTAACAAGGCATTGACATTGATTGAACATTCTGTCTTTGATTACTACTAACACAGCAATGCCATTTAACATTCTGTCTTTGGTTGTTACTAACACTGCAATGACATTGAACATTCTGTATTTGGTTACTACTAACAAGGCAATGACATTGCACATTCTGTATTTGGTTACTACTAACAAGGCAATGACATTGCACATTCTGTCTTTGGTTGTTACTAACACTGCAATGACATTGAACAACTGTCTTTGGTTGTTACTAACAAGGCAATGACATTGAACATTCTGTATTTTGTTACTACTAACAAGGCAATGACATTGAACATCTGTCTTTGGTTGTTACTAACAAGGCAATGACATTGAACATCTGTCTTTGGTTGTTACTAACAAGGCAATGACATTGCACATTCTGTCTTTGGCTGTTACTAACACTACAATGACATTGAACATCTGTCTTTGGTTGTTACTAACAAGGCAATGACATTGAACATTCTGTATTTTGTTACTACTAACAAGGCAATGACATTGAACATATGTCATTGGTTGTTACTAACAAGGCAATGACATTGAACATCTGTCTTTGGTTGTTACTAACAAGGCAATGACATTGCACATTCTGTATTTGGTTACTACTAACAAGGCCATGACATTGAACATTCTGTATTTGGTTACTACTAACAAGGCAATGACATTGCACATTCTGTATTTGGTTACTACTAACAAGGCAATGACATTGAACATTCTGTCTTTGGTTACTACTAACACGGCCATGACATTGAACATTCTGTATTTGGTTGTTACTAACACTGTAATGCCACTGACCATTCTGTCTTTGGTTGTTACTAACACTGCAATGACATTGAACATTCTGTGTGTGGTTGTTACTAACAAGGCATTGAACATTCAGTCTTTGGTTGTTACTAACACTGCAATGACATTGAACATTCTGTCTTTGGTTGTTACTAACACTTCAATGACATTGAACATTCTGTCTTTGGTTGCTACTAACAAGGCATTGAAATTGAAATTCTGTCTTTGGTTGCTACTAATAAGGCAATGCCATTGAACATTCGGTATTTGGTTGCTACCAACAACAGACATTGAACATTCTGTCTTTGGTTGCTACTAACAAGGCATTGACATTGAACATTCTGTCTTTGATTACTACTAACACAGCAATGCCATTTAACATTCTGTATTTGGCTGTTACTAACACTACAATGACATTGAACATCTGTCTTTGGTTGTTACTAACAAGGCAATGACATTGCACATTCTGTATTTGGTTACTACTAACAAGGCCATGACATTGAACATTCTGTATTTGGTTACTACTAACAAGGCAATGACATTGAACATTCTGTATTTGGTTACTACTAACACGGCAATGACATTGAACATTCTGTCTTTGGTTACTACTAACACGGCCATGACATTGAACATTCTGTATTTGGTTGTTACTAACACTGTAATGGCACTGACCATTCTGTCTTTGGTTGTTACTAACACTGCAATGACATTGAACATTCTGTATGTGGTTGTTACTAACAAGGCATTGAACATTCAGTCTTTGGTTGTTACTAACACTGCAATGACATTGAACATTCTGTCTTTGGTTGTTACTAACACTTCAATGACATTGAACATTCTGTCTTTGGTTGCTACTAACAAGGCAATGATATTGAACATTCTGTCTTTGGTTGTTAATAACAAGGCAATGGCATTGAACATTCTGTCTTTGGTTGTTACTAACACTGCAATGACATTGAACATTCTGTCTTTGGTTGCTACTAACAAGGCATTGAACATTCGTCTTTGGTTGCTACTAACAAGGCAATGACATTGAACATTCTGTCTTTGGTTGCTACTAACAAGGCAATGACATTGAACATTCTGTCTTTGGTTGCTACTAACAGCAATGACATTGAACATTCTGTATTTGTTGTTACTAACACATAATGACATTGAACATTCTGTTTTGGTTACTACTAACAAGGCAATGACATTGAACATTCTGTATTTGGTTACTACTAACAAGGCAATGACATTGACATTCTGTCTTTGGTTGTTACTAACAAGGCATGACATTGAACATTCTGTCTTTGGTTGTTACTAACAAGGCAATGACATTGAACATTCTGTATTTGGTTACTACTAACAAGGCAATGACATTGAACATTCTGTCTTTGGTTGTTACTAACACTGCAATGACATTGAACATTCTGTCTTTGGTTGCTACTAACAAGGCAATGACATTGAACATTCTGTCTTTGGTTGTTACTAACAAGGCAATGACATTGAACATTCTGTCTTTGGTTGTTACTAACAAGGCAATGACATTGAACATTCTGTCTTTGGTTGCTACTAACAAGGCAATGACATTGAACATTCTGTCTTTGGTTGTTACTAACAAGGCAATGACATTGAACATTCTGTCTTTGGCTGTTACTAACACTGCAATGACATTGAACATTCTGTCTTTGGTTGTTACTAACAAGGCAATGACATTGAACATTCTGTATTTGGTTACTACTAACAAGGCAATGACATTGAACATATGTCATTGGTTGTTACTAACAAGGCAATGACATTGAACATCTGTCTTTGGTTGTTACTAACAAGGCAATGACATTGCACATTCTGTATTTGGTTACTACTAACAAGGCCATGACATTGAACATTCTGTATTTGGTTACTACTAACAAGGCAATGACATTGCACATTCTGTATTTGGTTACTACTAACAAGGCAATGACATTGAACATTCTGTCTTTGGTTACTACTAACACGGCCATGACATTGAACATTCTGTATTTGGTTGTTACTAACACTGTAATGCCACTGACCATTCTGTCTTTGGTTGTTACTAACACTGCAATGACATTGAACATTCTGTATGTGGTTGTTACTAACAAGGCATTGAACATTCAGTCTTTGGTTGTTACTAACACTGCAATGACATTGAACATTCTGTCTTTGGTTGTTACTAACACTTCAATGACATTGAACATTCTGTCTTTGGTTGCTACTAACAAGGCAATGAAATTGAACATTCTGTCTTTGGTTGTTACTAACAAGGCAATGCCATTGAACATTCGGTCTTTGGTTGCTACCAACAAGACATTGACATTGAACATTCTGTCTTTGGTTGCTACTAACAAGGCATTGACATTGAACATTCTGTCTTTGATTACTACTAACACAGCAATGCCATTTAACATTCTGTATTTGGTTGTTACTAACACTACAATGACATTGAACATCTGTCTTTGGTTGTTACTAACAAGGCAATGACATTGCACATTCTGTATTTGGTTACTACTAACAAGGCAATGACATTGAACATTCTGTCTTTGGTTGCTACTAACAAGGCAATGACATTGAACATTCTGTATTTGGTTACTACTAACAAGGCAATGACATTGAACATTCTGTCTTTGGTTACTACTAACACGGCAATGACATTGAACATTCTGTATTTGGTTGTTACTAACACTGTAATGGCACTGAACATTCTGTCTTTGGTTGTTACTAACACTGCAATGACATTGAACATTCTGTATGTGGTTGTTACTAACAAGGCATTGAACATTCAGTCTTTGGTTGTTACTAACACTGCAATGACATTGAACATTCTGTCTTTGGTTGTTACTAACACTTCAATGACATTGAACATTCTGTCTTTGGTTGCTACTAACAAGGCAATGATATTGAACATTCTGTCTTTGGTTGTTAATAACAAGGCAATGGCATTGAACATTCTGTCTTTGGTTGTTACTAACACTGCAATGACATTGAACATTCTGTCTTTGGTTGCTACTAACAAGGCAATGACATTGAACATTCTGTCTTTGGTTGCTACTAACAAGGCAATGACATTGAACATTCTGTCTTTGGTTGCTACTAACAAGGCAATGACATTGAACATTCTGTCTTTTGTTGTGACTAACAAGGCAATGCCATTGAACACTCTGTCTTTGGCTGTTACTAACAAGACATTGACATTGAACATTCGGTCTTTGGTTGCTACCAACAAGACATTGACATTGAACATTCTGTCTTTGGTTGCTACTAACAAGGCATTGACATTGAACATTCTGTCTTTGATTACTACTAACACAGCAATGCCATTTAACATTCTGTCTTTGGTTGTTACTAACACTGCAATGACATTGAACATTCTGTATTTGGTTACTACTAACAAGGCAATGACATTGAACATTCTGTCTTTGGTTGCTACCAACAAGACATTGACATTGAACATTCTGTCTTTGGTTGCTACTAACAAGGCATTGACATTGAACATTCTGTCTTTGATTACTACTAACACAGCAATGCCATTTAACATTCTGTATTTGGTTGTTACTAACACTGCAATGACATTGAACATTCTGTCTTTGGTTGTTACTAACAAGGCAATGACATTGCACATTCTGTATTTGGTTACTACTAACAAGGCAATGACATTGAACATCTGTCTTTGGTTGTTACTAACACTGCAATGACATTGCACATTCTGTATTTGGTTGCTACTAACAAGGCAATGACATTGAACATATGTCTTTAGTTGTTACTAACAAGGCAATGACATTGCACATTCTGTATTTGGTTACTACTAACAAGGCAATGACATTGCACATTCTGTATTTGGTTACTACTAACAAGGCCATGACATTGAACATTCTGTATTTGGTTACTACTAACAAGGCAATGACATTGAACATTCTGTCTTTGGTTACTACTAACACGGCCATGACATTGAACATTCTGCATTTGGTTGTTACTAACACTGTAATGTCATTGACCATTCTGTCTTTGGTTGTTACTAACAGTGCAATGACATTGAACATTCTGTATGTGGTTGTTACTAACAAGGCAATGACATTGAACATTATGTCTTTGGTTGTTACTAACACTGCAATGACATTGAACATTCTGTATGTGGTTGTTACTAACAAGGCAATGACATTGAACATTATGTCTTTGGTTGTTACTAACAAGGCAATGACATTGACCATTCTGTCGTTGGTTGTTACTAACACGGCAATGACATGGAACTTTATATGTCTTTGGTAGCTACTAACAAGGCAATGACATTGAACATTCTGTCTTTGGTTGCTACTAATAAGACATTGACATTGAACATTCTGTCTTTGGTTGTTACTAACAAGGCATTGTAATCGAACATTCTGTCTTTGGTTGCTACTAACAAGACATTGACATTGAACATTCTGCTGTTTGGTTGTCAATAACAAGGCATTGACATTGAACATTCTGTCTTTGGTTGTTACTAACAAGGCAATGACATTGAACATTCTGTCTTAGGTTGCTACTAACACTGCAATGACATTGAACATTCTGTCTTTGGTTGCTAATAACAAGGCAATGACATTGAACATTCTGTCTTTGGTTGTTACTACCACTGCAATGACATTGAACATTCTGTCTTTGGTTATTACTAAGAAGGCATTGCCATTGAACATTCTGTCTTTTGTTGTTACTAACAAGGCAATGACATTGAACATTCTGTCTTAGGTTGATACTAACACTACAGTGACATTGAACATTCTGTCTTTGGTTGCTAATAACAAGGCAATGACATTGAACATTCTGTTTTTGGTTGTTAATAACAAGACATTGACATTGAACATTCTGTCTTTGGTTGCTACTAACAAGACATTGACATTGAACATTCAATCTTTGGTTGCTACTAACAAGACATTGACATTGAACATTATGTCTTTGGTTTCTACTAATAAGGCGTTGACATTGCACATTCTGTCTTTGATTACTACTAACACAGCAATGCCATTTAACATTCTGTCTTTGGTTGTTGCTAACACTGCAATGACATTGAACATTCTGTATTTGGTTACTACTAACACGGCAATGACATTGCACATTCTGTCTTTGGTTGTTACTAACACGGCAATGGCATTGAACATATGTGTTTTGTTGTTACCAACACTGTAATGACATTGAACATATGTCTTTGGTTGTTACTAACACTGCAATGACATTGAACATTGCCTTTGGTTGTTACTACCACTGCAATGACATTGAACATTCTGTATTTGGTTGTTATTACCACTGCAATGACATTGAACATTCTGTCTTTGGTTGTTACTAACAAGGCATTGAACAGTCTATCTTTTGTTGTTACTAACAATGCAATGACATTGAACATTCTGTCTTTGGTTGTTACTACCACTGCAATGACATTGAACAGTCTGTCTTTTGTTGTTACTAACAATGCAATGACATTGAACAGTCTGTCTTTTGTTGTTACTAACAATGCAATTACATTGAACATTCTGTATGTGGTTGTTACTAACAATGCAATGACATTGCACATTCTGTCTTTGGTTGTTACTAACAATGCAATTACATTGAACATTCTGTCTTTTGTTGTTACTAACAAGGCATTGAACAGTCTGTCTTTTGTTGTTACTAACAAGGCATTGAACATTCTGTCTTTTGTTGTGACTAACAAGGCAATGACACTGAACACTCTGTCTTTGGTTGTTACTAACAAGGCAATGGCATTGAACAATCTGTCTTTGGTTGTTACTAAAAAGGCAATGACATTGAACATTCTGCCTTTGGTTGTTACTAACAGAGCCTTAGACAACAGAAAAGAGATTCCGGCAGTTTTCTGTGACATTTCTAAAGCATTCGACCGTGTGTGGCACCGTTGTCGTCTTCCCAACTTTCCTCTCTTGGTATTCGAGGTTCTCTCTATTACTTGTTTGCGTCCTATCTAACCTTACGAATGCAACGTGTTGTAATTGCCAACTCCAACTCTTCCAGGGCGTCTATTACAGCTGGTGTTCCTCAGGGGTCTATCTCAGGTCCCCTCCTCTTTCTTATCTATATCAATGCCATTGTGTCTGATATCAAGGCCAACATACGCATGTTTGTTGACGACACTAGTTTGTACACCATCGTCGAAGACCAAAACACCTATGCAGCTATTCTGAACAGCAATCTCGTTCGAATTGAATCTTTGTCAAAATCTTGGTTGGTGACATTCAATTCATCGAAGACGGACTCCATGGTCTAACTTTTATCGAAGCTGGGAAGTGATCGGCACATATTACATCTATGGTTAATAAAGCGCGGCAGCGTATTGGCATGCTCAGATCCTATCTCGACGATCTCTAGAGCGGATGTACATATCGTATGTTAGTCCCCTTCTGGAATATGGTGATGTGATGGGACAACTGCTCTTATGAACTGATAAGCGAATATAAGTTGTGCAGGTTGAAGCTGTGCGCATTGTAGCATGAGCCACAAAGCTTTCCACAAAAATAGCCTCCTTAGAGATATTTGCTTGGAAACACTCTCCGAGAGAAGTAAAGAGCAAAACACCATCGAGCTTATTCCCTTCGCTCTATGGCAGATGTACCTGTCCCCCAAACACGCACCCAATCTCATGCATCTTCCTCCCTCCCTTCCACTATCAGAAAATGGAAATCCCGTCCAGAAGAAACCCGTAACGCAGAGACCGAATCAGTCTTCAAGGCCAAGTTGAACATCAACAAGAAAATGTCTTCACCTCTTTATACTATCGGACAGAGAAAGCTACAAATCACGCTCAACTATGTTTCGTTTAGGGTGCAGCTCCCTGGTTTTTGATTTACATAGGAAAAACATAATCGACTCTCCATCATGTACTTGCGGTGTTCTGGAGGACGCTAGCCACTATCTTTTGCATTGCCCACACTTTGCAGTGACGCCAACAACATATATCCAACCGTCCATGTGCCACACTCATTAACAATCTCCTAGGCGACGAGCACTTGTCCTTTGATAGCAACTCTCTTGTCTTCATTAATGTCCAAGCATTAATCGCAGCCACCAGGCGGTTCGATGTTTAGTTAATCAACCCTAACGCCTCTTATTCCTAATACAAAATATCACTAAGTATAGCCATTCATTACCCTCCCATTGGCATACACTAGACTTATTTTACCTTAATGTCCAGCTCAGTTGACTTCTGTAAACAAACGTCAAAACGGTGGATGCGCAGCTACCCGTTCACCTTTCCCTACCGATGCCAAGTTTGAGTCCAAATTATTTCCCACATTGATGTTTTGTATTTTTGTTGGTTGGGAGGGGGGGGGGTCATTCATTGCAAGCATAACCTATCTTGATTCCAGAACCATATATCATACAATGAAACTTTAACGAGCAATTTAAGCGGTGAACAGACAAAGACCAACAGCTTACATTACTTATACAGGATTACACCAACTTGCTAAATGCTCCATGTAGGAGGGGAATTTATATAAGATTGTATTTATCTTGTTTTCCAATCCTTTGTTATCTTCCTGTAACCTGTGTATTTACACTTTCCATGCATATGTGCTCTTTGTACACACGAAGAACAATAAATATAGTTTAAACTAACAATGCAATGACATTGAACAGTCTGTCTTTGGTTGTTGCTAACACTGCATTGACATTAAACATTGTATTTTACTTGTCGTTAGCAAGACCTGGAACATCCTGTCTTTGGTTGCTACTAACAAGACATTGAACCTTGTATTGTTACTTGTCGTTAGCGAGACCATGGAATATCCTCTCTTTGGTTGCTACAAACAAGACATTGCACCTTATATTGTTACTTGTCGTTAGCGAGACCATGGAATATCCTCTCTTTGGTTGCTACAAACAAGACATTGCACCTTGTATTGTTACTTGTCGTTAGCGAGACCATGTAATATCCTCTCTTTGGTTGCTACAAACAAGACATTGAACCATATATTTTACTTGTCGTTAGCAAGACGCTGGATCATTTTGTCTTTGGTTGCTACTAACAAGACATTGACGTTGAACAATCTGTGGTTGTTTGTTATTAGCAAGGCGGTTGGAACATTCTGTCTTTGGTTGCTACTAACAAGACATTGACGTTGAACATTCTGTGGTTGTTTGTTATTAGCAAGGCGGTTGGAACATTCTGTCTTTGGTTGCTACTAACAAGACATCGACGTTGAACATTCTGTGGTTGTTTGTTATTAGCAAGGCGGTTGGAACATTCTGTCTTTGGTTGCTACTAACAAGACATAGACGTTGAACATTCTGTGGTTGTTTGTTATTAGCAAGGCGGTTGGAACATTCTGTCTTTGGTTGCTACTAACAAGACATAGACGTTGAACATTCTGTGGTTGTTTGTTATTAGCAAGGCGGTTGGAACAAGTTGGCTGTAGACACGCAATGTACATAATGTATTAATCCTACTGCAATCTGTTGGCGAATTATGAAACTTAATTGCTTAAATCGACAATAATGTGATTTTCCTTTTGCAAACGTAATGTATTAGTTAATAGTGCAATAACTTCGCAACTCCTTAAGCTCATGTTTAAACTGATCTAAAATATTTTATGTTATTTTAATATATTAATTTTTATAAAGTAAGGCGTAACATTAATGGCACATATGTTGCTATGCTGTTTTGAAACCATGTCTGATTATTGATAACAAAACAGGTGCAGAAACTATGCGAACATATGGAGGGGGGAGGCGTAATAAATATATTCACACATATCACCGTGATGATACAGATCTGAGATATCACCGTGTTGATAGAAATCTCTGGGGTATCAAAAGATACAATATTGTCATGATATAGGATTGCCGTTTTAATATAGTCATCAAATACATTATTATATGTATGTTAATAACCGGATCAGCATGTACCAAAATAACGATTAGTTTACTTTATACGATATATAGCACATAAATCTGATATATTTATAGCAACTGTTCAACGATTATTATCCATAAAAATTCCATACAGCCGTGCTGGTACGTGTATTCACGGAGCGAAATAATGATGCAGGATGAAAGTGTATGCATTTTTATTTATGGTATACCAAGTCATCGAACAAAATACAAATTTAATAAAAATTAAGATACTTTAAATGTAGCATGACAAAGTATCATGGATTTTATTGACCCAAGATCAAGTTTTCATCTAAATTAATAACAAAAAGGACTTCAAAAAGGCATTTAACATTATTTGATCCGCATTAGTTCCCGTAAGTAGTAAACAAGAGCCGTAAAATTTATAATTTTCTCCAGGCTAAAACTGAAATGAATCGTATCAAATATAATAGCAACAAACTTAGATATTTACCTGATAAAACACATTCTTATGATTAATATAGATTGATTGTGGGGGAAAACTCACATACATTATAGTCCTCCTGTTCCAATACATGTTTTATATATAATTCACATGAATAGCTTAATAATTCATTTCCATCACTATTACCATTACCATCACAATAATCATCATCATCATCACAATCATCATCATCATCATCATCATCATCATCATCGTGGTCGTCGTCGTCGTCAAAAATTGCAGTCCTCTAGAAGAATATAATTATTCGAAATTAATATTTCTTTTAAATAAGACATTTTCTTGGCGATTTTCAAAGCAAATGCTAGGGCAGATATTCTGTTGTTTTGAGTGGGGTGGTCGATACGCGGTTTATATTCTACGATACGCGGTTTATATTCTACGGTACTTGGTTTGTGTTCTACGGTACTCGGTTTATATTCTACGGTACTCGGTTTATATTCTACGGTACTCGGTTTGTGTTCTACGGTACTCGGTTTATATTCTACGGTACTCGGTTTATATTCTACGGTACTCGGTTTGTGTTCTACGGTACTCGGTTTATATTCTACGGTACTCGGTTTATATTCTACGGTACTCGGTTTATATTCTACGGTACGCGGTTTATATTCTACGGTACTCGGTTTGTGTTCTACGGTACGCGGTTTATATTCTACGGTACGCGGTTTATATTCTACGGTACGCGGTTTATATTCTACGGTACTCGGTTTGTGTTCTACGATACTCGGTTTGTGTTATATGGTACGCGGTTTATATTCTACGGTACGCGGTTTATATTCTACGGTACGCGTTTTATATTCTACGGTACGCGGTTTATATTCTACGGTACTCGGTTTGTGTTCTACGGTACGCGGTTTGAGTTCTACGGTACTCGGTTAATGTTCTACGATACTCTGTATGTGTTCTACGGTACTCGGTTTGTGTTCTGCGGTACTCGGTGTGTGTTCTACGGTACGCGGTTTATATTCTACGATACTCGGTTTGTGTTCTACGGTACTCGGTTTATATTCTACGGTACTCGGTGTGTGTTCTACGGTACGCGGTTTATATTCTACGGTACGCGGTTTATATTCTACGGTACTCGGTTTATATTCTACGGTACGCGGTTTATGTTCTACGGTACTCGGTTTGTGTTCTACGGTACTCGGTTTGTGTTCTACGGTACTCTGTTTATATTCTACGATACTCGGTTTGTGTTCTACGGTACTAGGTTTGTGTTCTACGGTACTCGGTTTGTGTTCTACGGTACTCGGTTTGTGTTCTACGGTACTCGGTTTATATTCTACGATACTTGGTTTGTGTTCTACGGTACTCTGTTGGTGTTCTACGGTACTCGGTTTGTGTTCTACGATACTCGGTTTATATTCTACGATACTTGGTTTATGTTCTACAATACTCGGTTTATGTTCTACGGAGTTCGGTGTATGTTCTACGGTACTCGGTTTATGTTCTACGGTGTTCGGTGTGTGTTCTACGGTGTTCGGTTTGTGTTCTACCGTACTCGGTTTATGTTGTACGGTACTCGGTTTGTGTTCTACGGTAGGTACTAGGTTTGTGTTCTACGGTACTCGGTGTGTGTTCTACGGTACTCGGTTTATGTTCTACGGTACTCGGTTTATGTTCTACGGTACTCGGTGTGTGTTCTACGGTACGCGGTTTATATTCTACGATACTCGGTGTGTGTTCTACGGT
>CM026398.1:35497133-35513102 GCA_014843695.1 Archivesica marissinica
TAGAGATTTATGTTAATATACTATTATATCTCCATACAAATGACAGCCATATTTAGCTATCATGCAGTGGATAAGTAGTCGCCATATCTATCACACCTCCATAGGTATTACTGGGACTACATAGAGATTTATGTTAATATACTATTATATCTCCATACAAATGACAGCCATATTTAGCTATCATGCAGTGGATAAGTAGTCGCCATATCTATCACACCTCCATAGGTATTACTGGGACTACATAGAGATTTATGTTAATATACTATTATATCTCCATACAAATGACAGCCATATTTAGCTATCATGCAGTGGATAAGTAGTCGCCATATCTATCACACCTCCATAGGTATTACTGGGACTACATAGAGATTTATGTTAATATACTATTATATCTCCATACAAATGACAGCCATATTTAGCTATCATGCAGTGGATAAGTAGTCGCCATATCTATCACACCTCCATAGATATTACTGGGACTACATGATATTCTGGCCTTTATTATGAGCATTGGTTTAGCTACTACATTGTCAATGTATGTCGTATTGGTAATGGCGTCAAGAGGTGCTTCTATGAGGGAAAGGGTTAACCAAGCCAGCAGCAAGGTATGGATAAGGCCCTTTCAATGACGAAATTAAATGTGACTTGCTGAATCATAAATTAAGCAACTATGGGACCCAGTTGGGCCCCCCCCCCCCGTGTTTCCTCTTTGTTGTAATTTAGGCAGTAAGTAGACATCACAGGATATTCATTGTGTTAATTTATTACCTGTATCATTAAATCCTAGGATACATGATACCGGATTACGGTATCTTTATGTATTGCAAAATATTAAATACATTTTGGATACTTTGAATTTTGTTTAGGCACTTGAATATACATATGCTGGGCCTGAGTGTAAGCTGTTACTTATTGCAGACCCAAGGACCTGAAACTACCTCGAAGTTTATTGATCCCCAAGCGAGGCCTCATCTATGACCATGTATATATCAAGAAACAGTATGGTTCCTGGCACCAGTGGAGCTCCTTGCTCACCAACATAGATATTGATGAACAAACTAAGGTACCAGTTAATCTAGTTTTGCAAAATGATGCTAAGAAACTAAGTATGTGGGTGGGTAGTGGGAGGGTGGAGGATTTTTACAGACAGCGGGTTTTCAAGTGTCCACAATAATTTTATTAGTTTGTACAGATAAATTGATATGTAACACACACTAGATATATGTATTTGTGCACATGTCTGTCTGTCTGTCTGTCTGTCTGTCTGTCTGTCTGTCTGTCTGTCTGTCTGTCTGTCTGTCTGTCTGTCTGTCTGTCTGTCTGTCTGTCTGTCTGTCTGTCTGTCTGTCTGTCTGTCTGTCTGTCTGTCTGTCTGTCTGTCTGTCTGTCTGTCTGTCTGTCTGTGTCTGTCTGTCTGTCTGTCTGTCTGTCTGTTATGTAGTATGTCACAAAATGTGCACTTAATAGAAAGTATCAGTACCACACATAGCTTTAAATATTGATGTCGTCTTCCTCTCTGTTGCTGTTTGGTATATACAGTCTACATCCATTATGTCAAACTCGGTTATGTCGAATTCACCGGTTATCTCAAAGTCGGATCAAAGTCCCCGTTTCAGACACTATAATTTTACATATAACTGGCTCTGTTTATATCGAATTTCGTTAAGTCAAACTTCGGTTATGTCGAAGTATTTTGTTCGGTCCGACGGAATTCGACATAACGGATGTAGACTGTATAAAGAAGTATGTTTGTGCAGACGAGTAGTGTGTAATAGGGTATACACCTGCCAGGCATGATGATACCAAGGTTTACATGTCATAGTCCATAAGTTGATCATCCTTTGAACATAAGTGTAGGGTGTCTTTCCTTCTTGCTAAAACAAACCTCTAGTTTTAGGTTAAAATAGTTGGAATATTGAATTTTTAGTATTTACAAATTAATGGTGCAAAAATAGGACAATACATGAATGTTCACAATAAAGAATATTCTTACTTCTATGGTAATTTTTCTGTAGGGAACTAACCGGCAGGTAAGACAAGAGATTGCCAAAATGTCTCTAACCTAGTTTTCAAGCTTTACGCAAAGCAGACATGATAACATTGTGCTCATTTTGAAGTTCAGCTTGCCGTATTTTGCCACATTCTTATTTTGAAGCTCTTTGTGCAGTATTTTGCCACATTATCAAGTTCAACTACGCATGTCACCATGTCTCATTTTGAAGTTCAGCTCACAGCATGTTACCATGTTCTCATTTTGAAGTTCAGCTCACAGCATGTCACCATGTTCTCATTTTGAAGCTCAACTCACAGCAGGTCACCGTGTTCTCATTTTGAAGTTCAGCTCACAGCAGGTCACCATGATCTCATTTTGAAGTTCAGCTCACAGCAGGTCACCATGATCTCATTTTGAAGTTCAGCTCACAGCAGGTCCCATGTCTTTGAAGTCATCTCCCAGTCCATCATTTGAAGTCAGCTCACGCAGGTCCCATACATTTGAAGTCCACAGTGTCACCATGATCTCATTTTGAAGTTCAGCTCACAGCAGGTCACCATGATCTCATTTTGAAGTTCAGCTCACAACAGGTCACCATGATCTCATTTTGAAGTTCAGCTCACAGCAGGTCACCATGTTCTCATTGTGAAGTTCAGCTCACAGCAGGTCACCGTGAAGTTCAGCTCACAGCAGGTCACCATGTTCTCATTGTGAAGTTCAGCTCACAGCAGGTCACCGTGTTCTCATTTTGAAGTTCAGCTCACAGCAGGTCACCGTGTTCTCATTTTGAAGTTCAGCTCACAACAGGTCACCGTGTTCTCATTTTGAAGTTCAGCTCACAGCAGGTCACCATGTTCTCATTTTGAAGTTCAGCTCACAGCAGGTCGGTCACCATGTGCTTATCAATGAGTGCAACAGTAATTCGGGTACAATCTTGCTTGATTTGTTGAATTTAAACCGGCACTGCTTGTCGTAATATAATCTACTAACATAATCTATTTGTAGCTGATGTATTTTCCTGGAGCCCATTGTATCATATTTTATAGTAGTTTTACTATAATATTCAGAGAAAAACACAGATTGAAATAGTAGGCAATTAGAGAATGATATGTAACTGGTCCAACGCGATATGTGAAATATGTATATAAACAGAAAACCAATAAAATAAGCACGATATAGGTGATCCAGGTAGTTGGTATCGACCAGGTATAATGAGATACAATCACTTAGTCAAAATAAAAGCGTGTTTCACTATATCTTAGTGTAATGGTATCGGCTGCAATATCGCGTTGCATTTATATCAGTTATCCTCCACCCAATCAATAATATTTATTTAGCACAAATGTGAGCAGCTTAGGATTAAAGCAGCATTACATCGTTTGAAATCAAATGTATTTTTACGTATGGGTAGCAATGCTGCTACACATTCTAACATTATACTTTGTATGCTTATGTTCATTTGGTAAACGGTGTTTTTTTGCGATAAAACAAACTCGAAACCGAAAGTAGGACTTTCTGAGTCGATCGGTTACGCACTTGTTTACAACCGGAACGCATCGTCCGCACTTGTTTACATTCGGAAAACATCGTCCCCATTTGTCTCACGTTGTCTTTTTTAATTAAATTACTTGATATGTTGATTCCTACATCTATAAGCAAAATCTTTTAGGGACATTTCTACATCCCCGCGAGGGGTTCGACATTAGAGGAAGATAGATAGATAGTCTTTCATGTTCAAAAATATATACGTTGTTTTCTACATCCTCTGTTGTTTCACACATGTGCGCTGTGCGTGTTTACATTTCGTGTGTTGATAAACAAATTCGCGTATACGACGGTTTAAATTTATTGGAATCTGAGCGACTATTTCGATTTTTGTAAACATACACATATTAATATTTATATTTTACCCAAAACATCCTTTATTACGATGTAATGCTGCTTTAAACAGCTTCTACATAGGCAAGCAACCTTCCATAGCCAGTAAGACACCGCTAGCAGTGTAGTCGGTGACCTGTGACCCCATATGGTAGTCAGAAACAATTGAAAACTCACTTCTTCAGAGACTATTACCATTGTTCTGAATATTCTAATGTGATTTCTTCATTGATGACTGGTTATTTAATGTTTGTGTCTGGATTGATGTACTGTTTTTATCTTTTAATTCATTATTGTACAACGCCATTGAATATGTATTTATATGTAGAAATAGGTGTTTAAGCAAATAAACAAGTTTCAAGTGGCACTGTTGCCCCTTACATTAGTCAGAGGTACGTACTATGTGGTTCCACTCGGCAGGCATTATAGAATCCAAGCTAAAGCTTGCTGTGTGCTCATATGCTGTACGAGAAATTGTGACACATTGGATGAAAATGTACAGTTTGGATATTTGACGTTTTGACATCTTCAATGTATGTTTGATATCCAGGTTCGATCCCCCGTCTGACCCTAATAAAATTAACAGTCTTTCAGATGGGACGTTAAGCTGAGGTCTCGTGTCGGTGCTTTACACCATGCACGTAAAAGAACCAGAGGAGACTCTGTAATGGGTCTCTGTCTGTATCATTGCACTATCCTCCAAAATCTAAAATTACTAATCTCTTCAGGAGGCGTCGCTCATATGGGCAACCGGTAGCGACGATAAATAAACGTAAAACACACAATCCATAGAGAAATCTATGCTTGTTAGAATGTAAATGATACAGTTCTGTGACAATTGTATTAATAATATATTTCCTTATTCAGAAAATAATAAGGCCTATGAAAACACAAATAGCATGTTGTGGGATGTTCATAAATGGGTGTCGGCATGTTGTGGGATGTTCATAAATGGGGGTCGGCATGTTGTGGGATGTGGGGTCGGCATGTTGTGGGATGTTCATAAATGGGGGTCGGCATGTTGTGGGATGTTCATGAAAGGGGGTCGGCATGTTGTGGGATGTTCATAAATGGGGTCGGCATGTTGTGGGATGTTCATAAATGGGGGTCAGCATGTTGTGGGAATTTTAAATTCCTCACATGGATTTAGTATGTGAATGTGTTTGTGGTGGGATTTCATATAACATACAATGTAGAGTGTTGTGGAGCATATATTGTTGATTGAGGAGGATTGAGTGTAAGAATCCGGGAGAAGGGATTTATAATCGCTCCAAAAGCAGTATATAATTATAATCTATAACTATATAACCACATTTACTAGAACTATGAATAGAAAACTAACATATATAGATATACGTTATTTATTCCAATTATTGCCCTCCATGCTAATTATTGGGATACAAATGAGCTCCAAACTTGGGGTTGGGTGATTGTTGGGATACAATTGAGCTCCAAACTTGGGGTTGGGTGATTGTTGGGATACAATTGAGCTCCAAACTTGGGGTTGGGTGATTGTTGGGATACAATTGAGCTCCAAACTTGGGGTTGGGTGATTATTAGAGGGAACTATTTTTCCATAGCAAATGACTGTTATTTTCGGTGTTGTGTACCAGTAATGTTGGGCAGACAACCTTTCTATATGAATTACAGCAAATTCAACTACCATACCAGATCAAAACCAAGAATTCATATGATAAAAATTGGATGAAGACAGAAAACACTTACCATACAGATGGATCTGTAGTCCAGTGGTAACACGCTGGATTGGTAAACCAGGGATCGCAGGTTCGATCCCCCGTCTGACCCTAATAAAATTAACAGTCTTTCAGATGGGACATTAAACCGAAAGACACTCTGGAATGGGTCTCTGTCTGTATCATTGCACTATCCTCCAACAATCTAAAATGACTAATCTCTTCAGGAGGCGTCGCTCATATGGGCAACCGGTAGCGACGATAAATAAATGTAAACACACACAGAAAACACTTACCATATATACCCGGCCAGAAGAAGATCTCGTCCATAAGTTGAGGGTCAAGTTTTAGCTTGAAAAAGCTGATTTTAAACTGGATTATTCCATTACTCGCGGGTACTTTGTGGACTTACGACATTCATTATCACAATGGCCGTTTCTCTCATTTTTGAAATAACTAAACTGGGCTCAATTTGAGATATCTGGTTGACTTTATTCCATTGCAATTCATAAAAGATGCAGTGATTTATGCACATAAAGATGCAGTGATTTATGCACATACAGATGCAGTGATATATGCACATACAGATGCAGTGATTTATGCACATAAAGATGCAGTGATTTATGCACATACAGATGCAGTGATTTATGCACATAAAGATGCGGTGATTTATGCACATAAAGATGCAGTGATTTATGAAGTTTGTATATCAGTTATTTCTAGAGTCTATGATGTAAATAATTGTGAAATAAATATTTTAATAAGAATGTTAGGCAATCAAAAAATTGCATCCAATAAACTATCTACCAAATATATTGAATTACCACATTTTGTCTTTCCTGGATACATTTTCCCATTAGTCAGTTAACTCTGTAAACTCTACTGCTCAGGTACAGGCACACAGTGTATACTTAAGCTTATTGGCACAGTTTACAGCATTAACCCATTTCATTCTGGATACATTTAAAGGCTTTTGCAAACAACATAGATCCTGATCAGCACGCAGCGTCACGCTGCGTGCTGATCAGGATCTATGTTGTTTGCTACATAGCCAAGTGTCTTAGCAAGATCATCTGAATAGCAAACAGCATACAGCATGATCAGACGGAACGTTCCATGGCGGCCGATCTGGCTCCATGTTCTTTGCAAATACTGTTTGAATGGTATCCAGAATCAAATGGGTTAAATAATTTTTTAGAAAATAATTGTGTTTTTGTATCTCGGCCATTAGTCGACATATTACTTCCATCACATAATTATCTAGATGAAGAAAGGTTGACTTATGGATGGGTATATATGGTATATAAATGATCTGTGCTGTTTATTGGTCTGTTTTTCATATTTGGCACAGTTATATTACATTTGATTAAAGAAGTACTTGCCATCCTGTTTCATGGAATGAACAGTTTATTTTGTGAAATTTCTAGTTGGAAGGACTTATTAGAGTATGGGCTATTATTGGAATGAATATGGTAACTTGTGTGCGTAATATTTATCTTATTAAACTATGTGTATATTACAGGATTTAATGGTATGTACATTGCATGCACAGGTGGACAGGTTTAGCACATTCATATGTTTAGCGCTATCATATATTTTGCACATTTTATTTGCTTTTTAGATTATTTATTTCCAATTGTAATAGTATTTTCTCTCTACAGTAGTTTGTATGGCTGAAAATACATGGATGTTTTTGGATTTTTTAAACATTAGTGCAACTATTTTAACCAAGTGGGCGGAGCCTATTGGTTGCTCTACAGCACCAAGTGGGCGGAGCCTAGCTCTACAGCACCAAGTGGGTGGTGCCTAACTCTTCAGTTCTGTTCAGATAACATTACACCTTAGAGAAGAAATTCTGCAGGATGGTATCTTCGGATGTAACTTAGTATAAAATATATAGTTTTGGCTATTGGCTAATATTAAAGATGGGTCAGTCACTTGTCTGACACTAATAATATTAACAGTCTTTCAGATGGCACCGTGTTCTCATGTGTCGGTGCTATACACGGGGTATGTAAAAGAGTCCTGGAGGCTTCGGGAATTGGAGCGTCTTCTGTATCTTGCGCTATCCTCCAAAATATAAATCGCGAAGAAACTTCTGGAGATCATCTCTTTGATTAACCAGGATGTAACAATAAATAAATGTATATAAACCTGAAGAAAAACCCATAATGTATATCCAAGCCTCAAGGATGACGGTGCCTTGGTATGGGAAGACCTTTAGTAATCCGCTAATGTCTATTGTAAACAGGTCATTTTTGTCATTTGATTTTTAGATAGCTTTCTCCTGGTTCATCATTTTAGAAAATATAATTAAAAAAGACTTCATGACATCGGCCATTTTATGTTTCAACTTGTTAAATAAACTGTATAGTTTGACTCAAGAGTTATCGTCATGTGACCATACTGGGGATAATGTTGAGACTTACCACTATGCCTTGCTGAATGTTTCATTTGTTCAACGCTTCAGTAACACATAATTATAGTAATATTAATGTGTTCACTAATTTAGATGAGTTAAGCGGATATTCCTGCCAACCCCGCGCAGAAACTGGTACAGTTTTACAGCCAAGCCATGCGCACGTTCTTCACACAAGTTGTGTAGGTGCTCCTGAAGCTGCACACACCCATTCTTAACGTTTTTCAGTAGTCGGGTGCATACTGTCTCAGAATGATGTTGACAGACGTCACTCATTTTCATGTGTGGCAATTGCAAACAGAGATCACCAAAATATTAAATATATTTATCTTCCCTCTGTCTTTTTCTGTGGCTCTTCCCTCTGTCTTTTTCTGTGGCTCTTCCCTCTGTCTTTTTCTGTGGCTCTTCCCTCTGTCTTTTTCTGTGGCCCTTCCCTCTGTCTTTTTCTGTGGCTCTTCCCTCTGTCTTTTTCTGTGGCCCTTCCCTCTGTCTTTTTCTGTGGCCCTTCCCTCTGTCTTTTTCTGTGGCATTTATGTTATTTATTTTCCTGTGCCTGTTTTTCCTGCATGTATCCTCAGATTGTTATACATTGTGTTTCAGCTTGACCTGGATAATAAAGATTTATTCTTGGAATATAAAATAGAACTACCAGACACTATGGACAATGTTAGTTCATGCAAGTGTATGTGTGTGTGCATAGGATATGTGAGGGTGTGCACTGGATTGGATGTGGGTGTGTTTAAATTGTTTGCATAATACAGTGAAACCTTTCAAAACCGGAATCCCTTAAACTAGAATTCCCTCCAAACCAAATAATTTTCCCCCTTTGTTCATTGCTTAGAAATCTATGTAAATCGTAACTCCTCTTTTCCGAATACCAAACGGATTGGTTTCAAAATATGTGCACTTTCAACTGCAATTTACCCCTGCAAACTGAACCGACTATTTTTTATAAACAAACAACTTTCAGCCCCTTTTTGCAGTATGATGTATTGTACACAATTAATCAGTTCTAACAATAAACATGCCTCAGCCTCCTTATAAACATTACAGAGCTGAATTGTACCCTATTATGAAAACCCATCTAAACCAAAAACCCATCTAAACCAAAAACACATTTAAGCCAAAAACCCATCTAAACCAAAAACCCATATAAACCAAAAACCCATATAAATCGAAAACCCATTTAAACCAAAACCCATCTAAACCAAAAACCCATCTAAACCGAAAACCCATATAAAACAAAAACCCATATAAACAAAAACCCATCTAAACCAAAAACCCATCTAAACCAAACTTTACCTCTTGTTGAAAGGGGTTTCACTGTACAAAATACAGTTGGTAATGATTTACATAGTTGGTAATGATTTACACAGTTGGTAATGATTTGATTTACATAGTTGGTAATAATTTACACTCTGCACTGTGAGAATGCATAGGTTATTTGAACCTTACAGTGTGATTGAGCTCTGTGAGAATGCATAGGTTATTGAACCTTACAGTGTGATTGAGCTCTGTGAGAATGCATGGGTTATTGGAACCTTACAGTGTGATTGAGCTCTGTGAGAATGCATGGGTTATTGGAACCTTACAGTGTGATTGAGCTCTGTGAGAATGCATGGGTTATTGGAACCTTACAGTGTGATTGAGCTCTGTGAGAATGCATAGGTTATTGGAACCTTACAGTGTGATTGAGCTCTGTGAGAATGCATAGGTTATTAGAACCTTAAAGTGTGATTGAGCTCTGTGAGAATGCATAGGTTATTAGAACCTTACAGTGTGATTGAGCTCTGTGAGAATGCATAGGTTATTAGAACCTTACAGTGTGATTGAGCTCTGTGAGAATGCATAGGTTATTAGAACCTTACAGTGTGATTGAGCTGTGAGAATGCATGGGTTATTGAACCTTACAGTGTGATTGAGCTCTGTGAGAATGCATGGGTTATTGGAACCTTACAGTGTGATTGAGCTCTGTGAGAATGCATAGGTTATTAGAACCTTACAGTGTGATTGAGCTGTGAGAATGCATGGGTTATTGAACCTTACAGTGTGATTGAGCTCTGTGAGAATGCATAGGTTATTGGAACCTTACAGTGTGATTGAGCTCTGTGAGAATGCATAGGTTATTGGAACCTTACAGTGTGATTGAGCTCTGTGAGAATGCATAGGTTATTGAACCTTACAGTGTGATTGAGCTCTGTGAGAATGCATGGGTTATTGAACCTTACAGTGTGATTGAGCTCTGTGAGAATGCATGGGTTATTGGAACCTTACAGTGTGATTGAGCTCTGTGAGAATGCATGGGTTATTGAACCTTACAGTGTGATTGAGCTCTGTGAGAATGCATGGGTTATTGGAACCTTACAGTGTGATTGAGCTCTGTGAGAATGCATGGGTTATTGGAACCTTACAGTGTGATTGAGCTCTGTGAGAATGCATGGGTTATTGGAACCTTACAGTGTGATTGAGCTCTGTGAGAATGCATGGGTTATTGGAACCTTACAGTGTGATTGAGCTCTGTGAGAATGCATGGGTTATTGGAACCTTACAATGTGAGATTGCAATAAATTAGAAGAACATTTCCATTTCATGGATATCATTTTTCCCATACAGTATTGTAGTGATTTACTGCAGGACCATAGTATATAACCATGAACAATGCTACATTCGGTGTACTTCCAATTTACTGCAGGACCATAGTATATAAACATGAACAATGCTACATTCTGTGTACTTCCAATTTACTGCAGGACCATAGTATATAAACATGAACAATGCTACATTCAGTGTACTTCCAATTTACTGCAGGACCATAGTATATAAACATGAACAATGCTACATTCTGTGTACATCCAATTTACTGCAGGACCATAGTATATAACCATGAACAATGCTACATTCTGTGTACTTCCAATTTACTGCAGGACCATAGTATATAAACATGAACAATGCTACATTCTGTGTACTTCCAATTTACTGCAGGACCATAGTATATAAACATGAACAATGCTACATTCTGTGTACTTCCAATTTACTGCAGGACCATAGTATATAAACATGAACAATGCTACATTCTGTGTACTTCCAATTTACTGCAGGACCATAGTATATAAACATGAACAATGCTACATTCTGTGTACTTCCAATTTACTGCAGGACCATAGTATATAAACATGAACAATGCTACATTCTGTGTACTTCCAATTTACTGCAGGACCATAGTATATAAACATGAACAATGCTACATTCTGTGTACTTCCAATTTACTGCAGGACCATAGTATATAAACATGAACAATGCTACATTCTGTGTACTTCCAATGTACTGCAGGAGCATAGTATATAAACATGAACAATGCTACATTCTGTGTACTTCCAATGTACTGCAGGAGCATAGTATATAAACATGAACAATGCTACATTCTGTGTACTTCCAATTTACTGCAGGACCATAGTATATAAACATGAACAATGCTACATTCTGTGTACTTCCAATTTACTGCAGGACCATAGTATATAAACATGAACAATGCTACATTCGGTGTACTTCCAATTTACTGCAGGACCATAGTATATAAACATGAACAATGCTACATTCTTGTACTTCCAATTTACTGCAGGACCATAGTATATAAACATGAACAATGCTACATTCGGTGTACTTCCAATTTACTGCAGGACCATAGTATATAAACATGAACAATGCTACATTCTGTGTACTTCCAATTTACTGCAGGACCATAGTATATAAACATGAACAATGCTACATTCGGTGTACTTCCAATTTACTGCAGGACCATAGTATATAAACATGAACAATGCTACATTCTGTGTACTTCCAATTTACTGCAGGACCATAGTATATAAACATGAACAATGCTACATTCTGTGTACTTCCAATTTACTGCAGGACCATAGTATATAAACATGAACAATGCTACATTCTGTGTACTTCCAATTTACTGCAGGACCATAGTATATAAACATGAACAATGCTACATTCTGTGTACTTCCAATTTACTGCAGGACCATAGTATATAAACATGAACAATGCTACATTCTGTGTACTTCCAATTTACTGCAGGACCATAGTATATAAACATGAACAATGCTACATTCGGTGTACTTCCAATTTACTGCAGGACCATAGTATATAAACATGAACAATGCTACATTCTGTGTACTTCCAATTTACTGCAGGACCATAGTATATAAACATGAACAATGCTACATTCTGTGTACTTCCAATTTACTGCAGGACCATAGTATATAAACATGAACAATGCTACATTCTGTGTACTTCCAATTTACTGCAGGACCATAGTATATAAACATGAACAATGCTACATTCTGTGTACTTCCAATTTACTGCAGGACCATAGTATATAAACATGAACAATGCTACATTCTGTGTACTTCCAATTTACTGCAGGACCATAGTATATAAACATGAACAATGCTACATTCTGTGTACTTCCAATTTACTGCAGGACCATAGTATATAAACATGAACAATGCTACATTCTGTGTACTTCCAATTTACTGCAGGACCATAGTATATAAACATGAACAATGCTACATTCTGTGTACTTCCAATTTACTGCAGGACCATAGTATATAAACATGAACAATGCTACATTCTGTGTACTTCCAATTTACTGCAGGACCATAGTATATAAACATGAACAATGCTACATTCGGTGTACTTCCAATTTACTGCAGGACCATAGTATATAAACATGAACAATGCTACATTCTGTGTACTTCCAATTTACTGCAGGACCATAGTATATAAACATGAACAATGCTACATTCGGTGTACTTCCAATTTACTGCAGGACCATAGTATATAAACATGAACAATGCTACATTCTGTGTACTTCCAATTTACTGCAGGACCATAGTATATAAACATGAACAATGCTACATTCGGTGTACTTCCAATTTACTGCAGGACCATAGTATATAAACATGAACAATGCTACATTCTGTGTACTTCCAATTTACTGCAGGACCATAGTATATAAACATGAACAATGCTACATTCGGTGTACTTCCAATTTACTGCAGGACCATAGTATATAAACATGAACAATGCTACATTCTGTGTACTTCCAATTTACTGCAGGACCATAGTATATAAACATGAACAATGCTACATTCGGTGTACTTCCAATTTACTGCAGGACCATAGTATATAAACATGAACAATGCTACATTCGGTGTACTTCCAATTTACTGCAGGACCATAGTATATAAACATGAACAATGCTACATTCTGTGTACTTCCAATTTACTGCAGGACCATAGTATATAAACATGAACAATGCTACATTCGGTGTACTTCCAATTTACTGCAGGACCATAGTATATAAACATGAACAATGCTACATTCGGTGTACTTCCAATTTACTGCAGGACCATAGTATATAAACATGAACAATGCTACATTCGGTGTACTTCCAATGTACTGCAGGACCATAGTATATAAACATGAACACTGCTACATTCTGTGTACTTCCAATTTACTGCAGGACCATAGTATATAAACATGAACAATGCTACATTCGGTGTACTTCCAATGTACTGCAGGACCATAGTATATAAACATGAACAATGCTACATTCTGTGTACTTCCAATTTACTGCAGGAGCATAGTATATAAACATGAACAATGCTACATTCTGTGTACTTCCAATGTACTGCAGGAGCATAGTATATAAACATGAACAATGCTATATTCGGTGTACTTCCAATTTACTGCAGGACCATAGTATATAAACATGAACAATGCTACATTCAGTGTACTCCACTTTCTCATAATTATTATTTTCAGGTAATATTCTGGGAACATGTTCTTTTTTCTGTCATCTGTCTTTCATTATTTTCATATTTAGCTCATCCTAGCCAGCAGCTCTAGTGAGCTCTTGTAGTTGAATGTTTTTCATTGTCCAACTCTCTGACTATTGTAGTTACTTCAGGTTTTGACAGAGTTTAAATGTAGACATGTACATGGTCTACATGGTTTAATCTTTGGGGCACAGGAACTTGAAATATGGAGACCTTAAGCTTACTGGTGCATGATAAGTAGCACCACACCCATGGTAGAATGTACCTTGCAAATGTTCTCTACAAATTCATCTTTTGCATGCACTTTATTCATGTATGCAGGTACTTATAATTATTGATATTTGCCTTTTCCCCACCCCACCTGTTTTCACACCCCACCTGTGTTCACACCCCACCTGTGTTCACACCCCACCTGTTTTCCCACCACACCCACCTTTTCCCCCACCCCACCTGTTTTCACCCCCACATGTTCCACACCCCACCGTTTCCACCCCACACCCCACTCTGTTCCCACCCCACACCCCACCTGTTTTCCCACCCCACCTGTTCCACACCCCACCTGTTTTCCCACCACACCCAACTGTTTTCCCACCCACCTGTTTCCCACCCCACCTGTTTTCCCACCCCACCTGTTTTCCCACCCCAACTGTTTACAATCCCACCTGTTTCACACCCCACCTGTTTTCACACCCTGTCTGTTTTCACACCCTGCCTGTTTTCATACTCCACCTGTTTTCCCACCCCACCTGTTTTCCCACTCCACCTGTTTTTGCACCCCACCTGTTTTTCGAATTTGTTTGCTGTCAGTAACAAGTACTTGGTGTACATGTATATGGTATACTCTAGAACTGCCAAACAGGAAAAGGAGCAAAAACAGATAATTATTCACATTGCATTTTGAAAATATGTAAAAATCCTTTAGGAAGAGGTATATATAAAGAGGTATATACAAAGAGGTATATATAAAGAGGTATATACAAAGAGGTATATATAAAGAGGTATATACAAAGAGGTATATATAAAGAGGTATATATAAAGATATATACGGGAAAAGCCTTTTGGTTTACTGTGCAAGGTCAAAATGCCAGTCAAGTGAAAATGCTAGAAAACACATTTCTGTTAGATGAAATGAAATTGTGAATGCATTCATAGCTCTATGTCTCGGCTTCAACTAATTCTAATAGCATGCTAATACTGTATATACTTCACTTAGTGGTAGAGATACTATGTGTAGATAGTATGTATAGATTGACACATTTATAGTTACATAGAGTGCTGGAACCTATGCTCGCCAGTATTTTGCATATATTATATCAACTGATAAAAGAACAGAAAAAACTTAAAAGTTCTGGTTTTTTGTCTTAAAACGTAGTGTTAACCTTGAAGAAACCATCCATGTTGTTTTTTGCGTCATCACATGACTTATGTTACCATGCTGACTATCGACAAGTCATACATAAAACGCAGCAAATTCAGCCCGAAGATAACCTTTCCTCGCGGTAAATACATTACTTAACCATATGAATAAATGTTTATGAGCGAAAATTGATATGTTTGAAAACCACAATATGTAATTAGTGGAAGAAAGGTACTGTTTTCCTAATAGGGTATATTTCTGTAATATTATGATTGAGATATACAATAATCAATATAACCGAAACATAAATAGATAGACAACATATTCATTAAAATGCTTAACCCTTTCCCTCATGGAAGCACCTCTTGACGCCATTACCAATACGACATACATTGATAATGTCGTAGCCAAACCAATGTCCATAAACCCTTTCCCACATGGAAGCACCTCTTGACGCCATTACCAATATGACATACATTGATAATGTCGTAGCCAAACCAATGTTCATAAACCCTTTCCCTCATGGAAGCACCTCTTGACGTCATTACCAATATGACATACATTGATAATGTAGCAGCCAAACCAATGTTCATAAAAAAGGCCAAAATCTCATGTAGTCCAAGTGATATCTATGGAGGTGGGATAGATATGGCGACTACACCTCCACGGCATGGTAGCTAAATAGCTGTCGTTTGTATGAAGATATACTAATATATTAACCTAAATCTCTATGAAGGAAATGCTTAAACACTTCAAACAAACCTCGATCTATACTGTCA
>CM026398.1:35514102-35545047 GCA_014843695.1 Archivesica marissinica
CTTCCAATTTACTGCAGGACCATAGTATATAAACATGAACAATGCTACATTCGGTGTACTTCCAATTTACTGCAGGACCATAGTATATAAACATGAACAATGCTACATTCGGTGTACTTCCAATGTACTGCAGGACCATAGTATATAAACATGAACACTGCTACATTCTGTGTACTTCCAATTTACTGCAGGACCATAGTATATAAACATGAACAATGCTACATTCGGTGTACTTCCAATGTACTGCAGGACCATAGTATATAAACATGAACAATGCTACATTCGGTGTACTTCCAATTTACTGCAGGACCATAGTATATAACCATGAACAATGCTACATTCGGTGTACTTCCAATTTACTGCAGGACCATAGTATATAAACATGAACAATGCTACATTCGGTGTACTTCCAATTTACTGCAGGACCATAGTATATAAACATGAACAATGCTACATTCGGTGTACTTCCAATGTACTGCAGGACCATAGTATATAAACATGAACACTGCTACATTCTGTGTACTTCCAATTTACTGCAGGACCATAGTATATAAACATGAACAATGCTACATTCGGTGTACTTCCAATTTACTGCAGGACCATAGTATATAAACATGAACAATGCTACATTCTGTGTACTTCCAATTTACTGCAGGACCATAGTATATAAACATGAACAATGCTACATTCTGTGTACTCCAAACCAACAAAAAAACAAACAACAACACTCCAATTTACTGCAGGACCATAGTATATAAACATGAACAATGCTACATTCGGTGTACTTCCAATGTACTGCAGGACCATAGTATATAAACATGAACAATGCTACATTCTGTGTACTTCCAATTTACTGCAGGACCATAGTATATAAACATGAACAATGCTACATTCTGTGTACTTCCAATGTACTGCAGGAGCATAGTATATAAACATGAACAATGCTATATTCGGTGTACTTCCAATTTACTGCAGGACCATAGTATATAAACATGAACAATGCTACATTCAGTGTACTCCACTTTCTCATAATTATTATTTTCAGGTAATATTCTGGGAACATGTTCTTTTTTCTGTCATCTGTCTTTCATTATTTTCATATTTAGCTCATCCTAGCCAGCAGCTCTAGTGAGCTCTTGTAGTTGAATGTTTTTCATTGTCCAACTCTCTGACTATTGTAGTTACTTCAGGTTTTGACAGAGTTTAAATGTAGACATGTACATGGTCTAAATGGTTTAATCTTTGGGGCACAGGAACTTGAAATATGGAGACCTTAAGCTTACTGGTGCATGATAAGTAGCACCACACCCATGGTAGAATGTACCTTGCAAATGTTCTCTACAAATTCATCTTTTGCATGCACTTTATTCATGTATGCAGGTACTTATAATTATTGATATTTGCCTTTTCCCCACCCCACCTGTTTTCACACCCCACCTGTGTTCACACCCCACCTGTGTTCACACCCCACCTGTTTTCCCACCCCACACCCCACCTTTTTCCCACCCCACGTTACCCCACCTGTTTTCACACCCCACCTGTTTTCCACCCCACACCCCACTGTTTTTCCCACCACCCACCTGTTTTCCCACACACCTGTGTTCACCCACCGTTTCCCACAACCCCCTGTTTTCCCCCACTGTTTTCCACCCCACCTGTTTTCCCCACCCACCTGTTTTCCCATCCCACCTGTTTTCCATCCCACCTGTTTTCACACCCCACCTGTTTTCACACCCTGTCTGTTTTCACACCCTGCCTGTTTTCATACTCCACCTGTTTTCCCACCCCACCTGTTTTCCCACTCCACCTGTTTTTGCACCCCACCTGTTTTTCGAATTTGTTTGCTGTCAGTAACAAGTACTTGGTGTACATGTATATGGTATACTCTAGAACTGCCAAACAGGAAAAGGAGCAAAAACAGATAATTATTCACATTGCATTTTGAAAATATGTAAAAATCCTTTAGGAAGAGGTATATATAAAGAGGTATATACAAAGAGGTATATATAAAGAGGTATATACAAAGAGGTATATATAAAGAGGTATATACAAAGAGGTATATATAAAGAGGTATATATAAAGATATATACGGGAAAAGCCTTTTGGTTTACTGTGCAAGGTCAAAATGCCAGTCAAGTGAAAATGCTAGAAAACACATTTCTGTTAGATGAAATGAAATTGTGAATGCATTCATAGCTCTATGTCTCGGCTTCAACTAATTCTAATAGCATGCTAATACTGTATATACTTCACTTAGTGGTAGAGATACTATGTGTAGATAGTATGTATAGATTGACACATTTATAGTTACATAGAGTGCTGGAACCTATGCTCGCCAGTATTTTGCATATATTATATCAACTGATAAAAGAACAGAAAAAACTTAAAAGTTCTGGTTTTTTGTCTTAAAACGTAGTGTTAACCTTGAAGAAACCATCCATGTTGTTTTTTGCGTCATCACATGACTTATGTTACCATGCTGACTATCGACAAGTCATACATAAAACGCAGCAAATTCAGCCCGAAGATAACCTTTCCTCGCGGTAAATACATTACTTAACCATATGAATAAATGTTTATGAGCGAAAATTGATATGTTTGAAAACCACAATATGTAATTAGTGGAAGAAAGGTACTGTTTTCCTAATAGGGTATATTTCTGTAATATTATGATTGAGATATACAATAATCAATATAACCGAAACATAAATAGATAGACAACATATTCATTAAAATGCTTAACCCTTTCCCTCATGGAAGCACCTCTTGACGCCATTACCAATACGACATACATTGATAATGTCGTAGCCAAACCAATGTCCATAAACCCTTTCCCACATGGAAGCACCTCTTGACGCCATTACCAATATGACATACATTGATAATGTCGTAGCCAAACCAATGTTCATAAACCCTTTCCCTCATGGAAGCACCTCTTGACGTCATTACCAATATGACATACATTGATAATGTAGCAGCCAAACCAATGTTCATAAAAAAGGCCAAAATCTCATGTAGTCCAAGTGATATCTATGGAGGTGGGATAGATATGGCGACTACACCTCCACGGCATGGTAGCTAAATAGCTGTCGTTTGTATGAAGATATACTAATATATTAACCTAAATCTCTATGAAGGAAATGCTTAAACACTTCAAACAAACCTCGATCTATACTGTCAAACTGACATTTTGTCTAGTTATTCCAGTATTTATTAATACTCCTCGGCACCTCGAGCATAACCACTTTGAGTTTACCGTGATACTGAGATCAACATCAAACTTTCTCGTGGTTAGGCAAACAGTCCTAGTGTATCCAGGTGCATCAGCAAAGCGGCCTTGATGTCAAACAAACTTCACAGAGGCGGCCTTGTCTTTTTCATAACCTCACTTACAATTTTTTGAAATATTGCCCACAAGTTGATGATTTTGCGCTGCTTGGCTATCGGTAATTTTTTAAATATAGAATAGTTTTCGTATCTGCCAGATTTGTCATGTGATCCGCACACGCAGCTATTGATACAGATAACTTGGAAGCATATCATCAGGTCGTCTCCGTTGCAGGCAAGCCAAATCGGTTATCTGCATAAGTACTGTTCTACAAGGCGTTTTTAGTGAAATACCGTGAGCATATAGGGATACCGCAAGCAATTTCCACCACTCTATGTATGCTCTAGGTCTGAGTTATTTGTATTATCACAACTATCACAACTGTGTGATGTAATGGTTACATTAGTATATGCAGTTACATATATTTTAAATCATTCTATTGCTAATTAATTGAATCATGAACAAAAGTTTGTTGCTTAGGAAAATAATTAAATTGTATTAAATATTGACTGACCCTCAACATCACTAGAATCTGTAATAAACATTGAATATAGGTAAGCCACGTTATTAAATATTGACTGACTCTCAACATCACTAGAATCTGTAATAAATATTGAATATAGGTAAGCCATGTTATTAAACATTGACTGACTCTCAACATTACTGGAATCTGTAATAAACATTGAATATAGGTAAGCCACGTTATTAAATATTGACTGACTCAACATCACTAGAATCTGTAATAAACATTGAATATAGGTAAGCCACATTATTATATTGACTGACTCAACATCACTAGAATCTGTAATAAACATTGAATATAGATAAGCCACATTATTATATTGACTGACTCAACATCACTAGAATCTGTAATAAACATTGAATATAGGTAAGCCACATTATTATATTGACTGACTCAACATCACTAGAATCTGTAATAAACATTGAATATAGGTAAGCCACATTATTATATTGACTGACTCAACATCACTAGAATCTGTAATAAACATTGAATATAGGTAGCCACGTTATTAAATATTGACTGACTCAACATCACTAGAATCTGTAATAAACATTGAATATAGGTAAGCCACATTATTATATTGACTGACTCAACATCACTAGAATCTGTAATAAACATTGAATATAGGTAGCCACGTTATTAAATATTGACTGACTCAACATCACTAGAATCTGTAATAAACATTGAATATAGGTAGCCACGTTATTAAATATTGACTGACTCAACATCACTAGAATCTGTAATAAACATTGAATATAGGTAGCCACGTTATTTAATATTGGCTGACTCAACATCACTAGAATCTGTAATAAACATTGAATATAGGTAGCCACGTTATTAAATATTGACTGACTCAACATCACTAGAATCTGTAATAAACATTGAATATAGGTAAGCCACATTATGGATGTAACATCATTATAGGTTATGTTTTATGTCATGCAGTTCATACGTCTTAATCCCTGTTTTATTATCTATATATTACGATGTTTGAATTATATTAGCAGACGATAACTTCCTATGCGAAAAGTTCATGAATCATGTCCATGAACTATATATCTAGAATAGTTCATGAACACTAATTGGCTGCTTCTAGAACTTAAGTTCCTGAACTATTTCGTGAAATAATAATATGCTTATATGCGGTCTTTTCACACTTAGTGTGTATGGCAACATATATACAGAGGGCTCCGTTTGTATATGGATTGCCTAAAACAAGGAGAGTTGTAGCCCGATCTTAACCCTATCCACATACAAGAGAGCTCCGTTTGTATATGGATTGCCTAAAACAAGGAGAGTTGTAGCCCGATCTTAACCCTATCCACATACAAGAGAGCTCCGTTTGTATATGGATTGCCTAAAACAAGGAGAGTTGTAGCCCGATCTTAACCCTATCCACATACAAGAGAGCTCCGTTTGTATATGGATTGCCTAAAACAAGGAGAGTTGTAGCCCGATCTTAACCCTATCCACATACAAGAGAGCTCCGTTTGTATATGGATTGCCTAAAACAAGGAGAGTTGTAGCCCGATCTTAACCCTATCCACATACAAGAGAGCTCCGTTTGTATATGGATTGCCTAAAACAAGGAGAGTTGTAGCCCGATCTTAACCCTATCCACATACAAGAGAGCTCCGTTTGTATATGGATTGCCTAAAACAAGGAGAGTTGTAGCCCGATCTTAACCCTATCCACATACAAGAGAGCTCCGTTTGTATATGGATTGCCTAAAACAAGGAGAGTTGTAGCCCGATCTTAACCCTATCCACATACAAGAGAGCTCCGTTTGTATATGGATTGCCTAAAACAAGGAGAGTTGTAGCCGATCTTAACCCTATCCACATACAAGAGAGCTCTGTTTGTATATGGATTGCCTAAAACAAGGAGAGTTGTAGCCCGATCTTAACCCTATCCACATACAAGAGAGCTCCGTTTGTATATGGATTGCCTAAAACAAGGAGAGTTGTAGCCCAATCTTAGCCCTATCCACATATAAACTGTTCGCGACGTCATTACCAATTATATTGACACATTTGTAGTTAACCAAACACAAACATAGCTAGTTTATATGCAACCCGTAGACATTTTCAGCAACCAAACATAGCTAGTATATGCAACCCATAGACATTTTCAGCAACCAAACATAGCTAGTGTATGCAACCCATAGACATTTTCAGCAACCAAACACAAACATAGCTAGTGTATGCAACCCATAGACATTTTCAGCAGTCGTTATTGTTGTTGGATAGGCTGCCAGTTGTATGTAAGCTAACATGTCTTTGTGGGAAAAGGTTCAATGGATCTGCTAAATCACCATCATATGCTGATACTAAATACTAATGATCACACAATTAATAACAGTGCTTCTATAGCTTCCAGGTCTGGGCAGAAAGTGACTGCATCAATGACCCTAATCCACCTAGAACTAAGTTAACAATCCACCTAGAACCTGGCCAGCCAAGTTAACAATCCACCTAGAACCTGGCCAGCCAAGTTTACAATCCACCTAGAACCTGGCCAGCCAAGTTAGCAAACCACCTAGAACCTGGCCAGCCAAGTTAACGATCCACCTAGAACCTGGCCAGCCAAGTTAACAATCCACCTAGAACCTGGCCAGCCAAGTTACCAATCCATCTAGAACCTGGCCAGCCAGGTTAACGATCCACCTAGAACCTGGCCAGCCAAGTTAGCAATCCACCTAGAACCTGGCCAGCCAAGTTAACAATCCACCTAGAACCTGGCCAGCCAAGTTTAAAATCCACCTAGAACCTCGCCAGCCAAGTTTACAATCCACCTAGAACCTGGCCAGCCAAGTTAACAATCCACCTAGAACCTGGCCAGCCAAGTTAGCAATCCACCTAGAACCTGGCTAGCCAAGTTAACAATCCATCTAGAACCTGGCCAGTCAAGTTAGCAATCCACCTAGAACATGGCCAGCCAAGTTAACAATCCACCTAGAACCTGGCCAGCCAAGTTAGCAATCCACCTAGAACCTGGCCAGCCAAGTTAACAATCCACCTAGAACCTGGCCAGCCAAGTTAGCAATCCACCTAGAACCTGGCTAGCCAAGTTAACAATCCATATAGAACCTGGCCAGCCAAGTTAACAATCCACCTAGAACCTGGCCAGACAAGTTAACAATCCACATAGAACCTGCCCAGCCAAGTTAACAATCAACCTAGAACCTGGCCAGCCAAGTTAACAATCCATCTAGAACCTGGTCAGCCAAGTTAACAATCCACCTAGAACCTGGCCAGCCAAGTTAACAATCAACCTAGAACCTGGCCAGCCAAGTTAGCAATCCACCTAGAACCTGGCCAGCCAAGTTTACAATCCACCTAGAACCTGGCCAGCCAAGTTAACAATCCATCTAGAACCTGGCCAGCCAAGTTACCAATCCACCTAGAACCTGGCCAGCCAAGTTACCAATCCACCTAGAACCTGGCCAGCCAAGTTAACAATCAACCTAGAACCTGGCCAGCCAAGTTAACAATCAACCTAGGACCTGGCCAGCCAAGTTAACCCAGCCAAGTTAACGATCCACATAGAACCTGGCTAGCCAAGTTAACAATCCACCTAGAACCTGGCCAGCCAAGTTAACAATCCATCTAGAACCTGGCCAGCCAAGTTAACAATCCATCTAGAACCTGGCCAGCCAAGTTAACAATCCACCTAGAACCTGGCCAGACAAGTTAACAATCCACATAGAACCTGGCCAGCCAAGTTAACCCAGCCAAGTTAACTATCCATGTAGAACCTGGCCAGCCAAGTTAACAATCCACCTAGAACCTGGCCAGCCAAGTTAACGATCCACATAGAACCTGGCTAGCCAAGTTAACAATCCACATAGAACCTGGCTAGCCAAGTTAACAATCAACCTAGAACCTGGCCAGCCAAGTTAACAATCAACCTACAACCGGGCAGTTTTAGAAGCGCTGAATAATGCTTTAACAAATGCAATATAATTATTATAAATCAAATTCGCTATTTTGACCGATTATACACCAACAAACCATTTGATATGAACATATCAAATTATGAGCATTGTTCCATGACGTTCCAGTTGGTCATGACATATTAGTCCAAATACTCAAATTGATAAAAATATTTTTATTGCCTTCATGGGTAAAAAGAACAAATTTAAATTTGATAATGGTTTCAATAGCGAATTATACTATATACTTGAATGTTTGATGGAATTTTGTACTAACATTTTAAGGTTTACTAATTTTGTGCTGATGGTACTAATACTTTGTGTTTTCACTTTGCATTGACCTCCGCACCAATTACTAATCACAGAGGGACAAAGAGCTACGAATCATGGTAAGAGATCATGTTCTATACTGTAGATTGGCAGGAATCATGGTAAGAGATCATGTTCTATACTGTAGATTGGCAGGAATCATGGTAAGAGATCATGTTCTATACTGTGGATTGGCAGGACTCATGGTAAGAGATCATGTTCTATACTGTAGATTGGCAGGAATCATAGTAAGAGATCATGTTCTATACTGTAGATTGGCAGGAATCATGGTAAGAGATCATGTTCTATACTGTAGATTGGCAGGAATCATGGTAAGAGATCATGTTCTATACTGTAGATTGGCAGGAATCATGGTAAGAGATCATGTTCTATACTGTAGATTGCCAGGAACCATGGTAAGAGATCATGTTCTATACTGTAGATTGGCAGGAATCATGGTAAGAGAACATGTTCTATACTGTAGATTGGCAGGAATCATGGTAAGAGATCATGTTCTATACTGTAGATTGCCAGGAATCATGGTACAAGATCATGTTCTATACTGTAGATTGGCAGGAATCATGGTAAGAGAACATGTTCTATACTGTAGATTGGCAGGAATCATGGTAAGAGATCATGTTCTATACTGTAGATTGCCAGGAATCATGGTAAGAGATCATGTTCTATACTGTAGATTGGCAGGAATCATGGTAAGAGAACATGTTCTATACTGTAGATTGGCAGGAATCATGGTAAGATATCATGTTCTATACTGTAGATTGCCAGGAATCATGGTAAGAGATCATGTTCTATACTGTAGTTTGCCAGGAATCATGGTAAGAGATCATGTTCTATACTGTAGATTGGCAGGAATCATGGTAAGAGATCATGTTCTATACTGTAGATTGGCAGGAATCACACAAACATTTATACTTTGTGTATTTGTGTACAGATAAATGAGTTGATCATCAACACAGTGTAGTATAGCCACACAAACATTTATACTTGTGTATTTGTGTACAGATAAATGAGTTGATCATCAACACAGTGTAGTATAGCCACACAAACATTTATACTTGTGTATTTGTGTACAGATAAATGAGTTGATCATCAACACAGTGTAGTATAGCCACACAAACATTTATACTTGTGTATTTGTGTACAGATAAATGAGTTGATCATCAACACAGTGTAGTATAGCCACACAAACATTTATACTTGTGTATTTGTGTACAGATAAATGAGTTGATCATCAACACAGTGGAGACAGAGAGACAGAAATACTTCCTGGAACGGCTGCTGTTACATGACAAACCTTTGTTACTGGTCGGGCCCACGGGCACGGGCAAGAGCGCTATCACCAACAACTACCTGCTGTCTCTACCCAGAGATAAATATATCATCAATAATGTTAACTTCTCAGCACAGACATCGGCCAATCAGACACAAGATATTATATTCTCTAAATTGGATCGGTATGGCCATGCTTGTAATGTTTTTAGCTCACATGTATGGCATTTTCAGTCGAATGTTTGAGGAAGGAAGACCAATCACCCTCTCGCAACAATTGCATTCAAATGATGTCTGCTTATGAACTGATCATGTCAATGTGAAGGGAAACATTCATATAACTTCACATGAACCAATTAGTAACATTCATATAACTTCACATGAACCAATTAGTAACATTCATATAGCTTCACATGAACCAATTAGTAACATTCATATAGCTTCACATGAACCAATTAGTAACATTCATATAACTTCACATGTACCAATTAGTAACATTCATATAACTTCACATGAACCAATTAGTAACATTCATATAACTTCACATGGACCAATTAGTAACATTCATATAGCTTCACATGAACCAATTAGTAACATTCATATAACTTCACATGGACCAATTAGTAACATTCATATAGCTTCACATGAACCAATTAGTAACATTCATATAACTTCACATGAACCAATTAGTAACATTCATATAACTTCACATGAACCAATTAGTAACATTCATATAACTTCACATGAACCAATTAGTAACATTCATATAACTTCACATGGACCAATTAGTGGGAATATTGGCAAACAATACTACAACCTCCTTACCTAATTATACAACAGGGGCCGATGGGCGTCAAAAACTAAGTCGCAGCCAACTTGAAGGGAACCTTATAAACAACTTCTTCTCACAAACCAATGGTGGGAATGTTATCAAACTTGCAATTGATCAGTAGATTCCCTAACAACTGTTACCATGGTTAACCCGTTGGTAAGCTTGGTCAGTAGGATCTGTGGAACAACTTCTACCAAGGTGTAACTGTTGGTCAGTAGAATCCATGGAACAACTTCTACCAAGGTTGAACTGTTGGTCAGTAGGATCTATGGAACAACTTCTACCAAGGTTGAACTGTTGGTCAGTAGAATCCATGGAACAACTTCTACCAAGGTTGAACTGTTGGTCAGTAGGATCCATGGAACAACTTCTACCAAGATTGAACTGTTGGTCAGTAGGATCCATGGAACAACTTCTACCAAGGTTGAACTGTTGGTCAGTAGAATCCATGGAACAACTTCTACCAAGGTTGAACTGTTGGTCAGTAGGATCCATGGAACAACTTCTACCAAGGTTGAACTGTTGGTCAGTAGGATCCATGGAACAACTTCTACCAAGGTTGAACTGTTGGTCAGTAGGATCCATGGAACAACTTCTACCAAGGTTGAACTGTTGGTCAGTAGAATCCATGGAACAACTTCTACCAAGGTTGAACTGTTGGTCAGTAGGATCCATGGAACAACTTCTACCAAGGTTGAACTGTTGGTCAGTAGGATCCATAGAACAACTTCTACCAAGGTTGAACTGTTGGTCAGTAGGATCCATGGAACAACTTCTACCAAGGTTGAACTGAGGTCAGTAGGATCCATGGAACAACTTCTACCAAGGTTGAACTGTTGGTCAGTAGGATCCATGGAACAACTTCTACCAAGGTTGAACTGTTGGTCAGTAGGATCCATGGAACAACTTCTACCAAGGTTGAACTGAGGTCAGTAGGATCCATGGAACAACTTCTACCAAGGTTGAACTGTTGGTCAGTAGGATCTGTGGAACAACTTCTACCAAGGTTGAACTGTTGGTCAGTAGGATCCATGGAACAACTTCTACCAAGGTTGAACTGAGGTCAGTAGGATCTGTGGTACAACTTCTACCAAGGTTGAACTGTTGGTCAGTAGGATCTGTGGAACAACTTCTACCAAGGTTGAACTGTTGGTCAGTAGGATCCATGGAACAACTTCTACCAAGGTTGAACTGAGGTCAGTAGGATCTGTGGTACAACTTCTACCAAGGTTGAACTGTTGGTCAGTAGGATCTGTGGAACAACTTCTACCAAGGTTGAACTGTTGGTCAGTAGGATCCATGGAACAACTTCTACCAAGGTGTAACTGTTGGCCAGGAGGATCCATGGAACAACTTCTACCAAGGTTGAACTGTTGGTCAGTAGGATCCATGGAACAAATTCTACCAAGGTTGAACTGTTGGTCAGTAGGATCCATGGAACAACTTCTACCAAGGTGTAACTATTGGCCAGGAGGATCCATGGGACAACTTCTACCAAGGTTGAACTGTTGGTCAGTAGGATCCATGGAACAACTTCTACCAAGGTTGAACTGTTGGTCAGTAGAATCCCATGGAACAACTTATACCAATGTTGAACTGTTGGTCAGTAGAATCCCATGGAACAACTTCTACCAAGGTTGAACTGTTGGTCAGTAGGATCCATAGAACAACTTCTACCAAGGTTGAACTGTTGGTCAGTATAATCCATGGAACAACTTCTACCAAGGTTGAACTGTTGGTCAGTAGGATCCATGGAACAACTTCTACCAAGGTTGAACTGTTGGTCAGTAGGATCCATGGAACAACTTCTACCAAGGTTGAACTGTTGGTCAGTAGGATCCATGGAACAACTTCTACCAAGGTTGAACTGTTGGTCAGTAAATCCATGGAACAACTTCTACCAAGGTGTAACTGTTGGCCAGGAGGATCCATGGAACAACTTCTACCAAGGTTGAACTGTTGGTCAGTAGGATCCATGGAACAACTTCTACCAAGGTTGAACTGTTGGTCAGTAGGATCCATGGAACAACTTCTACCAAGGTGTAACTGTTGGCCAGGAGGATCCATGGGACAACTTCTACCAAGGTTGAACTGTTGGTCAGTAGGATCCATGGAACAACTTCTACCAAGGTTGAACTGTTGGTCAGTAGAATCCCATGGAACAACTTATACCAAGGTTGAACTGTTGGTCAGTAGAATCCCATGGAACAACTTCTACCAAGGTTGAACTGTTGGTCAGTAGGATCCATAGAACAACTTCTACCAAGGTTGAACTGTTGGTCAGTATTATCCATGGAACAACTTCTACCAAGGTTGAACTGTTGGTCAGTAGGATCCATGGAACAACTTCTACCAAGGTTGAACTGTTGGTCAGTAGAATCCATGGAACAACTTCTACAAAGGTTGAACTGTTGGTCAGAAGGATATGTGGAACAACTTCTACCAAGGTTGAACTGTTGATCAGTAGGATCCATGGAACAACTTCTACCAAGGTTGAACTGTTGATCAGTAGGATCCATGGAACAACTTCTACCAACGTGTAACTGTTGGTCAGTAGGATCCATGGAACAACTTCTACCAAGGTTGAACTGTTGGTCAGTAGGATCCATGGAACAACTTCTACCAAGGTTGAACTGTTGGTCAGTAGGATCCATGGAACAACTTATACCAAGGTTGAACTGTTGGTCAGTAGGATCCATGGAACAACTTCTACTAAGGTTGAACTGTTGGTCAGTAGGATCAATGGAACAACTTATACCAAGGTTGAACTGTTGGTCAGTAGGATCCATGGAACAACTTCTACCAAGGTTGAACTGAGGTCAGTAGGATCTGTGGTACAACTTCTACCAAGGTTGAACTGTTGGTCAGTAGGATCTGTGGAACAACTTCTACCAAGGTTGAACTGTTGGTCAGTAGGATCCATGGAACAACTTCTACCAAGGTTGAACTGTGGTCAGTAGGATCTTTGGTACAACTTCTACCAAGGTTGAACTGTTGGTCAGTAGGATATGTGGAACAACTTCTACCAAGGTTGAACTGTTGGTCAGTAGGATCCATGGAACAACTTCTACCAAGGTGTAACTGTTGGCCAGGAGGATCCATGGAACAACTTCTACCAAGGTTGAACTGTTGGTCAGTAGGATCCATGGAACAAATTCTACCAAGGTTGAACTGTTGGTCAGTATGATCCATGGAACAACTTCTACCAAGGTGTAACTATTGGCCAGGAGGATCCATGGGACAACTTCTACCAAGGTTGAACTGTTGGTCAGTAGGATCCATGGAACAACTTCTACCAAGGTTGAACTGTTGGTCAGTAGAATCCCATGGAACAACTTATACCAATGTTGAACTGTTGGTCAGTAGAATCCATGGAACAACTTCTACCAAGGTTGAACTGTTGGTCAGTAGGATCCATAGAACAACTTCTACCAAGGTTGAACTGTTGGTCAGTAGAATCCATGGAACAACTTCTACCAAGGTTGAACTGTTGGTCAGTAGGATCCATGGAACAACTTCTACCAAGGTTGAACTGTTGGTCAGTAGGATCCATGGAACAACTTCTACCAAGGTTGAACTGTTGGTCAGTAGGATCCATGGAACAACTTCTACCAAGGTTGAACTGTTGGTCAGTAGGATCCATGGAACAACTTCTACCAAGGTTGAACTGTTGGTCAGTAGGATCCATGGAACAACTTCTACCAAGGTTGAACTGTTGGTCAGTAGGATCCATGGAACAACTTCTACCAAGGTTGAACTGTTGGTCAGTAGGATCCATGGAACAACTTATACCAAGGGTAACTGTTGGCCAGAGATCCGGGACAACTTCTACCAAGGTTGAACTGTTGGTCAGTAGGATCCATGGAACAACTTCTACCAAGGTTGAACTGTTGGTCAGTAGGATCCATGGAACAACTTATACCAAGGTAACTGTTGGCAGGAGGATCCATGGACAACTTCTACCAAGGTTGAACTGTTGGTCAGTAGGATCCATGGAACAACTTCTACCAAGGTTGAACTGTTGGTCAGTAGAATCCATGGAACAACTTCTACCAAGGTTGAACTGTTGGTCAGTAGGATCCATGGAACAACTTCTACCAAGGTTGAACTGTTGGTCAGTAGGATCCATGGAACAACTTCTACCAAGGTTGAACTGTTGGTCAGTAGAATCCATGGAACAACTTCTACCAAGGTTGATCTGTTGGTCAGTAGGATCCATGGAACAACTTCTACCAAGGTTGAACTGTTGGTCAGTAGGATCCATGGAACAACTTCTACCAAGGTTGAACTGTTGGTCAGGAGGATCCATGGAACAACTTATACTAAGGTTGAACTGTTAGTCAGTAGGATCCATGGAACAACTTCTACCAAGGTTGATCTGTTGGTCAGTAGGATCCATGGAACAACTTCTACCAAGGTTGAACTGTTGGTCAGTAGAATCCATGGAACAACTTCTACCAAGGTGTAACTGTTGGTCAGTAGGATCCATGGAACAACCTCTACCAAGGTTGAACTGTTGGTCAGTAGGATACATGGAACAACTTCTACCAATGTTGAACTGTTGGTCAGTAGAATCCATGGAACAACTTCTACCAATGTTGAACTGTTGGTCAGTAGGATCCATGGAACAACTTCTACCAAGGTTGAACTGTTGGTCAGTAGGATCCATGGAACAACTTCTACCAAGGTTGATCTGTTGGTCAGTAGGATCCATGGAACAACTTCTACCAAGGTTGATCTGTTGGTCAGTAGAATCCATGGAACAACTTCTACCAAGGTTGATCTGTTGGTCAGTAGAATCCATGGAACAACTTCTACCAAGGTTGATCTGTTGGTCAGTAGGATCCATGGAACAACTTCTACCAAGGTTGAACTGTTGTTCAGTAGGATCCATGGAACAACTTATACCAAGGTTGAACTGTTGGTCAGTAGGATCCATGGAACAACTTCTACCAAGGTTGAACTGTTGGTCAGTAGGATCCATGGAACAACTTATACCAAGGTTGAACTGTTGGTCAGTAGGATCCATGGAACAACTTCTACTAAGGTTGAACTGTTGGTCAGTAGGATCAATGGAACAACTTATACCAAGGTTGAACTGTTGGTCAGTAGGATCCATGGAACAACTTCTACCAAGGTTGAACTGAGGTCAGTAGGATCTGTGGTACAACTTCTACCAAGGTTGAACTGTTGGTCAGTAGGATCTGTGGAACAACTTCTACCAAGGTTGAACTGTTGGTCAGTAGAATCCATGGAACAACTTCTACCAAGGTTGAACTGTTGGTCAGTAGGATCCATGGAACAACTTCTACCAAGGTTGAACTGTTGGTCAGTAGAATCCATGGAACAACTTCTACCAAGGTTGAACTGTTGGTCAGTAGGATCCATGGAACAACTTATACCAAGGTTGAACTGTTGGTCAGTAGGATCCATGGAACAACTTCTACCAAGGTTGAACTGTTGGTCAGTAGAATCCATGGAACAACTTCTACCAAGGTTGAACTGTTGGTCAGTAGGATCCATGGAACAACTTCTACCAAGGTTGAACTGTTGGTCAGTAGGATCCATGGAACAACTTCTACCAAGGTTGAACTGTTGGTCAGGAGGATCCATGGAACAACTTATACTAAGGTTGAACTGTTAGTCAGTAGGATCCATGGAACAACTTCTACCAAGGTTGATCTGTTGGTCAGTAGGATCCATGGAACAACTTCTACCAAGGTTGAACTGTTGGTCAGTAGAATCCATGGAACAACTTCTACCAAGGTGTAACTGTTGGTCAGTAGGGTCCATGGAACAACCTCTACCAAGGTTGAACTGTTGGTCAGTAGGATCCATGGAACAACTTCTACCAATGTTGAACTGTTGGTCAGTAGAATCCATGGAACAACTTCTACCAATGTTGAACTGTTGGTCAGTAGGATCCATGGAACAACTTCTACCAAGGTTGAACTGTTGGTCAGTAGGATCCATGGAACAACTTCTACCAAGGTTGATCTGTTGGTCAGTAGGATCCATGGAACAACTTCTACCAAGGTTGATCTGTTGGTCAGTAGAATCCATGGAACAACTTCTACCAAGGTTGATCTGTTGGTCAGTAGAATCCATGGAACAACCTCTACCAAGGTTGAACTGTTGGTCAGTAGGATCCATGGAACAACCTCTACCAAGGTTGAACTGTTGGTCAGGAGGATCCATGGAACAACTTCTACCAAGGTTGAACTGTTGGTCGCTTCAGGTGCGAAAGGTCTGGAGTTCGAGCCCCATGGAGCCGTTACGATTGTGCCCTTAGGCAAGGCATTTAAATTCCACGTTGCCTCTTCTCTCTAACTCGTGGCGATGGATTCCATCAGGAATGAGGTCTCGAGAGTGATTAATATATGTTGAAATAACTTGTTTCGCAATCGAGCTAAAATAAATTTGTATAAACAACTTCTACCAAGGTTGAACTGTTGGTCAGTAGAATCCATGGAACAACTTCTACCAAGGTTGAACTGTTGGTCAGTAGGATCCATGGAACAACTTCTACCAAGGTTGAACTGTTGGTCAGTAGAATCCATGGAACAACTTCTACCAAGGTTGAACTGTTGGTCAGTAGGATCCATGGAACAACTTCTACCAAGGTTGAACTGTTGGTCAGTAGGATCCATGGAACAACTTCTACCAAGGTTGAACTGTTGGTCAGTAGGATCCATGGAACAACTTATACCAAGGTTGATTTGTTGGTCAGTAGGATCCATGGAACAACTTCTACCAAGGTTGAACTGTTGGTCAGTAGAATCCCATGGAACAACTTCTACCAAGGTTGATCTGTTGGTCAGTAGGATCCATGGAACAACTTCTACCAAGGTTGAACTGTTGGTCAGTAGGATCCATGGAACAACTTCTACCAAGGTTGAACTGTTGGTCAGGAGGATCCATGGAACAACTTATACTAAGGTTGAACTGTTAATCAGTAGTATCCATGGAACAACTTCTACCAAGGTTGATCTGTTGGTCAGTAGGATCCATGGAACAACTTCTACCAAGGTTGAACTGTTGGTCAGTAGAATCCATGGAACAACTTCTACCAAGGTTGAACTGTTGGTCAGTAGGATCCATGGAACAACTTCTACCAAGGTTGAACTGTTGGTCAGTAGAATCCATGGAACAACTTCTACCAAGGTGTAACTGTTGGTCAGTAGGATCCATGGAACAACCTCTACCAAGGTTGAACTGTTGGTCAGTAGGATCCATGGAACAACTTCTACCAAGGTTGAACTGTTGGTCAGTAGGATCCATGGAACAACTTCTACCAAGGTTGAACTGTTGGTCAGTAGGATCTATGGAACAACTTCTACCAAGGTTGAACTGTTGGTCAGTAGGATCCATGGAACAACTTCTACCAAGGTTGAACTGTTGGTCAGTAGGATCCATGGAACAACTTATACCAAGGTTGAACTGTTAGTCAGTAGGATCCATGGAACAACTTCTACCAAGGTTGAACTATTGGTCAGTAGGATCCATGGAACAACTTCTACCAAGGTTGAACTGTTGGTCAGTAGAATCCATGGAACAACTTCTACCAAGGTGTAACTGTTGGTCAGTAGGATCCATGGAACAACCTCTACCAAGGTTGAACTGTTGGTCAGTATGATCCATGGAACAACTTCTACCAAGGTTGAACTGTTGGTCAGTAGGATCCATGGAACAACTTCTACCAAGGTTGAACTGTTGGTCAGTATGATCCATGGAACAACTTCTACCAAGGTTGAACTGTTGGTCAGTATGATCCATGGAACAACTTCTACCAAGGTTGAACTATTGGTCAGTAGGATCCATGGAACAAGTTCTACCAAGGTTGAACTGTTGGTCAGTAGGATCCATGGAACAACTTCTACCAAGGTTGAACTGTTGGTCAGTAGGATCCATGGAACAACTTCTACCAAGGTTGAACTGTTGGTCAGTAGGATACATGGAACAACTTCTACCAAGGTTGAACTGTTGGTACATGTTTAATTTGGCCAGTAGGACCTCGATCACATTTGTTCATATTGGGATAAGATGAAGCAATACGTTACTTGGTAACTTAAAGGAAAACCTAATGTATTTATATTACACCTAATGTATTTTTATTATGCCTAATGTATTTATTAGTGTATACAAATTTCGAGACCTCATTCCTGATGGAATCCATCGCCACGAGGGAGAGAGAAGAGGCAATGTGTAATGAAAATGCCTACAGTCACAATCATAACGGCTATAGCTGGACGTGAATTCCGGGCTTTTCACACCTGAAGCCAACGCGCTACCACAGCGCTATCACGACTTCCACATGTATTTATTACAACTACTGTGTTGTGTTTTACATAATGTATGTATGGCAACGAATAGCGATTTAACTATTCAAATATTCGGTCGGGAAGGTATTCAAATATTCGATATAATTCTATCAAAAACTCAAAATCACTCAAACTCTTATAAAAATTGCCAAATTAAGCTACTTTCTGTTCTACGTGTAAACGTCATCTTCTTCCTGTAAGGCCATGCAAATATGGCGACTCCTCATTCAGTTATTGTTACCTGCCACTGTACATTCATGGGCGTTTTCACAAATGAAGCCGATGTCACTTGAACTGCTTTCCGTTGAAGGGTGTTTGTTTTTCAAATGATTATTCAGATTGATTTTGTACCCGAATATGTTAAATTCAAGTTGCATAGATTACACCTAGCAGTTTTCCTATTCTCAGAGCGATTGAAGTCTTTCCAGCGGACGGCATTTTTGAGGACAACATGGGTAATATTGAGCAGTTAATTAAAAATTTAAGAAACATGGGAGTGGATGATGTTGCAACGTTTCTCTAATATTTCAACGGAATTTTCTCGGCTACACAGTTTTGACATCATAATTAAACACTACCTACCTTAGCACCTACTGTAATTATCCAAGTGTCAGTTAACACCTGTCATGGATGGGACCACAACATGGTTTATTCACACATCCTGCGGCAATTTCTTTCATATTGGAAGGTTTTATGATGGTTTCAAAAGAAAACAACGTATCTGATGTATGACAGTTTATTTCACTTTTGCCAATATAACAAATTTTCCGAATATTTGATTACTGGAATAGTATTCTGATATTTGGACGTCGAAGCGAATAGTCCGAGCGAATATTTGATTACTGGAATAGTATTCTGATATTTGGACGTCCAAGCGAATAGTCCGAGCGAATATTTGATTACTGGAATAGTATTCTGATATTTGGACGTCGAAGCGAATAGTCTGTGCGAATATTTGATTACTGGATTAGTATTCTGATATTTGGACGTCCAAGCGAATAGTCTGTGCGAATATTCGATTACTGGAATAGTAGTATTCTGATATTTGGACGTCCAAGCGAATAGTCTGTGCGAATATTTGATTACTGGAATAGTAGTATTCTGATATTTGGACGTCCAAGCGAATAGTCTGTGCGAATATTTGATTACTGGATTAGTATTCTGATATTTGGACGTCCAAGCGAATATTCGATTACTGGAATAGTAGTATTCTGATATTTGGACGTCCAAGCGAATAGTCTGTGCGAATATTTGATTACTGGAATAGTAGTATTCTGATATTTGGACGTCCAAGCGAATAGTCCGTGTGAATATTTGATTACTGGAATAGTATTCTGATATTTGGACGTCCAAGCGAATAGTCCGAGCGAATATTCGATTACTTGAATAGTATTCTGATATTTGGATGTCCAAGCGAATAGTCCGAAATAGTCCGAGCGAATATTCGATTACTGGAATAGTATTCTGATATTTGGACGTCCAAGCGAATAGTCCGAAATAGTCCGAGCGAATATTTTATTACTGGAATAGTATTCTGATATTTGGACGTCCAAGCGAATAGTCTGTGCGAATATTTGAATATTAGTTGCCATCCCTAGTATTTATATTAAATGATTAAAATATATACCCTATATATATTACACATAATGTATTTATATTACACCTAATATATTTAATTACACCTGTATTTATTTTACACCTAATGTATTTATCTCAGGAGAAAGAAGGGAGTGTATGGTCCGAACCCAGGTAAACAGTTGGTGGTGTTTGTGGATGATCTCAACATGCCAGCCAAGGAGAAGTACGGGGCTCAGCCCCCGATAGAGGTGCTCAGACAATGGATAGACCAGGGATATTGGTTTGACAGGTATTTTGGCTGTGCTTATACATGTAGGTGTATCTGAAAATGGCCATTTTCCAGTAGTCTTGTTTCATGCACAGAACTTGGTCAGCTGTAGTTGTGAGATCTTCATACTGCTGGATTTAATTTACTGACTTCCACTGGAATGGCAGTGATCCTTCGTTGAGTGATTTTTGGAATAACACTTCAAGGATAGGGGAGAGTTCTACTAGCCGTATGGGGGTTCAGGTTATTGAGAAGTTTCTCTATACCATTAGAACTTACTGTGATCTCTTTCATGCTTGGCGTGGATTGACCATTCAGGTTTCCATTTGTGTCCTGAATTTTCATTTTACAAATGGAGGTAAGTCTTAGTGGGGATTTGGAGCTGAAGACAGACTGAAACTGTTTGTTCAGTGCTGTGGCTTTAGCAGCTTCTTCATGGTGAAACTTGTTTTCATGCTTTAGGGTTGCGTGGCATTGATTTGGAATCTTCCTTGGAATGCTTAACCCATTTCATTCTGGATACCGTTCAAACAGTATTTGCAAAGAACATAGAGCCAGATCAACCACAATGGAATGTGCTGTCTGATCAGGCTCTATGCTGTTTGCTATTCAGATGATCTTGCTAAGACACTTGGCTATGTAGCAAACAACATAGATACTGATCAGCACGCAGCATCACGCTGCAGTTGATCTGGATCTATTTTATTTGCAAAAACCATTAAATGTATCCAGAATGAAATGGGTTAAGGAGGGAATAAAATTTCTTGGCTATTTGGTGTGTAAAGATGGGAGGCATCAGCACTGTTTAGATTTAGGATGCTTTCAAGATATTGGTGATAAGCCTTTTTGCAAACATTAATATGCAAACATTTATATGATAGAAACTGATGCTATTGTACAATAAATGGTGGCATGTTAAATGATAGCGGCTTGGAACCAAAACTGTAAACCAACGAAAAGATAATTGCATCTTTCACCGTTTCAAAATAGCGAAAGATAGAGTTATCTTTCATTGTAAAGCATAAAAGAAATATACTTCTATAATTATGAACTTCAATAATGAAGAGCTGCGGATAGCTGGACACACTTACAGAAAGATTTCATTTAAACACGACCTCCTCTGAATTGGGTGAACAGAAGTTTGATGTACTCTTGTATTTATACAGAAAAGATACGAGTATTTTGAATCTGGTTGACATAAGCATGCTGTGTGCGATGGGTCCCCCTGGTGGCGGTCGTAACAACGTCACTCCCAGGTTCCTCAGACACTTCAACGTGATCAGTATCCTGTCGTTTGATGAGGAAACAATGAAGAACATATTCTCTCCCATTGTGGACTGGCACTTTAGATCGTATGAAACTGCACATCGCAAGTGGTCTCGTGTGAGTATTACATATTTCAATACACCTACACTATACCAGGTTATGAAACACCTAGGTTTAGACATAGCTATGATGTCATATGTGTGTCTTAACCTGCTGATCGCTACTAAAGTCGCTTTTGCAAACAGCATAGAGCCAGATCAGATGGAACAAAATGTACCTTCTGATCAGGCTCTATTCTGTTTGCTATTCTGATAGTGGAGAAACACTTGTCTGAATAGCAAACAACATAGATCCTGATCAGATGGGGCGTTACGCCATTGCTGATCTGGATCTATGTTGTTTGCACATTCTTTCCAATTTATTCGGCAGGCTAAGGGTTAATATTTATTTATCTTTATTAGTGTTTCCCCCAGACTGAAAAAGGGGTAGGGACGCAGGTAGAAAAAGGACATTTTATTGTTGCCTGTCCTCAATACGGCACGAAATGAGTACGAAACATTTTGAGGTCGAATCAATTTTGCAACCTATTATGTATTGCAATTCAAAATACATTAGAATTCGTGACAATGGTGTGGTTTCCGAGATAATTATCTAGGCAAAAATGTAAGCCAGAAAATTAAAACAATAATGCATCTATATTCATTTAAATAGAAATTTACATATAAAATATAATGGCGGCATAATTGACATCCGTTGGCGGAATTTCCGACCGGTGCAATGGGACAATCCACATGCTGTGGTATGCACAGTACCCCGTAAAACTAAAAATGTGAGACAATAAGGACAAATTGGTGACTATTTGAGACAATTAGCCGTCAATTAACGATGAGATTGCACACAGGGGACAATATATCTGTAACTTCACTATAAAGAAGTCGTAACTGGACATCACGCACCGATAATCCCCTACATTTGTTTTTACAATGACTCAAACGGAAATTGGGGCATAAATGTGCGAAAATTGACTGATTGGCACGTATCATGATTACCTGTCAAATTGGTTTAATCATATTTTATTGCCTCATACATAATCGGCAGTCTCTTCATTTATTTACGTTTTGAATTTCTATTAAATCAACATAAGACTACACCATTACATGCCTGCTAGGCCGCATTACATGCCCCATTGCATTGGCGGGACAGATATGTCGTAGTCACTAAAAAACACGCGAATATATCTTGAGCAAAGTCAATGTTGCCCTAGGCTACACAGTGCATAGGTGGACATTTCACAGCATATTGATGCGTAAACCTGTATATTCCAGATTATAGTTTCAGCCTAACACAGGACTGGTGTTTGTTGAGGGATTTCAGGTAATATTGCAATACTTCTCATCAAGTGGAAATACAGATAACATCATGCCCTAACAATTAACTGTCAGTCAAAACAATCACAAATTTATAATTGAATACTTGTTTAGTCAGTGTTATATTGTATTATATGTATTATACGATGTGATTTTATGTGTTGTAGATTATTGTGACTGCTACATTAGAGATCTACCTGAAGGCCATACAGAACTTCCTGCCATCACCGTCGCGCTCTCACTACGTGTTCAATCTGAGAGACTTTGCCAGAGTGGTTCAGGTAAATTTCTAGTCTAACCATTCCGTTCTGACTATGTGTTAAATCTGAGAGACTTTGCTAGAGTTGTCCATGACAATATCTACTCTAACCATTCCATTCTGACTATGTGTTAAATCTGAGAAACTTTGCCAGAGTGGTTCAGGTAAATTTCTAGTCTAACCATTCCGTTCTGACTATGTGTTAAATCTGAGAAACTTTGCTAGAGTTGTCCATGACAATATCTACTCTAACCATTCCGTTCTGACTATGTGTTAAATCTGAGAAACTTTGCTAGAGTTGTCCATGAGAATATCTACTTGTTGTTCAGGTAAATTCCTATCCCCACCAAGTTGAACATGTAAGTGGTTTAAATAAAAATTACAAAAAACATTAAGGAAATTAAGTTTAGCTATAAATTGGTGTTATTCAATGGTCGAATCCAGAGTCAAGTTGGAGTATGAGCATGAGAAAGGACAATGATATAAATATTAATTGGTACCTTGGTACTGTTTGTTTTGTTGCCGTGTGACCAGGATATCACAATGGTACACAACTTGTTATTTCACACAATTGTTTTCTCCTACATACAGGGTGTGTTGTTGATGATGAAGGAAACTATTTGATATGCATTTGTTTTATCGTACATACAGGGTGTGTTGTTGATGATGAAGGAAACTATTTGATATGCATTTGTTTTATCGTACATACAGGGTGTGCTATTGTTGATACTAAGAGCTTATTGATATTCATTTGTTTTGTCCTACATACAGGGTGTGCTGTTGATACTAAGAGCTTATTGCAGCGTTGGACACTCGCACTCGCCAACTCGCCATGGCGATAACGTTTTTAGACTGGCGAGAAACTTTTACTACTTATTTTTTTTTTTTTTTTAAAAATTGTTATACTTTATTTATTTTACAACGATTGCGAAGCAAGTTTGAACAACTTATATTAATCACTCTCGTTGGCTCGGATGTAAGCGTATATGTGGTCATTCATGTGGGAGGAAACCGGAGTACCCGGAGAAAACCCACCTGTCCGATCTGGTGACCATCGTACCATCTCACATAGTATGTGAGATGGATCTCACATAGTATGTGAGATGGTACGATGTCTTATTTGATAGCCCTTGGTGAGTTTGTTGAAGTTCATACTCGCTTGAACCAGGACACACAGTATCTTCGCCATTTTTGGCGCTTTTTCTCATCGAATTAACAAAATATCAAATATTCTGTGCCTCCATTTTGGTTTCCGGTTATGACGTCATTTCGGGAAAACCTGTGTTTTCATCGGGATTCCGCTTGTAAGCTACGGCCTTGAGCACGAGCCAAGGTCAATCGGGGGCAGGGTTCCTGCTGTCGGGCGACAAATGGGAATACAAATTTAATCTGGCTCCAAAAATCTTCAGTTGGCGAAAATCCTTTGCGCATGCCATAAATATCGGCAAAATAACATTGTTCAAGAAACTTAATCGGCCGAAAATCCATGAAAGTGAAGGTTGCGTGTGCGGTCATGCGTGCGATGATGACAAGCATTTGTTTATTGGAAATCAGCTGTTTGGCACTTGATTGCATGGGGTGTTGAGAAGTTGGTGACATTTTAATTATGGATAATTGGATTAAATGGCGGTCTTTAATCCTACAACTCATTAGCACAGATATTTCTGTACACCAAGACGCAATGAGAATCATTGAATGCGTTTTCTGTGACGCAACAATATTTTGACAGCAGATTATATGGACCTTTCTGCAGGGATAAAATGTACAAGATCACCGAGTACTTGTTCATTGACGAGACGCTTTTACTTGTTACAACGAAAAACGTTTAAGATGATACAGATACGTAAGTATGTCATATGTCGGGAAATGCCCGCTACTGCAATAGGTTTAGTTTCCAAGCAGAATAATTCTGCTAATCCTGAAACCACAAGACAAAAACATAACATGGAAAGGTTTTTAATAAAAAAAGATAAGAAGTTGAATGGGGACAGTCCTAAACATGATTCAAAATCAACCCCCCTTAGTTAAACAGTTACTTACATAGCAATTTTGAAGAACAATTATCTTAAAAAGTGACAAAATTTAAGATAAAAAAAGAGGTTGATTTTACCCCAAAGTCCACCAGAATGCACCATTTTGTGTCTACTTAAAACAAATTTCGTGGGGGGCATGCCCCCGGACCCCCCTAGCATGGCAATTGCCTGTGGGACAGAACCACATTCACTGGCCTGTACCATTTATTTTTGGCCGGAACTAATTCTTAAGTACAGGCCAAAAATTGGCCTGTACAATTTCATCTTGGCCGGTACCTTTTCTCAAGTACAGGCCAAGTTGGCCGGAACATATTGAAACGAGTGTCCAACACTGTTATTGATATTCATTTCTTTTGTCCTACATACAGGGTGGGTGTGCTGTTGTTGATAATGTAAGTTTATTGATATTCATTTCTTTTGTCCTACATACAGGGTGTGCTGTTGTTGATAATGTAAGTTTATTGATATTCATTTCTTTTGTCCTACATACAGGGTGTGTTGTTGTTGAAGGGATCATACTGATATTCATTTCTTTTGTCCTACATACAGGGTGGGTGTGCTGTTGTTGATAATGTAAGTTTATTGATATTCATTTCTTTTGTCCTACATACAGGGTGTGTTGTTGTTGAAGGGATCATACTGATATTCATTTCTTTTGTCCTACATACAGGGTGGGTGTGTTGTTGTTGAAGGAAGCATATTGATATTCATTTCTTTTGTCCTACATACAGGGTGTGTTGTTAAAGGAATCATATTGATATTCATTTCTTTTGTCCTACATACAGGGTGTGTTGTTGTTGAAGGAATCATACTGATATTCATTTCTTTTGTCCTACATACAGGGTGTGTTGTTGTTGAAGTCAGAAGTTGTATCCGAAGGTCTCGAAGGTTCACAGAAAATCGTGCGCTTGTGGATCCATGAAGTCTACCGAGTCTTCTATGACAGACTGGTTGATGAGATCGACCGCGACACTTTCTTTGGCATGGTTAAAGTATGAATTGTGTTAGCTGAAAATGAGCTATTGTGACTAACTTTTGTCCAACATTTATCTGTGGTCCAGCATCTGTCCATATGTCATCCCACATCTGTCCATATGTCATCCACAACTGTCCATATGTCATCCCACAACTGTCCATATGTCATCCCACAACTGTCCATATGTCATCCCACAATGTCCACATGTCATCCCACAACTGTCCATAATTATGTCATCCCACAACTGTCCATATGTCATCCCACAACTGTCTATATGTCATCCCACATCTGTCCATGTCATCCCACATATGTCATCCCACATCTGTCCATATGTCATCCCACAACTGTCCATATGTCATCCCACAACTGTACATATGTCATCCCACAACTGTCCATATGTCATCCCACAACTGTCCATATGTCATCCCACAACTGTCCATGTCATCCCACAACTGTCCATATGTCATCCCACACTGTCCATATGTCATCCCACAACTGTCCATATGTCATCCCACAACTGTCCATATGTCACCCACAACTGTCCATATGTCATCCCACAACTGTACATATGTCATCCCACAACTGTCCATATGTCATCCCACAACTGTCCATATGTCATCCCACAACTGTCCATATGTCATCCCACAACTGTCTACATGTCATCCCACAACTGTCTATATGTCATCCCACATCTGTCTATATGTCATCCCACAACTGTCTATATGTCATCCCACATCTGTCCATATCTCCCACAACTGTCATATGTCATCCCACAACTGTCACATGTCATCCCACAACTGTCCATATGTCATCCCACAACTGTCCATATGTCATCCCACAACTGTCCATATGTCATCCCACAACTGTCCATATGTCATCCCACAACTGTCCATATGTCATCCCACAACTGTCCATATGTCATCCCACAACTGTCCATATGTCATCCCACAACTGTCCATATGTCATCCCACAACTGTCCATATGTCATCCCACAACTGTCCATATGTCATCCCACAACTGTCCATATGTCATCCCACAACTGTCCATATGTCATCCCACAACTGTCTATATGTCATCCCACAACTGTCATCCCACATCTGTCCATATGTCATACATATGTCATCCCACAACTGTCTGTCCATATGTCATCCCACAACTGTCTATATGTCATCCCACATCTGTCCATATGTCATCCCACATATGTCATCCCACAACTGTCCATATGTCATCCCACAACTGTACATATGTCATCCCACAACTGTACATATGTCATCCCACAACTGTCCATATGTCATCCCACAACTGTACATATGTCATCCCACAACTGTACATATGTCATCCCACAACTGTCCATATGTCATCCCACAACTGTACATATGTCATCCCACAACTGTACATATGTCATCCCACAACTGTACATATGTCATCCCACAACTGTCCATATGTCATCCCACAACTGTACATATGTCATCCCACAACTGTACATATGTCATCCCACAACTGTCCATATGTCATCCCACAACTGTCCATATGTCATCCCACAACTGTACATATGTCATCCCACAACTGTACATATGTCATCCCACAACTGTCCATATGTCATCCCACAACTGTCCATATGTCATCCCACAACTGTCTACATGTCATCCCACAACTGTCCATATGTCATCCCACAACTGTACATATGTCATCCCACAACTGTCCATATGTCATCCCACATCTGTCCATATGTCATCCCACATCTGTCCATATGTCATCCCACAACTGTCCATATGTCATCCCACAACTGTCCATATGTCATCCCACAACTGTCCATATGTCATCCCACATCTGTCCATATGTCATCCCACAACTGTCCATATGTCATCCCACAACTGTCTACATGTCATCCCACAACTGTCCATATGTCATCCCACAACTGTCCATATGTCATCCCACAACTGTCCATATGTCATCCCACAACTGTCCATATGTCATCCCACAACTGTCCATATGTCATCCCACAACTGTCCATATGTCATCCCACAACTGTCCATATGTCATCCCACAACTGTCCATATGTCATCCCACAACTGTCCATATGTCATCCCACAACTGTCCATATGTCATCCCACAACTGTCCATATGTCATCCCACATCTGTCCATATGTCATCCCACAACTGTCCATATGTCATCCCACAACTGTCTACATGTCATCCCACAACTGTCTACATGTCATCCCACAACTGTCCATATGTCATCCCACAACTGTCTATATGTCATCCCACATCAGTCCATATGTCATCCCACATCTGTCCATATGTCATCCCACATATGTCATCCCACATCTGTCCATATGTCATCCCACAACTGTCTATATGTCATCCCACAACTGTCTACATGTCATCCCACAACTGTCCATATGTCATCCCACATCTGCATCCCACATCTGTCCATATGTCATCCCACATATGTCATCCCACATCTGTCCATATGTCATCCCACATCTGTCCATATGTCATCCCACATATGTCATCCCACATCTGTCCATATGTCATCCCACAACTGTCCATATGTCATCCCACAACTGTCCATATGTCATCCCACAACTGTCCATATGTCATCCCACATCTGTCCATATGTCATCCCACAACTGTCCATATGTCATCCCACAACTGTCTACATGTCATCCCACAACTGTCTACATGTCATCCCACAACTGTCCATATGTCATCCCACAACTGTCTATATGTCATCCCACATCAGTCCATATGTCATCCCACATCTGTCCATATGTCATCCCACATATGTCATCCCACATCTGTCCATATGTCATCCCACAACTGTCTATATGTCATCCCACAACTGTCTACATGTCATCCCACAACTGTCCATATGTCATCCCACATCTGTCCATATGTCATCCCACATCAGTCCATATGTCATCCCACATCTGTCCATATGTCATCCCACAACTGTCTATATGTCATCCCACAACTGTCTACATGTCATCCCACAACTGTCCATATGTCATCCCACAACTGTCCATATGTCATCCCACATATGTCATCCCACAACTGTCTATATGTCATCCCACAACTGTCATCCCACATCTGTCCATATGTCATCCCACATATGTCATCCCACAACTGTCCATATGTCATCCCACATATGTCATCCCACATCTGTCCATATGTCATCCCACATATGTCATCCCACAACTGTCCATATGTCATCCCACAACTGTACATATGTCATCCCACAACTGTACATATGTCATCCCACAACTGTCCATATGTCATCCCACAACTGTACATATGTCATCCCACAACTGTACATATGTCATCCCACAACTGTACATATGTCATCCCACAACTGTACATATGTCATCCCACAACTGTCCATATGTCATCCCACAACTGTCCATATGTCATCCCAAAACTGTACATATGTCATCCCACAACTGTACATATGTCATCCCACAACTGTCCATATGTCATCCCACAACTGTCCATATGTCATCCCACAACTGTACATATGTCATCCCACAACTGTCTATATGTCATCCCACAACTGTCTACATGTCATCCCACAACTGTCCATATGTCATCCCACAACTGTCCATATGTCATCCCACATATGTCATCCCACAACTGTCTATATGTCATCCCACAACTGTCATCCCACATCTGTCCATATGTCATCCCACATATGTCATCCCACAACTGTCTATATGTCATCCCACAACTGTCATCCCACATCTGTCCATATGTCATCCCACATATGTCATCCCACAACTGTCCATATGTCATCCCACATATGTCATCCCACAACTGTCTATATGTCATCCCACATCTGTCCATATGTCATCCCACATATGTCATCCCACAACTGTCCATATGTCATCCCACAACTGTACATATGTCATCCCACAACTGTACATATGTCATCCCACAACTGTCCATATGTCATCCCACAACTGTACATATGTCATCCCACAACTGTACATATGTCATCCCACAACTGTACATATGTCATCCCACAACTGTACATATGTCATCCCACAACTGTCCATATGTCATCCCACAACTGTCCATATGTCATCCCACAACTGTACATATGTCATCCCACAACTGTACATATGTCATCCCACAACTGTCCATATGTCATCCCACAACTGTCCATATGTCATCCCACAACTGTCCATATGTCATCCCACAACTGTCCATATGTCATCCCACAACTGTCCATATGTCATCCCACAACTGTCCATATGTCATCCCACAACTGTACATATGTCATCCCACAACTGTACATATGTCATCCCACAACTGTCCATATGTCATCCCACAACTGTACATATGTCATCCCACAACTGTCTACATGTCATCCCACAACTGTCATAGTCATCCCACAACTGTACATATGTCATCCCACAACTGTACATATGTCATCCCACATCTGTCTATATGTCATCCCACATCTGTCCATATGTCATCCCACAACTGTCCATATGTCATCCCACAACTGTCCATATGTCATCCCACAACTGTCCATATGTCATCCCACAACTGTCCATATGTCATCCCACAACTGTCCATATGTCATCCCACAACTGTACATATGTCATCCCACAACTGTCCATATGTCATCCCACAACTGTCCATATGTCATCCCACAA
>CM026398.1:35546047-35551047 GCA_014843695.1 Archivesica marissinica
AAAGGTTTTATTTTATTACATAAATGTTAATCGTTAATCTACTTTAGTTTTCAACATTGGGATTACGTCACAGTGTGATCATTCTATACTGGCTTACTTCCCTTAATACATTACATAATGAAATATCGACGTCAGCCGAGCTATACAGCAAGTGTGCGGTGTAACTAGTTTTGGAAGAATGTTCATAACTAGCGACCACTATTTATTACATTTCGCATTCAATCCAGGCCCGACATCAATCCAGGTTCAACATCAATCCCGAGTTGCTATGATAAGAAGTGAGCATGGAAACCACTGTAATAATTCAACAACTCTGCCGTATTTGAATGGACACTGTAGATTCTATTACACTGACTAAAACGAGATGTTCGCACACAAGCAGCACTTGGTCAAGCAATACTGGCAGAAAACCAAGCTAAATCAAACTAAATCAAAAATGTCTGCCAGTTTAACAAAATTGGGTCAAAAATATTTAGATGAATGTTCTTTAATTACACCAAGTATTTTTAATGGAACAGTCAATTATCGAAAGAAACGAAGCTTTCAACAAATGTAACTTGTTGTCATCAAGTTTGAACAAAATGGGGTCAAGATGGACTGCATACATGCATTTTCTTTCACTTGACTTAGTGGCACGTTGTTGTTTGACAAGGTACGTTGTTGACTGGCAATGCACATTGTTGTTTGGCAATGCACGTTGTTGTTTGACAAGGTATGTTGTTGTTTGGCAATGCACGTTGTTGTTTGACAAGGTACGGTGTTGTTTGGCAATGCACGTTGTTGTTTGACAAGGTACGTTGTTGTTTGGCAAGGCATGTTGTTGTTTGGCAAATTGTTGAAAAGAAACCAATTTTCATTCAAATGAAACACCTTTCCAAGCATTTACTACACCTTTCCAAGCATTTACTCCACCTTTCCAAGCATTTACTACACCTTTCCAAGCATTTACTCCACCTTTCCAAGCATTTACTACACCTTTCCAAGCATTTACTACACCTTTCCAAGCATTTACTACACCTTTCCAAGCATTTGCCTCAATGTGACGTAGTTCCTAGACTGTTCATGGAATTGACAGATTATTGAAAGCATATAAGTTCCAACAAAGTCACTAACTCAATAGTTACTGATGGATAAACATTGATGAGATTAACTAATAAAACGACTCCTCGAATGATGATAATGTAGAAGAATGTTGATGATGATAAATATTGCTGTTGTTCAACGACTGCATCTGGTTGTACAATCAACACGTCTGTATCTGGTTGTACAGTCAACATATCTGTATCTGGTTATACAGTCAACACATCTGTATCTAGTTATACAGTCAACACATCTGTATCTGGTTGTACAGTCAACACATCTGTATCTGGTTGTACAGTCAACACATCTGTATCTGGTTGTACCGTCAACATGTCTGTATCTGGTTGTACAGTCAACACGTCTGTATCTGGTTGTACAGTCAACATATCTGTATCTGGTTGTACAGTCAACACATCTGTATCTGGTTGTACAGTCAACACATCTGTATCTGGTTGTACAGTCAACACATCTGTATCTGGTTGTACAGTCAACACGTCTGTATCTGGTTGTACAGTCAACACAGCTGTATCTGGTTGTATAGTCAACACGTCTGTATCTGGTTGTACAGTCAACACATCTGTATCTGGTTGTACAGTCAACATGTCTGTATCTGGTTGTACAGTCAACATGTCTGTATCTGGTTGTACAGTCAACACGTCTGTATCTGGTTGTACAGTCAACACGTCTGTATCTGGTTGTACAGTCAACACGTCTGTATCTGGTTGTACAGTCAACACGTCTGTATCTGGTTGTACAGTCAACACGTCTGTATCTGGTTGTACAGTTCAACACATCTGTATCTGCTTGTACAGTCAACACATCTGTATCTGGTTGCAGTGATACTTGACTGTGTCTACAATGTATGTGTACTGTATACCATATACTATGTATGCCCATTCTATAGCATTACACTGTTTGTTTGACAATATGTAGTTAATTACACTGTTTGTTGACAATATGTAGTTAATTACACTGTGTGTTGACAATATGTAGTTAATTGAACTATTTGTCAATAACATGTGGTTAATTACACTGTTTATTATGTACATGACGTACACCACCTAATGTACACACTAACTTCACTTTCTTTCAACAGTGCTATCATGTTAAAATCAACGATACTTCGACAATCGTGCTAGGTGTTTACATCAACATCCGACCCAAGATCTAATCTTCGGAACTTATCCAGATTGAAGAAACAGCATTTCACGACACGACCACCGAAATATCTTCCATTTAAGTCAATAGTAGCTGAAGATATAAAATATTTGTACAACTATTTAGGGATTGTCATGGGGATAGCATCTTGTATTAGAAATCTGACAACTCTACCACATGTGCACTGATGTATGACTTACTTTTCTTTAACATAGTTGTTTTATAAACTGTAGGATAAATACATTTCAGTTTTATGGCTATACAACATATAGTAAATATAGACTGCTATCATGTCTGAAGTATTTCAGCAGAAAATGTAGTTAAAACTAGCCAGCAGAAAATGTAGTTAAAACTAACCAGCAGAAAATGTAGTTAAAACTAGCCAGCAGAAAATGTAGTTAAAACTAGCCAGCAGAAAATGTAGTTAAAACTAACCAGCAGAAAATGTAGTTAAAACTAGCCAGCAGAAAATGTAGTTAAAACTAGCCAGCAGAAAATGTAGTTAAAACTAACCAGCAGAAAATGTAGTTAAAACTAGCCAGCAGAAAATGTAGTTAAAACTAGCCAGCAGAAAATGTAGTTAAAACTAACCAGCAGAAAATGTAGTTAAAACTAGCCAGCAGAAAATGTAGTTAAAACTAGCCAGCAGAAAATGTAGTTAAAACTAACCAGCAGAAAATGTAGTTAAAACTAGCCAGCAGAAAATGTAGTTAAAACTAGCCAGCAGAAAATGTAGTTAAAATTAGCCAGCAGAAAATGTAGTTAAAACTTTAAAACTAGCCAGCGGAAAGTGCAGTTAAAACTAGCCAGCAGAAAGTAAGAAATTGCAAGCGAGGGGGACAACTTTCAGATGTCAGTGAAGTGAATGACGGATGGACGGACATGACAACTGCTCCTTATTTCCATAATTATTCAAGCTAAAGATGTTCACAACAAACAATATCTCCTTAACGACACTTTGTACAAAATCATTCTATTAATCTAACAATAAATGAGAAGTGTGGCACAAACATTTGGATGTAGATGATGGCTAAATCCACCCCACTCCCCACCCACCTGTTTAAAACTGGTGGTACAAAATATAGCTTTTCAAAACACAGCATATCCTATAGGTTGTTGAGGCATGGTGTCAACAAATTTGTGACGTAAAAGAACCAAATCTCAGACATCACTTGTAATGAATTGACAATCTGGATCCTGCAGATAATATGTAACTTGGTGAACATCTATGTAACTTGGTGAGAAGTTATGTAACTTGGTGAGCATGTCGTGTACACAATCCCTAACCAGCACATACCTCTAATAGCCGAGTCTATGCAGTCAACTCCACATACCTTTAATAGCCGAGTCCATGCAGTCAAACTCCACATACCTCTAATAGCCGAGTCTATGCAGTCAACTCCACATACGTTTAATAGCCTAGTCCATGCAGTCAAACTCCACATACCTTTAATAGCCGAGTATATGCAGTCAACTCCACATACCTTTAATAGGCTAGTCTATGCAGTCAAACTCCACATACCTCTAATAGCTGAGTCTATGCAGTCAACTCCACATACCTTTAATAGGCTAGTCTATGCAGTCAAACTCCACATACCTTTAATAGCCGAGTCTATGCATTCAAACTCCACATACCTTTAATAGCCGAGTCTATGCAGTCAACTCCACATACCTCTAATAGCCGAGTCTATGCAGTCAACTCCACATACCTTTAATAGCTGAGTCTATGCAGTCAACTCCACATACCTTTAATAGCCGAGTCTATGCAGTCAACTCCACATACCTCTAATAGCCGAGTCTATGCAGTCAACTCCACATACCTCTAATAGCCGAGTATATGCAGTCAAACTCCACATACCTTTAATAGCCGAGTCTATGCAGTCAAACTCCACATACCTTTAATAGCTGAGTCTATGCAGTCAACTCCACATACCTTTAATAGCCGAGTCTATGCAGTCAACTCCACATACCTTTAATAGCCGAGTCTATGCGGTCAAACTCCACAAATATTCTCACAGCCTCATCATCCGGGTTGTCCAGCATCTGTACGTACAATGTAACATACAAATACATAAATCTTCACAAACACAAACATATATGCTAAAGTTAAGATTACACGTGTAATCAATGAAGATGTAAACGTGTACATTTGTTTGTTTCCATTAATACAAATACCCATGTGTTTTCACTAGTGTTATTTATGACGGTAAATCAGACAAAATTGCTTGCGCTCAGGAAATGGAACACCAAAACCAAATAAACATCTTTTGATCATGTTTATGTTCAGGTCATTTAGCATTGTATGCTCGCTGAACCAACTTGATCATTTCTCACAGTTAGCATTGTATGCTCGCTGAACCAACTTGATCATTTCTCACAGTTAGCATTGTATGCTCGCTGAACCAACTTGATCATTTCTCACAGTTAGCATTGTATGCACGCTGAACCAACTTGATCATTTCTCACAGTTAGCATTGTATGCACGCTGAACCAACTTGATCATTTCTCACAGTTAGCATTGTATGCTCGCTGAACCAACTTGATCATTTCTCACAGTTAGCATTGTATGCTCGCTGAACCAACTTGATCATTTCTCACAGTTAGCATTGTATGCTCGCTGAACCAACTTGATCATTTCTCACAGTTAGCATTGTATGCTCGCTGAACCAACTTGATCATTTCTCACAGTTAGCATCAGATATTCAGCTTTTCGGTGATGTTCTTGACGTGTACTGAGTGACTGTTCATACACTTTCCTAGAA
>CM026398.1:35556047-35561047 GCA_014843695.1 Archivesica marissinica
CACCTTTCCAAGCATTTACTACACCTTTCCAAGCATTTACTCCACCTTTCCAAGCATTTACTACACCTTTCCAAGCATTTACTCCACCTTTCCAAGCATTTACTACACCTTTCCAAGCATTTACTACACCTTTCCAAGCATTTACTACACCTTTCCAAGCATTTGCCTCAATGTGACGTAGTTCCTAGACTGTTCATGGAATTGACAGATTATTGAAAGCATATAAGTTCCAACAAAGTCACTAACTCAATAGTTACTGATGGATAAACATTGATGAGATTAACTAATAAAACGACTCCTCGAATGATGATAATGTAGAAGAATGTTGATGATGATAAATATTGCTGTTGTTCAACGACTGCATCTGGTTGTACAATCAACACGTCTGTATCTGGTTGTACAGTCAACATATCTGTATCTGGTTATACAGTCAACACATCTGTATCTAGTTATACAGTCAACACATCTGTATCTGGTTGTACAGTCAACACATCTGTATCTGGTTGTACAGTCAACACATCTGTATCTGGTTGTACAGTCAACATGTCTGTATCTGGTTGTACAGTCAACACGTCTGTATCTGGTTGTACAGTCAAAATCTGTATCTGGTTGTACAGTCAACACATCTGTATCTGGTTGTACAGTCAACACTGTATCTGGTTGTACAGTCAACACATCTGTATCTGGTTGTACAGTCAACACGTCTGTATCTGGTTGTACAGTCAACACAGCTGTATCTGGTTGTTGTCAACACGTCTGTATCTGGTTGTACAGTCACACATCTGTATCTGGTTGTACAGTCAACATGTCTGTATCTGGTTGTACAGTCAACATGTCTGTATCTGGTTGTACAGTCAACACGTCTGTATCTGGTTGTACAGTCAACACGTCTGTATCTGGTTGTACAGTCAACACGTCTGTATCTGGTTGTACAGTCAACACGTCTGTATCTGGTTGTACAGTCAACACGTCTGTATCTGGTTGTACAGTCAACACGTCTGTATCTGGTTGTACAGTCAACATATCTGTATCTGGTTGTACAGTCAACATGTCTGTATCTGGTTGTACAGTCAACACGTCTGTATCTGGTTGTACAGTCAACACGTCTGTATCTGGTTGTACAGTCAACATGTCTGTATCTGGTTGTACAGTCAACATGTCTGTATCTGGTTGTACAGTCAACATATCTGTATCTGGTTGTACAGTCAACATATCTGTATCTGGTTGTACAGTCAACACGTCTGTATCTGGTTGTACAGTCAACACGTCTGTATCTGGTTGTACAGTCAACATATCTGTATCTGGTTGTACAGTCAACATGTCTGTATCTGGTTGTACAGTCAACACGTCTGTATCTGGTTGTACAGTCAACACGTCTGTATCTGGTTGTACAGTCAACACGTCTGTATCTGGTTGTACAGTCAACATGTCTGTATCTGGTTGTACAGTCAACATATCTGTATCTGGTTGTACAGTCAACACATCTGTATCTGGTTGTACAGTCAACACGTCTGTATCTGGTTGTACAGTCAACACGTCTGTATCTGGTTGTACAGTCAACACGTCTGTATCTGGTTGTACAGTCAACACTTCTGTATCTGGTTGTACAGTCAACACGTCTGTATCTGGTTGTACAGTCAACACATCTGTATCTGGTTGTACAGTCAACACGTCTGTATCTGGTTGTACAGTCAACACGTCTGTATCTGGTTGTACAGTCAACACGTCTGTATCTGGTTGTACAGTCAACACGTCTGTATCTGGTTGTACAGTCAACACATCTGTATCTGGTTGTACAGTCAACACGTCTGTATCTGGTTGTACAGTCAACACGTCTGTATCTGGTTGTACAGTCAACATATCTGTATCTGGTTGTACAGTCAACACATCTGTATCTGGTTGTACAGTCAACACAGCTGTATCTGCTTGTACAGTCAACACATCTGTATCTGCTTGTACAGTCAACACATCTGTATCTGGTTGCAGTGATACTTGACTGTGTCTTCAATGTATGTGTACTGTATACCATATACTATGTATGCCCATTCCTATAGCATTACACTGTTTGTTTGACAATGTGTAGTTAATTACACTGTTTGTTGACAATATGTAGTTAATTACACTGTGTGTTGACAATATGTAGTTAATTGAACTATTTGTCAATAACATGTGGTTAATTACACTGTTTATTATGTACATGACGTACACCACCTAATGTACACACTAACTTCACTTTCTTTCAACAGTGCTATCATGTTAAAATCAACGATACTTCGACAATCGTGCTAGGTGTTTACATCAACATCCGACCCAAGATCTAATCTTCGGAACTTATCCAGATTGAAGAAACAGCATTTCACGACACGACCACCGAAATATCTTCCATTTAAGTCAATAGTAGCTGAAGATATAAAATATTTGTACAACTATTTAGGGATTGTCATGGGGATAGCATCTTGTATTAGAAATCTGACAACTCTACCACATGTGCACTGATGTATGACTTACTTTTCTTTAACATAGTTGTTTATAAACTGTAGAATAAATACATTTCAGTTTTATGGCTATACAACAATATAGTAAATATAGACTGCTATCATGTCTGAAGTATTTCAGCAAGAAAGTGCAGCTAAAACTAGCCAGCAGAAAATGTAGTTAAAACTAGCTAGTAAAAAATGTAGTTAAAACTAGCCAGCCGAAAATGTAGTTAAAACTAGCCAGCAGAAAATGTAGCTAAAACTAGCCAGCAGAAAATGTAGTTAAAACTAGCCAGCAGAAAATGTAGTTAAAACTAGCCAGCAGAAAATGTAGTTAAAACTAACCAGCAGAAAATGTAGTTAAAACTAGCCAGCAGAAAATGTAGTTAAAACTAACCAGCAGAAAATGTAGTTAAAACTAGCCAGCAGAAAATGTAGTTAAAACTAGCCAGCAGAAAATGTAGTTAAAACTAACCAGCAGAAAATGTAGTTAAAACTAGCCAGCAGAAAATGTAGTTAAAACTAGCCAGCAGAAAATGTAGTTAAAATTAGCCAGCAGAAAATGTAGTTAAAACTTTAAAACTAGCCAGCGGAAAGTGCAGTTAAAACTAGCCAGCAGAAAGTAAGAAATTGCAAGCGAGGGGGACAACTTTCAGATGTCAGTGAAGTGAATGACGGATGGACGGACATGACAACTGCTCCTTATTTCCATAATTATTCAAGCTAAAGATGTTCACAACAAACAATATCTCCTTAACGACACTTTGTACAAAATCATTCTATTAATCTAACAATAAATGAGAAGTGTGGCACAAACATTTGGATGTAGATGATGGCTAAATCCACCCCACTCCCCACCCACCTGTTTAAAACTGGTGGTACAAAATATAGCTTTTCAAAACACAGCATATCCTATAGGTTGTTGAGGCATGGTGTCAACAAATTTGTGACGTAAAAGAACCAAATCTCAGACATCACTTGTAATGAATTGACAATCTGGATCCTGCAGATAATATGTAACTTGGTGAACATCTATGTAACTTGGTGAGAAGTTATGTAACTTGGTGAGCATGTCGTGTACACAATCCCTAACCAGCACATACCTCTAATAGCCGAGTCTATGCAGTCAACTCCACATACCTTTAATAGCCGAGTCCATGCAGTCAAACTCCACATACCTCTAATAGCCGAGTCTATGCAGTCAACTCCACATACGTTTAATAGCCTAGTCCATGCAGTCAAACTCCACATACCTTTAATAGCCGAGTATATGCAGTCAACTCCACATACCTTTAATAGGCTAGTCTATGCAGTCAAACTCCACATACCTCTAATAGCTGAGTCTATGCAGTCAACTCCACATACCTTTAATAGGCTAGTCTATGCAGTCAAACTCCACATACCTTTAATAGCCGAGTCTATGCATTCAAACTCCACATACCTTTAATAGCCGAGTCTATGCAGTCAACTCCACATACCTCTAATAGCCGAGTCTATGCAGTCAACTCCACATACCTTTAATAGCTGAGTCTATGCAGTCAACTCCACATACCTTTAATAGCCGAGTCTATGCAGTCAACTCCACATACCTCTAATAGCCGAGTCTATGCAGTCAACTCCACATACCTCTAATAGCCGAGTATATGCAGTCAAACTCCACATACCTTTAATAGCCGAGTCTATGCAGTCAAACTCCACATACCTTTAATAGCTGAGTCTATGCAGTCAACTCCACATACCTTTAATAGCCGAGTCTATGCAGTCAACTCCACATACCTTTAATAGCCGAGTCTATGCGGTCAAACTCCACAAATATTCTCACAGCCTCATCATCCGGGTTGTCCAGCATCTGTACGTACAATGTAACATACAAATACATAAATCTTCACAAACACAAACATATATGCTAAAGTTAAGATTACACGTGTAATCAATGAAGATGTAAACGTGTACATTTGTTTGTTTCCATTAATACAAATACCCATGTGTTTTCACTAGTGTTATTTATGACGGTAAATCAGACAAAATTGCTTGCGCTCAGGAAATGGAACACCAAAACCAAATAAACATCTTTTGATCATGTTTATGTTCAGGTCATTTAGCATTGTATGCTCGCTGAACCAACTTGATCATTTCTCACAGTTAGCATTGTATGCTCGCTGAACCAACTTGATCATTTCTCACAGTTAGCATTGTATGCTCGCTGAACCAACTTGATCATTTCTCACAGTTAGCATTGTATGCACGCTGAACCAACTTGATCATTTCTCACAGTTAGCATTGTATGCACGCTGAACCAACTTGATCATTTCTCACAGTTAGCATTGTATGCTCGCTGAACCAACTTGATCATTTCTCACAGTTAGCATTGTATGCTCGCTGAACCAACTTGATCATTTCTCACAGTTAGCATTGTATGCTCGCTGAACCAACTTGATCATTTCTCACAGTTAGCATTGTATGCTCGCTGAACCAACTTGATCATTTCTCACAGTTAGCATCAGATATTCAGCTTTTCGGTGA
>CM026398.1:35566047-35568547 GCA_014843695.1 Archivesica marissinica
GTGTTGTTTGGCAATGCACGTTGTTGTTTGACAAGGTACGTTGTTGTTTGGCAAGGCATGTTGTTGTTTGGCAAATTGTTGAAAAGAAACCAATTTTCATTCAAATGAAACACCTTTCCAAGCATTTACTACACCTTTCCAAGCATTTACTCCACCTTTCCAAGCATTTACTACACCTTTCCAAGCATTTACTCCACCTTTCCAAGCATTTACTACACCTTTCCAAGCATTTACTACACCTTTCCAAGCATTTACTACACCTTTCCAAGCATTTGCCTCAATGTGACGTAGTTCCTAGACTGTTCATGGAATTGACAGATTATTGAAAGCATATAAGTTCCAACAAAGTCACTAACTCAATAGTTACTGATGGATAAACATTGATGAGATTAACTAATAAAACGACTCCTCGAATGATGATAATGTAGAAGAATGTTGATGATGATAAATATTGCTGTTGTTCAACGACTGCATCTGGTTGTACAATCAACACGTCTGTATCTGGTTGTACAGTCAACATATCTGTATCTGGTTATACAGTCAACACATCTGTATCTAGTTATACAGTCAACACATCTGTATCTGGTTGTACAGTCAACACATCTGTATCTGGTTGTACAGTCAACACATCTGTATCTGGTTGTACAGTCAACATGTCTGTATCTGGTTGTACAGTCAACACGTCTGTATCTGGTTGTACAGTCAACATATCTGTATCTGGTTGTACAGTCAACACATCTGTATCTGGTTGTACAGTCAACACATCTGTATCTGGTTGTACAGTCAACACATCTGTATCTGGTTGTACAGTCAACACGTCTGTATCTGGTTGTACAGTCAACACAGCTGTATCTGGTTGTATAGTCAACACGTCTGTATCTGGTTGTACAGTCAACACATCTGTATCTGGTTGTACAGTCAACATGTCTGTATCTGGTTGTACAGTCAACATGTCTGTATCTGGTTGTACAGTCAACACGTCTGTATCTGGTTGTACAGTCAACACGTCTGTATCTGGTTGTACAGTCAACACGTCTGTATCTGGTTGTACAGTCAACACGTCTGTATCTGGTTGTACAGTCAACACGTCTGTATCTGGTTGTACAGTCAACACGTCTGTATCTGGTTGTACAGTCAACATATCTGTATCTGGTTGTACAGTCAACATATCTGTATCTGGTTGTACAGTCAACATATCTGTATCTGGTTGTACAGTCAACATATCTGTATCTGGTTGTACAGTCAACACGTCTGTATCTGGTTGTACAGTCAACACGTCTGTATCTGGTTGTACAGTCAACATATCTGTATCTGGTTGTACAGTCAACATATCTGTATCTGGTTGTACAGTCAACATATCTGTATCTGGTTGTACAGTCAACATATCTGTATCTGGTTGTACAGTCAACACGTCTGTATCTGGTTGTACAGTCAACACGTCTGTATCTGGTTGTACAGTCAACACGTCTGTATCTGGTTGTACAGTTAACACGTCTGTATCTGGTTGTACAGTCAACACGTCTGTATCTGGTTATACAGTCATAACATATGTATCTGGTTGTACAGTCAACATGTCTGTATCTGGTTGTACAGTCAACATGTCTGTATCTGGTTGTACAGTCAACACGTCTGTATCTGGTTGTACAGTCAACACGTCTGTATCTGGTTGTACAGTCAACACGTCTGTATCTGGTTGTACAGTCAACACGTCTGTATCTGGTTGTACAGTCAACACGTCTGTATCTGGTTGTACAGTCAACACGTCTGTATCTGGTTGTACAGTCATAACATCTGTATCTGGTTGTACAGTCAACACGTCTGTATCTGGTTGTACAGTCAACATATCTGTATCTGGTTGTACAGTCAACACGTCTGTATCTGGTTGTACAGTCAACACATCTGTATCTGGTTGTACAGTCAACACGTCTGTATCTGGTTGTACAGTCAACACATCTGTATCTGGTTGTACAGTCAACATATCTGTATCTGGTTGTACAGTCAACACATCTGTATCTGGTTGTACAGTCAACACATCTGTATCGGCTTGTACAGTCAACACATCTGTATCTGCTTGTACAGTCAACACATCTGTATCTGGTTGCAGTGATACTTGACTGTGTCTTCAATGTATGTGTACTGTATACCATATACTATGTATGCCCATTCCTATAGCATTACACTGTTTGTTTGACAATATGTAGTTAATTACACTGTTTGTTGACAATATGTAGTTAATTACACTGTGTGTTGACAATATGTAGTTAATTGAACTATTTGTCAATAACATGTGGTTAATTACACTGTTTATTATGTACATGACGTACACCACCTAATGTACACACTAACTTCACTTTCTTTCAACAGTGCTATCATGTTAAAATCAACGATACTTCGACAATCGTGCTAGGTGTTTACATCAACATCCGACCCAAGATCTAATCTTCGGAACTTATCCAGATTGAAGAAACAGCATTTCACGACACGACCACCGAAATATCTT
>CM026398.1:35575980-35618544 GCA_014843695.1 Archivesica marissinica
CACTCATATAGTTAATATACAGGGGGGTCATTATTCTATGGCATGGAAAAGTGACCCCCTTCACTCATATAGTTAATATACAGGGGGGTCATTATTCTATGGCATGGAAAAGTGACCCCCTTCACTCATATAGTTAATATACAGGGGGGTCATTATTCTATGGCATGGAAAAGTGCCCCCCCCTTCACTCATATAGTTAATATACAGGGGGGTCATTATTCTATGGCATGGAAAAGTGACCCCCTTCACTCATATAGTTAATATACAGGGGGGTCATTATTCTATGGCATGGAAAAGTGACCCCCCTTCACTCATATAGTTAATATACAGGGGTCATTATTCTATGGCATGGAAAAGTGACCCCCTTCACTCATATAGTTAATATACAGGGGGGTCATTATTCTATGGCATGGAAAAGTGACCCCCCTCACTCATATAGTTAATATACAGGGGGGTCATTATTCTATGGCATGGAAAAGTGACCCACCTCACTCATATAGTTAATATACAGAGGGGTCATTATTCTATGGCATGGGGAAAAGTGACCCACCTCACTCATATAGTTAATATACAGGGGGGTCATTATTCTATGGCATGGAAAAGTGACCCCCTTCACTCATAGTTTACATACAGGGGGTCATTATTCTACGGCATGGAAAAGTGACCCCCCTTCACTCATATAGTTAATATACAGGGAGTCATTATTCTATGGCATGGAAAAGTGACCCCCCTTCACTCATATAGTTAATATACAGGGGGGTCATTATTCTATGGCATGGAAAAGTGACCCCCCCCCTTCACTCATATAGTTAATATACAGGGGGGTCATTATTCTATGGCATGGAAAAGTGACCCCCCTTCACTCATATAGTTAATATACAGGGGGGTCATTATTCTATGGCATGGAAAAGTGACCCTCCCCCTTCACTCATATAGTTAATATACAGGGGGGTCATTATTCTATGGCATGGAAAAGTGACACCCCCCCCCCTTCACTCATATAGTTAATATACAGGGGGGTCATTATTCTATGGCATGGAAAAGTGACCCCCTTCACTCATATAGTTAATATACAGGGGGTCATTATTCTATGGCATGGAAAAGTGACCCCCCTTCACTCATATAGTTAATATACAGGGGGTCATTATTCTATGGCATGGAAAAGTGACCCCCCCCTTCACTCATATAGTTAATATACAGGGGGGTCATTATTCTATGGCATGGAAAAGTGACCCCCTTCACTCATATAGTTAATATACAGGGGGGTCATTATTCTATGGCATGGAAAAGTGACCCCCTTCACTCATATAGTTAATATACAGGGGGGTCATTATTCTATGGCATGGAAAAGTGACCCCCCTTCACTCATATAGTTAATATACAGGGGGTCATTATTCTATGGCATGGAAAAGTGACCCCACCCCCCTTCACTCATATAGTTAATATACAGGGGGGTCATTATTCTATGGCATGGAAAAGTGACCCCACCTCGCTCATATAGTTAATATTCAGGAGGATCATTATTCTATATAGCATGGAAGAGTGACCCCCTTCACTCATATAGTTAATATACAGGGGGGGTCATTATTCTATGGCATGGAAAAGTGACCCCCCCTCACTCATATAGTTAATATACAGGGGGGTCATTATTCTATGGCATGGAAAAGTGACCCCCTTCACTCATATAGTTAATATACAGGGGGGTCATTATTCTATGGCATGGAAAAGTGACCCCCCCTTCACTCATATAGTTAATATACAGGGGGTCATTATTCTATGGCATGGAAAAGTGACCCCCTTCACTCATATAGTTAATATACAGGGGGGTCATTATTCTATGGCATGGAAAAGTGACCCCCCTTCACTCATATAGTTAATATACAGGGGGTCATTATTCTATGGCATGGAAAAGTGACCCCCCCTTACTCATATAGTTAATATACAGGGGGGTCATTATTCTATGGCATGGAAAAGTGACCCCCCTCACTCATATAGTTAATATACAGGGGGGTCATTATTCTATGGCATGGAAAAGTGACCCCCTTCACTCATATAGTTAATATACAGGGGGGTCATTATTCTATGGCATGGAAAAGTGACCCCCCTCACTCATATAGTTAATATACAGGGGGTCATTATTCTATGGCATGGAAAAGTGACCCCCCTTCACTCATATAGTTAATATACAGGGGGTCATTATTCTATGGCATGGAAAAGTGACCCCCTTCACTCATATAGTTAATATACAGGGGGGTCATTATTCTATGGCATGGAAAAGTGACCCCCCTTCACTCATATAGTTAATATACAGGGGGGTCATTATTCTATGGCATGGAAAAGTGACCCTCCCCCCTTCACTCATATAGTTAATATACAGGGGGGTCATTATTCTATGGCATGGAAAAGTGACCCTCCCCCCTTCACTCATATAGTTAATATACAGGGGTCATTATTCTACGGCATGGAAAAGTGACCCCCTTCACTCATATAGTTAATATACAGGGGGTCATTATTCTATGGCATGGAAAAGTGACCCCACCTCGCTCATATAGTTAATATTCAGGAGGATCATTATTCTATATAGCATGGAAGAGTGACACCATCCCCCCTTCACTCATATAGTTAATATACAGGGGGGGTCATTATTCTATGGCATGGAAAAGTGACACCCCCCCCCCTTCACTCATATAGTTAATATACAGGGGGGGGTCATTATTCTATGCCATGGAAAAGTGACACCCCCCCCTTCACTCATATAGTTAATATACAGGGGGGGGTCATTATTCTATGGCATGGAAAAGTGACCCCCTTCACTCATATAGTTAATATACAGGGGGGGGTCATTATTCTATGGCATGGAAAAGTGACCCTCTCTCATATAGTTTACATACATACAGGTGGTCATTATTCTATGGCATGGAAAAGTGACCACTCTTACTGTGTAAACATAGGGGGGTCATTATTCTATGGCATGGACAAGTTTCTTGCACTGGGAGGCACACGTTATCTGTCCTTGCTCATACAATAATAAAATATTATGTATTATGAATGATATAAAATATGTAGCACAGGAAGTGTCACAGTTGATTGCAGTGCTCCAACAATAAGGTTTTATTGCTTTGTTATGGGGTTCACACCTGTGGAAAAATTAGTTAGCCACACCAGTCAGAATTATAATGGTTAACAGCATATTATATATTTTCTGGAAAGTTTAAGAGAACATGCATGAATATGATAAGAATGGTTAGTACTGTGCTATTTTAAGGTACTTATTTTGAGCTGCATGGTTTCAAATACCAATTAAGTTGAGTGTATGTCTTTTTCATACATAAATTCAATATAATTTTATTGATAATTGTTAATTTTATAGCTTATGCAATTATTAATAAAATATATTGATAACATTGTTTTTGTAGGCTTTGGGGATGGGGGGGGGTCATTATTCTATAAGGTGGGTCATTATTCTATAATAGAATATGGACCCGCGGGTCACTTTTTCCTATAGAATATAATATTCTATATGACACAGGCTACAGTGACCGAATAATTAATGTGTTGATTCAACTTAATTGGGAAGCGTAAGTTTGATGCAAATCGTTTTATCATTGTCATCACTACTGAGGCGGGTCGTCCGATTGTCTGTCGTGTGAATGACAGCTTTTGTCTGGTGGTCGGAACTTGTTTTGATTTTAAATATTGACACTTAATTGATTACTCAATTTAGAACTTTAAGCAGCTACCCATAGCAGGGCAATACCGAAATAGTTGTTAAATAATAAATATCGTAACTTTTGTCATTAACGTTAACGCTGTTAAACTGTGAAGAGATCTTTAGAATATAATAGTAGTATAGTAATATAAGTGAATTGTGAGATTGCCTCCACCTAAATCTGTGGTATGGAAGTACTTTGAAAGACTTGACAAGACTGTTTCTTGCAAGTTGTGCGATGCCAGTCTGACATTTACTGGTGGCACTACCAACCTGCATAATCATCTGAGGCTGAAGCATCCAGCAGAAGGCCTCACCTCTGATTGACGAGACAAGAAGCATAATCCAAGGTAACGGTAACCGAGTACTCGAGTACTCGATCGAATACCTTTCCAAGTACTCGAGTACCAAAATCACTACTCGTTGACATCCCTAATACAGTGTAATGACGATCACTGTATCAGTTGTATTTGTGCAACTCAGGGGGGGCTGTGGCAGTGGCACAGTGGTAGAATAGTCTGATTTATTATTGCTTGGGGAAGTTATTGTGTTGGCATGGGTACGAAACCTGACTTATCCCGACATATCTCTTGAGGAAGTTATCGTGTTGGCATGGGTACGAAACCTGACTTATCCCTACATATATCTTGGGGAAGTTATCGTGTTGGCAGGGCTCCAAAACCTGACTTATCCCTACATATATCTTGGGGAAGTTATCGTGTTGGCAGGGCTCCGAAACCTGACTTATCCCTACATATCTCTTGGGGAAGTTATCGTGTTGGCAGGGCTCCAAAACCTGACTTATCCCTACATATATCTTGGGGAAGTTATCGTGTTGGCAGGGCTCCGAAACCTGACTTATCCCTACATATCTCTTGGGGAAGTTATCGTGTTGGCAGGGCTCCAAAACCTGACTTATCCCTACATATATCTTGGGGAAGTTATCGTGTTGGCAGGGCTCCGAAACCTGACTTATCCCTACATATCTCTTGGGGAAGTTATCGTGTTGGCAGGGCTCCAAAACCTGACTTATCCCTACATATATCTTGGGGAAGTTATCGTGTTGGCAGGGCTCCGAAACCTGACTTATCCCTACATAACATAATCTAAAGCAATGGATGAAGCAGTACAACCTTTGGTGGAATAGGAACCCCAAGTCTGGTCTGTTCTTCCTCATCCAATAGAATATAATCCATTATAGCCTTCTTTATAGCAAACTGTCTGTCCGTCTCCATCTCCTGTACACAATACAAATATAATATAACCCACCATTATAGCATTCTTTATAGCAAACTGTCTGTCCGTCTCCATCTCCTGTACACAATACAAATATAATATAATCCACTATAGCATTCTTTATAACAAACTGTCTGTCCGTCTCCATCTCCTGTACACAATACAAAACTATAATATTATATCTTCTTTATAGCAAACTGTCTGTCTGTCTCCATCTCCTGTACATGATACAAATATAATATAACCCACCACTATAGCATTCTTTATAGCAAACTGTCTGTCCGTCTCCATCTCCTGTACATAATACAAATATAATATAACCCACCACTATAGCATTCTTTATAGCAAACTGTCTGTCTGTCTCCATCTCCTGTACACAATACAAATATAATATATTCCACTATAGCATTCTTTATAGCAAACTGTCTGTCCGTCTCCATCTCCTGTACACAATACAAATATAATATAACCCACCACTATAGCATTCTTTATAGCAAACTGTCTGTCTGTCTCCATCTCCTGTACATGATACAAATATAATATAACCCACCACTATAGCATTCTTTATAGCAAACTGTCTGTCCGTCTCCATCTCCTGTACATGATACAAATATAATATAACCCACCACTATAGCATTCTTTATAGCAAACTGTCTGTCCGTCTCCATCTCCTGTACACAATACAAATAGCTTGTAATAGTTATATATCTTCTTTATAGCAAACTGTCTGTCTGTCTCCATCTCCTGTATTATATACGTGGATCCTAGTAGGTCGTAATAGGTTGTAATTATAATATTTTACAATGTATATAAATGTATACATAGGTCCTAATACGTCGTTTGTTTGTATGATTTTTAGGTTTAAAATTGCATCAACAGCTAAGGTTATACGCGACTCTCCAGCTGGTCTTCCTCCCCAGGTGTCTCTCCAAGCAATATCTAATACGCGGACAGGCACCCAGGTAGAACCACCGACCTTCTGCAAGCCAGCTGGATAGCTTTCCCAATTGAAAGAATTCGACACTCCAAATGGGATTCAAACCTGCAGCGGGGAGGGGCAAGTGATTTGAACGACCATAGCCACTCGGCCACGGAGGCTCCTCATAGTTGCTTTTTAGTAGGGATGGCAACGAATATTCGAATATTCGCTCGAACGACCGAATATCCGAATCTGAATACTGTTCCAGTATTCGAATATTCGGAAACAAATATTATATTGTCCTCAAAAATTCCACCCGCTCAGTCACACGTTTGGAAATGCTTGAATCGTTATGAGAATAAGAAAACTGCTAGGTGTAATCTATGCATATTGGATCTAAGATATTCGGTTACAATATCAATCTGAATAATCATTTGAAGAAGATGACATTTACGCGTAAAACAGAAATTAGGTTAGTTTGGCAATTTTTATAAGAGTTTGAGTGATTTTGAGTTTTTCGATAGAATTCTATCGAATATTCGAATACCTTCCCGACCGAATATTCGAATAGTATAATCACTATTCGTTGCCATCCCTATTTTTTAGTAAGTTTGTGTTGTTAGAATCGCAAGTCAAACATCAGTGGTGGATGGGGGTACATGTATGCTCCGCTATGTATTGATTCAGAGTTTTATGAGATTAGGAATATTAGGAAAAACAATGCTTTTCTACTGACAACTAGGACATACCGAAAGGAAATCTTTAGTAGCTTGTGGCATAGACATTCTCAGTTGCTTTGGTACAAATCTGTAGATACCCTGCAGGGTGGTAGCTTCTACTGGGGAGATCATGTATGGTTCTATTGCTGTATCTACTAAGCTGTAGTATCTACAAATAATGAAAGCAATCATGCTAAGAATCAAGAAAGATGTGAATATATGCATGACAAATGCTGTGTTCAAAATGACTTAAGAAACAAGAAAGATGTGAATATATGCATGACAAATGCTGTGTTCAAAATGACTTAAGAAACAAGAAAGATGTGAATATATGCATGACAAATGCTGTGTTCAAAATGACTTAAGAAACAAGAAATGTGTGAATATATGCATGACAAATGCTGTGTTCAAAATGACTTAAGAAACAAGAACGATATGAATATACATGACAAATGCTGTGTTCAAAATGACTTAAGAAACAAGAATGATGTGAATATATGCATGACAAATGCTGTGTTCAAAATGTCTTAAGAAACAAGAACGATGTGAATATATGCATGATAAATGCTGTGTTCAAAATGTCTTAAAAAACAAGAATGATGTGAATATATGTATGATAAATGCTGTGTTCAAAATGACCTAAGAAAAATGTGAATATATGCATGACAAATTCTGTGTTCAAAATGACTTAAGAAACAAGAAAGATGTTAATATATGCATGACAAATGTTGTGTTCAAAATGACTTAAGAAACAAGAATGATGTGAATATATGCATGACAAATGCTGCGCTCAAAATGAGTTCAAAATGACTTAAGAAACAAGAAAGATGTGAATATATGCATGACAAATGCTGTGTTCAAAATGACTTAAGAAACAAGAAAGATGTGAATATATGCATGACAAATGCTGTGTTCAAAATGACTTAAGAAACAAGAAAGATGTGAATATATACATGACAAATGCTGTGTTCAAAATGACTTAAGAAACAAGAAAGATGTGAATATATGCATGACAAATGCTGTGTTCAAAATGACTTAAGAAACAAGAAAGATGTGAATATATGCATGACAAATGCTGTGTTCAAAATGACTTAAGAAACAAGAACGATGTGAATATATGCATGACAAATGCTGTGTTTCCAAATATGTTGCCATCATACAATTAATTGTATGCATAGTTTGTACTCAAGTTACCTGTGCTAAAGGCCACCTCCAAATAAAGGCCGCATATGAAAAACCTGTCTCTAAAGACCACCATTTTTCTCTCCCGTCGAGCCATTTTCAATGCATTTTAACCCTCTATTGAGAGGCCACCTGCCAACAAAGGCCACTTTTTGACTTTCCCGAGGGTGGCCTTTATAGACAGGTTTGACTGTACTTGAATATAAATGCAAAATATACATGTATGATCTTATTTTGACTACAAAGGTTTGTTTTCGTTCGGCTCTCTTCCTAGCTCCGGCTCTCTTCCTAGCTCCGGCTCTCTTCCTAGCTCCGGCTCTCTTCCTAGCTCTGTTTGTTTCTCCGTAACAACTCAAGCAATGTGCATAAATCACTTGCACTATGGGAAAAAACAGCTTATATATTTATTTTAAACAATTCTATATTAAAGCGACACTACATCAGTGAAAACGCAGATTTATACACAATGTAATTTCCTATTATACGGTATAATTTCCCCCCAAATATTCGCCTCAAAAACTAGGTATTTCAACTAATAAACAAGCGTCGTATACGCGGTTTGCTGACATAACAAAATAATGTACAGGGTTGAAATTTATGTGTAATACAACCTGTGTATCCCGAATAACGAGATTTATGGTACAGATTTACCATTTTATCTCACATATGTGCCTATGCATATTTATGTGTAGACTAATCTTAGTTAAATTTATTATCTCTAAGCGACAGTATCAAGCGTTTAGTATTGACTACAATGACAAAGAAATGTCAATTCAGGAGGGTGGATGACCGGTATATGAAATCCTACATTCACTTTTGAAAGTTTGTAGAACACAAACACACTGTTTATTGATTCAATATTTATGTTCGAATGTATTCGGAAGAATTTGTAGTAGCAATGCATTTATACGTGAACAATGCATTTCTTGGCTTTTTGCGATGTAATGTCGCTTTAAATATATTCAAACAAAACTTTATATTGCAAGAACAAAGGCATATAATCACACCATAATTAATCAGAGTTACACACACCTGTGGGTATCGTTTTCATGCGGGGTACTAGGTCGAGACAGACCATGCGTAGAGAAGTAGAATGGCGGGAACTCAACATTGAGGGCATCTTTAGTCTCGGCATCATACTCGTCACAATATGAGTCTATCTCCTCCTCCACAAGCTCCTTGTTGCTCCCATCGTCACCTCCGTCTGCTGCATCACCTTCAAACATAGTCAGCATTATACTACTTAATCCTGCTTCTTCTCAAACTTCTTCTTGGAATTTAGGGCTGTCTATATTATATATAGATAATATTGCAGAATAAATCGCATTACTATTTAACCCTATTCATGCAAACTTGTCATACTGAATACATTTACGTAAATTCAAAAACCACGTAAAATATGTTTCTCTCTATTGGAGTGCTATATTGAAGCATTAAGTGAATTAATATAGCTGAATATGGTATGACCCGTGTACAGAATGCAAGCTGACATTATTTACCGTTGTGACAATCTTCTTCAATGACTCGTGCCATTTCTGGTAAATATGTTGCCGACACACACACGCCAGAATCAACACTCTCGGACACACTCTGCACGCTCTTTCCTGATATCCGCACGTGTTTTTCATATCTGTCCACATGCTGACCTGTAATTAAGAAAGATCTTATGTTTATAAACGTCATGGTTTTGATGAGACATAGACAGGGACTCTACGTTCTGCAAGCTTGCCCCAAATATCCATGCTAGATACCCTCCCCTGTCACATATATTACATGCATGGTACTCTCCCTTGCTCCCACGTGCGGTACTACCTGTATCATCTGCCATATATTTCTCGCACACCTACTGGCCAAGGCCTATGTTTCCAGCTAGTTCCGCCCATCCAGAATTTCGTTATCCTTAACTCCATGTGACAGTTCAAAGATTAACCAAGTTGGCAATAAAGCGTGTGTCCTGGCCAGTAGGCATGCAAGAAGAGTATGCATCAGTATGCACTGGTGTGGGACAAGGATAATCCACCCATGTGGTCAGAATATGTCATCAGAAACAAGGTTCTGCCACTAGTGTGGAATATCCTTGTCCCACACCAGTGCATATGAAGGATACTCTTAATCCCCTATACATAGTACTCTCCCCTTCCCTATCAATCCCATGTATGGTACATTCCCCTGAAAAATATGTCCTCTTTGTGGTACTTTCCCCTTCCCTATCAATCCCATGTATGGTACATTCCCCTGAAAAATCTGTCCTCTTTGTGGTACTCTCCCCTTCCCTATCAATCCCATGTATGGTACATTCCCCTGAAAAATCTGTCCTCTTTGTGGTACTCTCCCCTTCCCTATCAATCCCATGTGTGGTACATTCCCCTGAACATTCCCATGAACAATCTGTCATCTTGTGGTACTCTCCCCTTCCCTATCAATCCCATGTGTGGTACATTCCCCTGAACATTCCCCTGAACAATCTGTCATCTTGTGGTACTCTCCCCTTCCCTATCAATCCCATGTTTGGTACATTCCCCTGAACAATCTGTCATCTTGTGGTACTCTCCCCTTCCCTATCTATCCCATGTGTGGTACATTCCCCTGAACAATCTGTCATCTTGTGGTACTCTCCCCTTCCCTATCAATCCCATATGTGGTACATTCCCCTGAACAATCTGTCATCTTGTGGTACTCTCCCCTTCCCTATCAATCCCATGTATGGTACATTCCCCTGAACATTCCCTGAACAATCTGTCATCTTGTGGTACTCTCCCCTTCCCTATCAATCCCATATGTGGTACATTCCCCTGAACAATCTGTCATCTTGTGGTACTCTCCCCTTCCCTATCAATCCCATATATGGTACATTCCCCTGAACAATCTGTCATCTTGTGGTACTCTCCCCTTCCCTATCAATCCCATGTGTGGTACATTCCCCTGAACATTCCCCTGAACAATCTGTCATCTTGTGGTACTCTCCCCTTCCCTATCAATCCCATGTATGGTACATTCCCCTGAACAATCTGTCATCTTGTGGTACTCTCCCCTTCCCTATCAATCCCATATATGGTACATTCCCCTGAACAATCTGTCATCTTGTGGTACTCTCCCCTTCCCTATCAATCCCATGTGTGGTACATTCCCCTGAACATTCCCATGAACAATCTGTCATCTTGTGGTACTCTCCCCTTCCCTATCAATCCCATGTGTGGTACATTCCCCTGAACATTCCCCTGAACAATCTGTCATCTTGTGGTACTCTCCCCTTCCCTATCAATCCCATGTTTGGTACATTCCCCTGAACAATCTGTCATCTTGTGGTACTCTCCCCTTCCCTATCAATCCCATGTATGGTACATTCCCCTGAACAATCTGTCATCTTGTGGTACTCTCCCCTTCCCTATCAATCCCATATATGGTACATTCCCCTGAACAATCTGTCATCTTGTGGTACTCTCCCCTTCCCTATCAATCCCATGTGTGGTACATTCCCCTGAACATTCCCCTGAACAATCTGTCATCTTGTGGTACTCTCCCCTTCCCTATCAATCCCATGTTTGGTACATTCCCCTGAACAATCTGTCATCTTGTGGTACTTTCCCCTTCCCTATCATTCCCATGTTCTCCAGGCTGACTGAGACAGGTTTGACTAGTTTGTATTGTGCAGAAATGCAGTTTTTGTGGTCGTCACTAAATTCAGTTCTGGTTCTGCTCTCTACCTACACCAAATGTGTAACACAGGGCACCAAATGTGTAACACAGGGCACCAAATGTGTAACACAGGGCACCAAATGCGTAACACTCTGCACCAAATGTGTAACACAGGGCACCAAATGTGTAACACTGGGCACCAAATGTGTAACACTGGGCACCAAATGTGTAACACAGGGCACCAAATGTGTAACACTCTGCACCAAACGTGTAACACTCTGCACCAAATGTGTAACACAGGGCACCAAATGTGTAACACTGGGCACCAAATGTGTAACACAGGGCACCAAATGTGTAACACTCTGCACCAAATGTGTAACACTCTGCACCAAATGTGTAACACAGGGCACCAAATGTGTAACACTCTGCACCAAATGTGTAACACGGCGCACCAAATGTGTAACACTGGGCACCAAATGTGTAACACAGGGCACCAAATGTGTTAACACAGGGCACCAAATGTGTAACACAGGGCACCAAATGTGTAACACAGGGCACCAAATGTGTAACACAGGGCACCAAATGTGTAACACAGGGCACCAAATGTGTAACACTGTGTAACACTGGGCACTAAATGTGTAACACTGGGCACCAAATGTGTAACACAGGGCACCAAATGTGTAACACTGGGCACCAAATGTGTAACACTGGGCACTAAATGTGTAACACTGGGCACCAAATGTGTAACACAGGGCACCAAATGTGTAACACAGGGCACCAAATGTGTAACACAGGGCACCAAATGTATGTATAACATAGGCAGACTGGAGACGGTTCAATAATCAATGCAATAATGGCTACATTATTGCCATGTATTTAGCTGTCCATGATTGGGTTACACCTTATACTTGTATAACTATTATCGTAACCAATAATGGCTACATCCATGTATTTAGCTGTCAGTGATTGGGTTACACCTTATACTTGTATAACTATTATCGTAACCAATAATGGCTACATCCATGTATTTAGCTGTCAGTGATTGGGTTACACCTTATACTTGTATAACTATTATCATAACCAATAATGGCTACATCCATGTATTTAGCTGTCAGTGATTGGGTTACACCTTATACTTGTATAACTATTATCATAACCAATAATGGCTACATCCATGTATTTAGCTGTCCATGATTGGGTTACACCTTATACTTGTATAACTATTATCGTAACCAATAATGGCTACATCCATGTATTTAGCTGTCCATGATTGGGTCACACCTTAAACTTGTATAACTATTATCATAACCAATAATGGCTACATCCATGTATTTAGCTGTCCATGATTGGGTCACACCTTAAACTTGTATAACTATTATCATAACCAATAATGGCTACATCCATGTATTTAGCTGTCTGTGATTGGGTTACACCTTATACAGTGGAACCTCCCAAAACCGGACCCTCTCTAAATCGGAATACTCCCAAAACCGGACGTTTTTGAAAGTCCCGAATTGTTTCTTCTTTATTTCTTACATAAAATCACTCTGAAAACCGGAACCTCTAAACTCCGGAAACTGGACAAAAATTTGCATAATTTGGGTACAGTTTGATGTAATTTCACCTCCCAAAACCGGAACAACTTTTAGGCGACATAGGTCTTCATCAATAAACTAAAAAGTGTTGAATTTGTTTGTGTATTCCGTCATAAATTGACACTTTCCAATCTCGTTTGCGCGTTTGATCTATGAACGTGTGATAATCGCGCACGATTATAAGATGTCAGGCTGATTGATGACTACTGCAATTAGCACTCCTGCATAGTTAATTTGTCGGCTAACTGGGGGATTATGTTATAATCACGTGTAGATTACTATCCTATAGGCAATTATAAAACTTGTTTGATAACGAATAAAGGATTTTGTGAATCTCGTAATTTATTGTTTGATGCAACCGTTTGATCACCTGTGAAAGCACAATATAATACAGATTTTCGCAACTTTTGACCATTTGTTTTACAAAATAATATTTAAAGAACTGTTTTTCAAAAATATTTCTGCAATAATACAGTATAAACTATAAAGGCAAATGTACTTTATAAAAGTTATATGCAGTTTTGAAAACACATCAATAAAAAACCTCTGAAAACCGGAAACCTCTGTAAACCGGACTTTTGATCCAGTCCCGAAGATGTCCGGTTTAGAGAGGTTCCACTGTACTTGTATAACTATTATCATAACCAATAATGGCTACATCCATGTATTTAGCTGTCAGTGATTGGGTTACACCTTATACTTGTATAACTATTATCATAACCAATAATACCGATAGTCTTACACTCCTTGTCTTGTTTATACTCCATTAACATAATGTATGTTCTATCTCACATGATTTCCCCGTACTGTATGGTTGCTCGGTATCCGGCCATTGTTAACAAAATTACATGCAGTCTGCAGACATGTTTAATACATATTAATGACCCATTAATAATGGGTACCATCAAATGTCACCCCATACATCTGTTTTATAGATCCCAGTCAATATCATTTGGAATGCCATATATGCCAAGTCATGTCTCAATTCTCAATTGTGTAAGATCTTAGCTAGAATACATGCATTAGCAATGAGGTTCACTTGCTGCCATGGAAAATAGTTTTTCTTTAGAAACAAAATGGTTTGCAAACAGATGAGGTCCATAACATTTGACCTTTATTTCCTTAACCCTTTCAACACCAAGTAACTGACATGGACTGGTCCATGATATTTTTAGACCAACAAATTAATAAGAAAATTACATTTGAACCAGTTCATTTATCAAAATGGGTAATTTTGTCTAAAAATAGTAATATCACTGGCAAAAAGTGCAGATCCTGATAAGACAGCTCGTCACGAGCCGGCTCATCTGGATCTACACTTTTTGTAAGCCTATTTAGAGGTCTGTGGTGTTGAAAGGGTTAAACTCTTTGCACACTGGGTAAAATAAAGTCCATAAATAGATCAATAATTGAAGCAGCCGACATTATTTGTAACTAAAAATTGCGCTAATATGTCATGGAATTTCATTAGAATTGTGTTGTTACGACAAAATTGTAATGAAATTGCGTGACATATTTTATAGCTAGCGTGCAAAGAGTTAATGTGTTTTGCAATAATTTGGTAAACAAACAACAATTATAACTAACAAAAACTAATAAATCCTAGAGGTAATTGTCTGTAACTGATGCTTGGCAGCACATAAGTGAAATATATAACAGCTTGGCAACACACAAGTCAAATATATAACAGCTTGGCAACACACAGGTCAAATATATAACAGCTTGGCAACACAAAGTCAAATATATAACAGCTTGGCAACACACAAGTCAAATATATAACAGCTTGGCAACACACAAGTCAAATATATAACAGCTTGGCAGCACACAAGTCAAATATATAACAGCTTGGCAACACACAAGTCAAATATATAACAGCTTGGCAACACACAAGTCAAATATATAACAGCTTGGCAACACAAAGTCAAATATATAACAGCTTGGCAACACACAAGTCAAATATATAACAGCTTGGCAACACACAAGTCAAATATATAACAGCTTGGCAACACACAAGTCAAATATATAACAGCTTGGCAGCACACAAGTCAAATATATAACAGCTTGGCAACACACAAGTCAAATATATAACAGCATGGCAGCACACAAGTCAAATATATAACAGCTTGGCAGCACACAAGTCAAATATATAACAGCTTGGCAGCACACAAGTCAAATATATAACAGCTTGGCAACACACAAGTCAAATATATAACAGCTTGGCAGCACACAAGTCAAATATATAACAGCTTGGCAACACACAAGTCAAATATATAACAGCTTGGCAGCACACCAGTCAAATATATAACAGCTTGGCAACACACAAGTCAAATATATAACAGCTTGGCAACACACAAGTCAAATATATAACAGCTTGGCAACACACAAGTCAAATATATAACAGCTTGGCAACACACAAGTCAAATATATAACAGCTTGGCAACACAAAGTCAAATATATAACAGCTTGGCAGCACACCAGTCAAATATATAACAGCTTGGCAACACACAAGTCAAATATATAACAGCTTGGCAACACACAAGTCAAATATATAACAGCTTGGCAGCACACAAGTCAAATATATAACAGCTTGGCAACACACAAGTCAAATATATAACAGCTTGGCAACACACAAGTCAAATATATAACAGCTTGGCAACACAAAGTCAAATATATAACAGCTTGGCAACACACAGGTCAAATATATAACAGCTTGGCAACACACAAGTCAAATATATAACAGCTTGGCAACACACAAGTCAAATATATAACAGCTTGGCAGCACACAAGTCAAATATATAACAGCTTGGCAACACACAAGTCAAATATATAACAGCTTGGCAACACACAAGTCAAATATATAACAGCATGGCAGCACACAAGTCAAATATATAACAGCTTGGCAGCACACAAGTCAAATATATAACAGCTTGGCAGCACACAAGTCAAATATATAACAGCTTGGCAACACACAAGTCAAATATATAACAGCTTGACAGCACACAAGTCAAATATATAACAGCTTGGCAACACACAAGTTAAATATATAACAGCTTGGCAGCACACCAGTCAAATATATAACAGCTTGGCAACACACAAGTCAAATATATAACAGCTTGGCAGCACACAAGTCAAATATATAACAGCTTGGCAACACACAAGTCAAATATATAACAGCTTGGCAACACACAAGTCAAATATATAACAGCTTGGCAGCACACAAGTCAAATATATAACAGCTTGGCAACACACAAGTCAAATATATAACAGCTTGGCAGCACACAAGTCAAATATATAACAGCTTGGCAACACACCAGTCAAATATATAACAGCTTGGCAACACACAAGTCAAATATATAACAGCTTGGCAACACACAAGTCAAATATATAACAGCTTGGCAGCACACAAGTCAAATATATAACAGCTTGGCAACACACAAGTCAAATATATAACAGCTTGGCAAACACAGTCAAATATATAACAGCTTGGCAACACAAGTCAAATATATAACAGCTTGGCAACACACAGGTCAAATATATAACAGCTTGGCAACACACAAGTCAAATATATAACAGCTTGGCAACACACAAGTCAAATATATAACAGCTTGGCAGCACACAAGTCAAATATATAACAGCTTGGCAACACACAAGTCAAATATATAACAGCTTGGCAACACACAAGTCAAATATATAACAGCGTGGCAGCACACAAGTCAAATATATAACAGCATGGCAGCACACAAGTCAAATATATAACAGCTTGGCAGCACACAAGTCAAATATATAACAGCTTGGCAGCACACAAGTCAAATATATAACAGCTTGGCAACACACAAGTCAAATATATAACAGCTTGGCAGCACACAAGTCAAATATATAACAGCTTGGCAACACACAAGTCAAATATATAACAGCTTGGCAGCACACAAGTCAAATATATAACAGCTTGGCAACACACAAGTCAAATATATAACAGCTTGGCAACACACAAGTCAAATATATAACAGCTTGGCAGCACACAAGTCAAATATATAACAGCTTGGCAACACACAAGTCAAATATATAACAGCTTGGCAGCACACAAGTCAAATATATAACAGCTTGGCAACACACAAGTCAAATATATAACAGCTTGGCAGCACACAAGTCAAATATATAACAGCTTGGCAACACACAAGTCAAATATATAACAGCTTGGCAGCACACAAGTCAAATATATAACAGCTTGGCAACACACAAGTCAAATATATAACAGCTTGGCAGCACACAAGTCAAATATATAACAGCTTGGCAACACACAAGTCAAATATATAACAGCTTGGCAGCACACAAGTCAAATATATAACAGCTTGGCAACACACAAGTCAAATATATAACAGCTTGGCAGCACACAAGTCAAATATATAACAGCTTGGCAACACACAAGTCAAATATATAACAGCTTGGCAACACACAAGTCAAATATATAACAGCTTGGCAACACACAAGTCAAATATATAACAGCTTGGCAACACACAAGTCAAATATTAACAGCTTGGCAGCACACAAGTCAAATATATAACAGCTTGGCAACACACAAGTCAAATAAAACAGCTGGCAGCACACAAGTCAAATATATAACAGCTTGGCAGCACACAAGTCAAATATATAACAGCTTGGCAACACACAAGTCAAAAATAACAGCTTGGCAACACACAAGTCAAAATATAACAGCTTGGCAGCACAAGTCAAATATATAACAGTTGGCAACACAAAGTCAAATATAAACAGCTTGGCAGCACACAAGTCAAATATATAACAGCTTGGCAGCACACAAGTCAAATATATAACAGCTTGGCAGCACACAAGTCAAATATATAACAGCTTGGCAACACACAAGTCAAATATATAACAGCTTGGCAACACACAAGTCAAATATATAACAGCTTGGCAACACACAAGTCAAATATATAACAACAGCTTGGCAACACACACTTTAAACATACACTGGTTAGGCATCACATATTTCAAACACACACTAGTTAGGCATCACATACTTCAAACACTCACTAGTTAGGCATCACATACTTCAAACACTCACTAGTTAGGCATCACATACTTCAAACACACACTAGTTAGGCATCACATACTTCAAACACACACTAGTTAGGCATCACAGACTTAAAACACACACTAGTTAGGCATCACAGATTTAAAACACACACTAGTTAGGCATCACAGACTTAAAACACACACTAGTTAGGCATCACAGACTTCAAACACACACTAGTTAGGCATCACAGACTTCAAACACACAGTAATTAGGCATCACAGACTTCAAACACACACTAGTTAGGCATCACATACTTCAAACAGACGCTAGTTAGGCATCACAGACTTCAAACAGACGCTAGTTAGGCATCACAGACTTCAAACAGACGCTAGTTAGGCATCACAGACTTCAAACACACAGCAGATTGGCATCACAGACTTCAAACACAAGCAGATTGGCATCACAGACTTCAAACACACAGTAGATTGGCATCACATACATCAAACACACAGTAGATTGGCATCACAGACTTCAAACAGACAGCAGATTGGCATCACAGACTTCAAACACACAGCAGATTGGCATCATATACTTCAAACACACAGTAGATTGGCATCACATACTTCAAACACACAGTAGATTGGCATCACATACTTCAAACACACAGTAGATTGGCATCACATACTTCAAACACACAGTAGATTGGCATCACATACTTCAAACACACAGTAGATTGGCATCACAGACTTCAAACACACAGTAGATTGGCATCACATACTTCAAACACACAGTAGATTGGCATCACATACTTCAAACACACAGTAGATTGGCAGCACAGACTTCAAACACACAGCAGATTGGCATCACAGACTTCAAACACACAGCAGATTGGCATCACATACTTCAAACACACAGTAGATTGGCATCACATACTTCAAACACACAGTATATTCGCATCACATACTTCAAACACACAGTAGATTGGCATCACAGACTTCAAACACACAGTAGATTGGCATCACAGACTTCAAACACACAGTAGATTGGCATCACATACTTCAAACACACAGTAGATTCGCATCACATACTTCAAACACACAGTAGATTGGCATCACAGACTTCAAACACACAGTAGATTGGCATCACAGACTTCAAACACACAGCAGATTGGCATCACATACTTCAAATACACAGCAGATTGGCATCACATACTTCAAACACACAGCAGATTGGCATCACATACTTCAAATACACAGCAGATTGGCAGCACAGACTTCAAACATAAATCACATAGACAGCACAGACTTTGAGCCCAATATCTGGATTCCCCCTAATAGAATGGGGTCAACTAAATCTTTTTCTATCGTGACATGCACATTTTTATCATTACAGTAATATGTGTTGTATCTGGATGCACAGGGTGAAACTGAAAGCATTACAGAATGCAAAGTAGTTTGCAATAGATACTGGAGTGGAAATCACCTAACATCACTTTAATTATGAAATTTCAAAGTTAAGACCCATTCACAATGAGTGTACCCTACTATAACTCTTTGTGTTGGCAGTTTACAAAAAAACGATCAATTCTTTATGGCATTTCAAATGGAGTCAAAGTACAAATTTAATACCAAATCTTATTAACAACTCTGAATGGCATTATTCAACCCATTGAAATAAACTCTCTTACATTCCTTTAAATGTCAGTAATATTTTTATTAAAGATTGATTTTTTCGATTAGATACTTTATAAATATTGAAGATAACATGAAAGGATTTAAGTCAATATAAAACAGGGCCAACAATAAATTAGGATTAATTTTGTTTCTCTATTTATCCTGACTCTATGACCCACGGTAATTTATGGGTTGTAGTAAAAATATTGTTTTACTTTCTGATCTTGTAGTACTGAGTTGTCAGGAAGACCAAAAACGTAATATCTGTACAGTGAAACCCCTCTAAACCGAACGGCTTCCGGACCGGAAGAGAAGTTCGGTTTGGAGGGGTTTTCGGTTTAGAGGGGTTTTCGGATGAGGGGGGGTCCGTATTTGATCAATAATTATGAAATATAATTATCAATGTTATGCCTTAAATAATGATAGTCTGCCTTTTGTGAAATCCCATTCACATCTAATTAGATCGTATTAAAACTAATTACTCAAACATGAAAAGAGATTAACAAACCTGCAATTGCAAAGGACATAATTAAATAGTGTCCAGTCGTAATCCATTTGAAAACAACGTAATTAAAACAAATTTTCAGCATCATTGGTTTTTATCACGCCTTTATGTTCTCACAACACCACGTCGGATGTAAACAATACGGATAAAACACCAATATGCCGACTGATTAATTGACTTGTGAAAACACGGAAGGTGTTATGTTTCAGGTGAGACAAAGGTTGTTTCGGATCCGGATTTTACGCCGCTGGCTGTTCGGTTTTCAGGGGTAATTTGCAATAGAAATGTGCACAAATGGTCCCGAAAACTTGTCCGGTATTCGGAAAAGAGAGGTTCCGGTTTAGAGAGGTTTTTTTACAATGAACAAAGAAGGGAAAATATCGGGACCGCGAAAATTGTCCGGTTTGGAGGGAATTCCGATTTAGAGGGGTTCCGGTTTTGAGGGGTTTCACTGTACCACATATCCAGGATGAACCTCCATTATGCAGTACAATGTCCATAAAAACATTCATATTCTCCAAGACCTCATTACCCCTGAGACCTCATTACCCTTGAGACCTCATTACCCCTGAGACGTCATTACCCCTGAGACCTCATTACCCCTGAGACGTCATTACCCCTGAGACCTCATTACCCCTGAGACCTCATTACCCTTGAGACGTCATTACCCTTGAGACCTCATTACCCCTGAGACCTCATTACCCTTGAGACATCATTACCCTTGAGACCTCATTACCCCTGAGACCTCATTACCCCTGAGACCTCATTACCCCTGAGACCTCATTACCCCTGAGACCTCATTACCCTGAGACCTCATTACCCTTGAGACGTCATTACCCCTGAGACCTCATTACCCCTGAGACCTCATTACCCTTGAGACCTCATTACCCCTGAGACCTCATACCCCTGAGACCTCATTACCCCTGAGACCTCATTACCCCTGAGACCTCATTACCCTTGAGACCTCATTACCCCTGAGACGTCATTACCCCTGAGACCTCATTACCCCTGAGACGTCATTACCCCTGAGACCTCATTACCCCTGAGACCTCATTACCCTTGAGACGTCATTACCCTTGAGACCTCATTACCCCTGAGACCTCATTACCCCTGAGACCTCATTACCCTTTAGACCTCATTACCCCTGAGACCTCATTACCCCTGATCACGTATTCACTAAATCAATCAAAGTATGCATATAATTATAATAATGTTATAAATGTTGAATTTTACATGTTCATTCTGAATGCTAAGTGGACTGGGAACATCGTCAACAGTCTCTATTCTATATTCATTATCTACAGTTAATGCCAAATAAATATTTTATATACCTCCCACTTGAAAAATTATAAATCTTTGTACAGTGGGTCTCATTGGATCATTAGAAATAATCAATGATAGATAGAAATAAATCAAGACATGACAGTGGACGACATACATTTCTTCCTCTTATCTTCCTCTAATCTTCCTCTATCTATGTAACTCTGATCAATAGGAAGCAGAGGTTACCAATGTGAAAATGTCTCTATCTCAAAGTCTCCAGAGAATCTTCTATTTCACATTCCTACCCCCCCCCCAAATATTCACATTCTGTTAGGAAGTATGTGAAGGCCATGGTGGCCAATACTTGTATGCCGTGAAGGCAGTAGATAGTCTATCGTATGCTGTGGAGGCCGAGGTGGCTGATATTTTAGGAGCAGGGATGCTGTGAAGGCAGGTAGTCTATCGGATGCTGTGAAGGCAGGTAGTCTATCAGATGCTGTGACGGCAGGTAGTCTATTGGATGCTGTGACGGCAGGTAGTCTATCGGATGCTGTGAAGGCAGGTAGTCTATCGGATGTTGTGAAGGCAGGTAGTCTATCGGATGCTGTGAAGGCAGGTAGTCTATCGGATGCTGTGACGGCAGGTAGTCTATTGGATGCTGTGAAGGCAGGTAGTCTATCAGATGTTGTGAAGGCAGGTAGTCTATTGGATGCTGTGAAGGCAGGTAGTCTATCAGATGCTGTGAAGGCTGGTAGTCTATCAGATGCTGTGAAGGCAGGTAGTCTATCAGATGCTGTGAAGGCTGGTAGTCTATCAGATGCTGTGAAGGCATGTTGTCTATTGGATGCTGTGAAGGCAGGTAGTCTATTGGATGCTGTGAAGGCAGATAGTCTATTGGATGCTGTGAAGGCAGATAGTGTATTGGATGCTGTGAAGGCATGTAGTCTATTGGATGCTGTGAAGGCAGATAGTGTATTGGATGCTGTGAAGGCATGTAGTCTATTGGATGCTGTGAAGGCAGATAGTCTATTATATATGATATTATTTTGAACATAGACTAAAATTTAGTATGGTGACATCTGCATGACATCAAGGAAAGGAATCATACACAGGATTGATATTTCATGGCAATATGAAATGTAGTATGGAATTCTCAAGGATATGCAAATAGTTATATAAATATTGTGGGATCTTGTTTCTATTACCATTTGTGATGACTGTGGTTGTATCAAGGTCACTTCCATGCCCAGAAGTGCTCTGTATCTGTGGCAGGATTACTCCTGGAGTTCGAACATTGAACTCAGGATCAGACTTGAAGGGCGGAGCCGACTTGTTCCTGCGGGCCACTCCGTATATCCAGTTTGTTGACTCTGCAGTTATGTACTCTGGAACACTGTAATCATTCATATTTCTTAGAATGCATATATAACACATAACCAAAATGTTTCTAGGATATTTAGAGATATCGTATTGACCCAAGGTAACTTCATATCAGCCTAGGTATTGACCCAAGGTAACTTCATATCAGCCTAGGTATTGACCCAAGGTAACTTCATATCAACGCGAGACCGAAGCCTGGGTATTGACCCCAGGTAACTTCCTATCAACCCGAGACCGAAGCCTGGGTATTGACCCAAGGTAACTTCATATCAACCCAAGACCGAAGCCTGGGTATTGACCCAAGGTAACTTCATATCAACCCAAGACTGAAGCCTGGGTATTGACCCAAAGTAACTTCATATCAACCCAAGACCGAAGCCTGGGTATTGACCCAAGGTAACTTCATATCAACCCGAGACCGAAGCCTGGGTATTGATTGACCCAAGGTAACACCATATCAACCCAAGACCAAAGCCTAGGTATTGACCCAAGGTAACATCATATCAACCTGAGACCGAAGCCTGGGTATTGACCCAAGGTAACTTCATATCAACCTGAGACTGAAGTCTGGGTATTGACCCAAGGTAACTTCATATCAAGCTGAAACTGAAGCCTGGGTATTGACCCAAGGTAATATATCAACCCGAGACCAAGGCCGAGGTATTGACCAAAGGTAACTTCATATCAACCTGAGACCGAAGCCTAGGAATTGACCCAAGGTAACTTCATATCAACCCGAGACCAAAGCCTGGGTATTGACCCAAGGTAACTTCATATCAACCTGAAACCGAAGCCGAGGTATTGACCCAAGGTAACTTCATATCAACCCGAGACCGAAGCCTGGGTATTGACCCAAGGTAACTTCATATCAACCTGAGACCGAAGCCTGGGTATTAACCCAAGGTAACATCATATCAACCCGAGACCGAAGCCTGGGTATTGACCCAATGTAACTTCATATCAACCCGAGACCGAAGCCTGGGTATTGACCCAAGGTAACTTCATATCAACCTGAGACCGAAGCCTGGGTATTAACCCAAGGTAACATCATATCAACCCGAGACCGAAGCCTGGGTATTGACCCAATATAACTTCATATCAACCTGAGACTGAAGCCTAGGAATTGATTAACCCAAGGTAACATCATATCAACCTGAGACCGAAGCCTAGGTATTGACCTAATGTAACTTCATATCAACCTGAGACCGAAGCCTAGGAATTGACCCAAGGTAACTTCATATCAATCTGAGACCGAAGCCTGGGTATTGACCCAAGGTAACTTCATATCAACCTGAGACCGAAGCCGAGGTATTGACCCAAGGTAACATCATATCAACCTGAGACCGAAGCCGAGGTATTGACCCAAGGTAACATATCAACCTGAGACAGAAGCCGAAGTATTGACCCAATGTAACTTCATATCAACCTGAGACCGAAGCCGAGGTATTGACCCAATGTAACTTCATATCAACCCGAGACCGAAGCCTAGGTATTGACCCAAGGTAACTTCATATCAACCTGAGACCGAAGCCGAGGTATTGACCAAAGGTAACTTCATATCAACCTACGACTGAAGCCTGGGTATTGACCCAAGGTAACTTCATATCAACCTGAGACCGAAGCCTGGGTATTGACCCACGGTAACTTCATATCAACCTGAGACCGAAGCTAGGTATTGACCCAAGGTAACTTCATATCAACCTACGACTGAAGCCTGGGTATTGACCCAAGGTAACTTCATATCAACCTGAGACCGAAGCCGAAGTATTGATTGACCCAAGGTAACTTCATATCAACCTGAGACCGAAGCCGAGGTATCGACCCAAGGTAACTTCATATCAACCTGAGACCAAAGCCTAGGTATTGACCCAAGGTAACTTCATATCAACCTGAGACCGAAGCCTAGGTATTGACCCAATGTAACATCATATCAACCTGAGACCGAAGCTGAGGTATTGACCCAAGGTAACTTCATATCAACCTGAGACCGAAGCCTAGGTATTGACCCAATGTAACATCATATCAACCTGAGACCGAAGCCGAGGTATTGACCCAACGTAAATTGATATAGACGAAGGTCAAAGGGTGATATTGAGTTACCGAGGGTCAATACCTCGATTGAAACTAGCCACGTAATAACCTATTTATTACTTTGATATGAATGTGAACATTTAATTATCCATTTATCAGGAATTAATCACAATTACTGAAAATACACAAAAACAATTGAAATACTACCACGAAAATACAAACAACTGTTATCAGTCAAATTTGTCACACTGAGACATACTGAGATGATACAGGAAGTAAACAAACTAGCGTGCGCATGATTATTTCTCAGGAACTGGTTAAAAACATACCATATGTTATTGTTTATAAACGTGATATTGAAATTAAAATTAACATAGTGTCATCTTATATTACTTGTTTAACAATATATTGAAATTAACATTACATCGCCATACCATAGGTTATATACTGAGCAATAGGATATTGAAATTAACATTACATCGCCATACCATATGTTATATACTGAGCAATAGGATATTGAAATTAACATTACATCGCCATACCATATGTTATATACTGAACAATAGGATATTGAAATTAACATTACATCGCCATACCATATGTTATATACTGAACAATAGGATATTGAAATTAACATTACATCGTCATACCATATGTTATATACTGAACAATAGGATATTGAAATTAACATTACATCGCCATACCATATGTTATATACTGAACAATAGGATATTGAAATTAACATTACATCGCCATACCATATGTTATATACTGAACAATAGGATATTGAAATTAACATTACATCGTCATACCATATGTTATATACTGAGCAATAGGATATTGAAATTAACATTACATCGTCATACCATATGTTATATACTGAACAATAGGATATTGAAATTAACATTACATCGCCATACCATATGTTATATACTGAACAATAGGATATTGAAATTAACATTACATCGCCATACCATATGTTATATACTGAACAATAGGATATTGAAATTAACATTACATCGCCATACCATATGTTATATACTGAACAATAGGATATTGAAATTAACATTACATCGTCATACCATATGTTATATACTGAGCAATAGGATATTGAAATTAACATTACATCGTCATACCATATGTTATATACTGAGCAATAGGATATTGAAAGTTATTGTAATGGAAATAAAACAAATATAACTTACACATTTTTTGGTGTCCTAATAGTCAGGAATGCTCCATCTGTGTTGATTGGCGGGGATAAAGGTTGTTGTTGTCTTGGTGTTAGGTAATAAGTTTCTTCCGCTGTGTAGTCTGAAGACAAACAAAAATGCAGGTAACAAATTAACTGGAGCAAGTGTAACTTGGTGTAATTCGTTTATTTTTGGTAAATGTTATAACCAAAATTATCAATGAATGCTGATATTCAACTATACACCAACAATAATATAGCATAGTGTGGTGGGACAACATAGCATTTATTTAGAGCATAATATTATCTATTGTGATTGCATGCTGTTTGTTTATATGTTCAGCATGTATGGGTGTTTGTTCATATCGAATTGTATCGTATTGTATTGTATCATATCGTATTGTGTTGTGTTGTATTGTGTGGTATCATATCGAATTGTGTTGTGTTGTATTGTATTGTATTGTGTGGTATCATATCGTATTGTGTTGTGTTGTATTGTATTGTGTGGTATCATATTGTATTGTGTTGTGTTGTATTGTATTGTGTGGTATCATATTGTGTTGTGTTGTATTGTATTGTGTGGTATCATATCGTATTGTGTTGTGTTGTATTGTATTGTATTGTGTGGTATCATATCGTATTGTGTTGTGTTGTATTGTATTGTGTGGTATCCTATTGTATTGTGTTGTGTTGTATTGTATTGTGTGGTATTGTATCGTGTTGTGTTGTATTGTATTGTGTTGTACTGTATCGTATTGTATTGTATTGTGTTGTATTGTATTGTGTGGTATTGCATCGTGTTGTGTTGTATCGTATTGTGTTGTGTGGTATTGTATCGTGTTGTGTGGTATTGTATCGTGTTGTGTTGTATTGTATCGTGTTGTGTTGTATTGTATCGTGTTGTATTGTATCATGTTATGTTGTATTGTATCGTGTTGTGTTGTATTGTATCATGTTATGTTGTATTGTATCATGTTGTGTTGTATTGCATAGTGTTGTGTTGTATTGTATCGTGTTGTGTTGTATTGTACCGTATAGTGTTGTATTGTATCGTATTGCATATCGACAAACACACACTGCAATATTATATTGAATCACACCTTAACAAGTATCAATGGGTCCTCACAACATACTCAGGGGTTTTACTACGTTTTATCACTTTTCTAGGTCATGCTACGAGCGTCATGCGAGGATTTGTAGGTGTGACACGCCTTTTACAATACATGAACTTTTAGCATACTTGTAAACACACATTTAAAAACATACCATAAAGAATTGAAAAATAAAAAATTATGAAAACTATAAATTGCAAGTAAATAAAAAAGATAACGTGGACAGTGCCCCTTTATTATAGTGTCAGCTCTACTGAAAGGGCCAGCCATTTCATTAATTACACCTTAGTACAAAAATAATTGTCCTAATTCTATAAGACCTTACAATTATTACAGACCCTCGTTGTCATAAAAAATAAATTTTAATGTACAAATTACAAAATATACAATTAGTGTAAATTTTAATGTACTAAGTACAAATTACAAAATATACAATTAGTGTGAAGTGAAGGTGTGAAATTTGAAGCGAACAAAGCAAATGTAATCTGGGGATCAGAAACTTCCAGATACTGATAGCCTATAGCTGTACCGATAATCAATGCAAAACTGACTTTCAACTTTTATCTGGCATTTCAATCTACCCTGGTTTGAAGATTATTGATGTGATAGCACCAAAAGCAAATTTATTCTTATGCAAATTCAATTCACTGACAAATTTTGTTGCCACAAAGATTTTCCTATTTATTTAGCTAATGTTTAAATCAATCAATGGCCAATTATGGAAATGTGTGTGCCCAAGTATCTTGACATCTGTCAATATGTCAGTAGGGACATATATTTCTAACATGTTCCTCATGTATGATGGTGATTGACTATTGAGTGCCCTGTAAGTTTGTGTTGTATTGCACTCTGCACTGTACGGGAAGCCAGCCCTGTAAGTTTGTGTTGTATTGCACTTTGCACTGTACGGGAAGCCAGCCCTGTAAGTTTGTGTTGTATTGCTCTTTGCACTGTATGGGAAGCCAGCCCTGTAAGTTTGTGTTGTATTGCACTTTGCACTGTACGGGAAGCCAGCCCTGTAAGTTTGTGTTGTATTGCACTTTGCACTGTACTGGAAACCAGCCCTGTAAGTTTGTGTTGTATTGCACTTTGCACTGTACGGGAAGCCAGCCCTGTAAGTTGGTGTTGTATTGCACTCTGCATTGTACGGGAAGCCAGCCCTGTAAGTTTGTGTTGTATTGCACTCTGCACTGTATGGGAAGCCAGCCCTGTAAGTTTGTGTTGTATTGCACTTTGCACTGTATGGGAAGCCAGCCCTGTAAGTTTGTGTTGTATTGCACTTTGCACTGTACGGGAAGCCAGCCCTGTAAGTTTGTGTTATATTGCACTCTGCACTATATGGGAAGCCAGCCCTGTAAGTTTGTGTTGTATTGCACTCTGCACTGTACGGGAAGCCAGCCCTGTATGTTTGTGTTATATTGCACTCTGCACTGTATGGGAAGCCAGCCCTGTAAGTTTGTGTTGTATTGCACTCTGCACTGTATGGGAAGCCAGCCCTGTAAGTTTGTGTTGTATTGCAATCTGCACTATACTGTATAGGAAGCCAGCCCTGTAGGTTTGTGTTGTATTGCACTCTGCACTGTACTGTACGGGAAGCCAGCCCTGTAAGTTTGTATTGTATTGCACTCTGCACTGTACGGGAAGCCAGTAGATTTCACACAATACTGGGGTAATTTGGTCAAATCTTAATGTTCTAGAGATTATTCGAGCAGCAGGGTTTTGGACAATATGCAATTTGTTCATCAAAATCTTTGGTATTCCATAGAGAAAAGCATTACAGGGATGTTGTAGCATCTGTGCTTAGATGTTGTCTGATATTGCCTATTTGACGCAACTGTGCAAAAGCATTTCTACACACCAAATTCACATGTTGTTCCATCCATCTTAGAGTCTAAGTAATCGCCAAGATTTCTTATACTGGTTGGTCTTTCAATTTAATAATTATCAACATTCACAGAAATGTAGGAAACTGTTTGAGCATTATGTTCGGTTGATAACAGAATTAGTTCTGTTTTCTCCACATTGAGTTTTATCCAAGTAACTATATCCAGGAGACAATCTTAGACACGATTGATGGTCTCGTCTATAGACATTTCATTTACCAGTTTGAATGAAAGATACAACTGTGAACTGTCTGCATAGAAATGATTATCCAGAAATGCTACATATATATGGAATGTGCTACATATCTATGGAATGTGCTGCATATCTATGGAATGTGCTACATATCTATGGAATGTGCTACATATATATGGAATAGCTACATATCTATGGAATAGCTACATATATATGGAATGTGCTACATATCTATGGAATGTGCTGCATATCTATGGAATGTGCTACATATCTATGGAATGTGCTACATATCTATGGAATGTGCTACATATCTATGGAATGTGCTACATATCTATGGAATGTGCTACATATCTATGGAATGTGCTACATATCTATGGAATGTGCTACATATATATGGAATGTGCTACATATCTATGGAATGTGCTACATATCTATGGAATGTGCTACATATATATGGAATGTGCTACATATCTATGGAATGTGCTACATATATATGGAATGTGCTACATATCTATGGAATGTGCTACATATCTATGGAATGTGCTACATATCTATGGAATGTGCTACATATCTATGGAATGTGCTACATATCTATGGAATGTGCTACATATCTATGGAATGTGCTACATATCTATGGAATGTGCTACATATCTATGGAATGTGCTACATATCTATGGAATAGCTACATATATATGGAATGTGCTACATATCTATGGAATGTGCTACATATATATGGAATAGCTGCATATCTATGGAATGTGCTACATATATATGGAATAGCTACATATATATGGAATGTGCTACATATCTATGGAATAGCTGCATATCTATGGAATGTGCTACATATCTATGGAATAGCTACATATCTATGGAATGTGCTACATATCTATGGAATGTGCTACATATCTATGGAATGTGCTACATATCTATGGAATAGCTGCATATCTATGGAATGTGCTACATATCTATGGAATGTGCTACATATCTATGGAATGTGCTACATATCTATGGAATGTGCTACATATCTATGGAATTGCTACATATCTATGGAATGTGCTACATATCTATGGAATGTGCTACATATCTATGGAAAGCTACATATCTATGGAATGTGCTACATATCTATGGAATGTGCTACATATCTATGGAATGTGCTACATATCTATGGAATGTGCTACATATCTATGGAATGTGCTACATATCTATGGAATGTGCTACATATCTATGGAATGTGCTACATATCTATGGAATGTGCTACATATCTATGGAATGTGCTACATATATATGGAATGTGCTACATATCTATGGAATGTGCTACATATATATGGAATGTGCTACATATCTATGGAATGTGCTACATATCTATGGAATAGCTACATATATATGGAATGTGCTACATATCTATGGAATGTGCTACATATCTATGGAATGTGCTACATATCTATAGAATGTGCTACATATCTATGGAATAGCTACATATCTATGGAATGTGCTACATATCTATGGAATGTGCTACATATCTATGGAATGTGCTGCATATCTATGGAATAGCTACATATATATGGAATGTGCTACATATCTATGGAATGTGCTACATATCTATGGAATGTGCTGCATATCTATGGAATAGCTACATATCTATGGAATGTGGTACATATCTATGGAATGTGCTACATATATATGGAATGTGCTACATATCTATGGAATGTGCTACATATCTATGGAATGTGCTACATATCTATGGAATGTGCTACATATCTATGGAATAGCTGCATATCTATGGAATGTGCTACATATCTATGGAATGTGCTACATATCTATGGAATGTGCTACATATCTATGGAATGTGCTACATATCTATGGAATAGCTACATATCTATGGAATGTGCTACATATCTATGGAATGTGCTACATATCTATGGAATGTGCTACATATCTATGGAATAGCTGCATATCTATGGAATGTGCTACATATCTATGGAATGTGCTACATATCTATGGAATGTGCTACATATCTATGGAATGTGCTACATATCTATGGAATAGCTACATATCTATGGAATGTGCTACATATCTATGGAATAGCTACATATCTATGGAATGTGCTACATATCTATGGAATGTGCTACATATCTATGGAATGTGCTACATATCTATGGAATAGCTACATATATATGGAATGTGCTACATATCTATGGAATGTGCTACATATCTATGGAATGTGCTACATATCTATGGAATGTGCTACATATCTATGGAATAGCTACATATCTATGGAATGTGCTACATATCTATGGAATGTGCTACATATCTATGGAATGTGCTACATATCTATGGAATGTGCTACATATCTATGGAATGTGCTACATATCTATGGAATGTGCTACATATCTATGGAATGTGCTACATATCTATGGAATGTGCTACATATCTATGGAATGTGCTACATATCTATGGAATAGCTACATATCTATGGAATGTGCTACATATCTATGGAATGTGCTACATATCTATGGAATGTGCTACATATCTATGGAATGTGCTACATATCTATGGAATGTGCTACATATCTATGGAATGTGCTACATATCTATGGAATGTGCTACATATCTATGGAATGTGCTACATATCTATGGAATGTGCTACATATCTATGGAATGTGCTACATATCTATGGAATGTGCTACATATCTATGGAATAGCTACATATCTATGGAATGTGCTACATATCTATGGAATGTGCTACATATCTATGGAATGTGCTACATATCTATGGAATAGCTACATATATATGGAATGTGCTACATATCTATGGAATGTGCTACATATCTATGGAATGTGCTACATATCTATGGAATGTGCTACATATCTATGGAATGTGCTACATATCTATGGAATAGCTACATATCTATGGAATGTGCTACATATCTATGGAATGTGCTACATATCTATGGAATGTGCTACATATCTATGGAATGCTACATATCTATGGAATGTGCTACATATCTATGGAATGTGCTACATATCTATGGAATGTGCTACATATCTATGGAATGTGCTACATATCTATGGAATGTGCTACATATCTATGGAATGTGCTACATATCTATGGAATGTGCTACATATCTATGGAATGTGCTACATATCTATGGAATGTGCTACATATCTATGGAATGTGCTACATATCTATGGAATGTGCTACATATCTATGGAATGTGCTACATATCTATGGAATGTGCTACATATCTATGGAATGTGCTACATATCTATGGAATGTGCTACATATCTATGGAATGTGCTACATATCTATGGAATGTGCTACATATCTATGGAATGTGCTACATATCTATGGAATGTGCTACATATTTATGGAATGTGCTACATATCTATGGAATGTGCTACATATATATGGAATGTGCTACATATCTATGGAATGTGCTACATATCTATGGAATGTGCTACATATCTATGGAATGTGCTACATATCTATGGAATGTGCTACATATCTATGGAATGTGCTACATATCTATGGAATGTGCTACATATCTATGGAATTGCTACATATCTATGGAATGTGCTACATATCTATGGAATTGCTGCATATCTATGGAATGTGCTACATATCTATGGAATGTGCTACATATCTATGGAATGTGCTACATATCTATGGAATGTGCTACATATCTATGGAATGTGCTACATATCTATGGAATGTGCTACATATCTATGGAATAGCTACATATGAAGGAATGTGCTACATATCTATGGAATGTGCTACATATCTATGCTACATATAGGAATGTGCTACATATCTATGGAATGTGCTACATATCTATGGAATGTGCTACATATCTATGGAATGTGCTACATATCTATGGAATGTGCTACATATCTATGGAATGTGCTACATATCTATGGAATGTGCTACATATCTATGGAATAGCTACATATCTATGGAATGTGCTACATATCTATGGAATGTGCTACATATCTATGGAATCTGCTACATATATATGGAATGTGCTACATATCTATGGAATGTGCTGATATCTATGGATTGTGCTACATATCTATGGAATGTGCTACATATCTATGGAATGTGCTACATATCTATGGAATGTGCTACATATCTATGGAATGTGCTACATATTGAAGGAATGTGCTACATATTGAAGGAATGTGCTACATATCTATGGAATGTGCTACATATATATGGAATGTGCTACATATCTATGGATTGTGCTACATATCTATGGAATGTGCTACATATCTATGGAATGTGCTACATATCTATGGAATGTGCTACATATCTATGGAATGTGCTACATATCTATGGAATGTGCTACATATCTATGGAATGTGCTACATATCTATGGAATGTGCTACATATCTATGGAATAGCTACATATCTATGGAATGTGCTACATATCTATGTTATGTGCTACATATCTATGTTATGTGCTACATATCTATGGAATAGCTACATATCTATGGAATGTGCTACATATCTATGGAATATACTACATATCTATGGAATGTGCTACATATCTATGGAATAGCTACATATATATGGAATGTGCTACATATCTATGGAATAGCTACATATATATGGAATATACTACATATCATGGAGTATGCTACATATATATGAGGGAAATGGTAAAGTCATGCTATATAGTATATATCCTTCCTTGTTTGTGTAGGTATTGCACAATAAATCTGCCCTGACCTGAGAGTCATGTTGCATAAATAGCTGAACACACATGTACCAGCTTATTTTAGAGCAATCCAGACAAGTTAGAATATGTATGGCAATATCACAATAGATGTAGATGACGGGAACAGATTAATTAGTTATATACTACAAGTTTCATTTTGTATTCAAGTTTTGCCAACAGATAATAATCCAAACTTCAAAAGATTAAATAACCTCAATTTATGACCGGCTTTCAGTTCACAGGTGGTCATTTCTTTTCCAAGGTAGGAGGTATTATATCACAGTCTTTGCAGCTCTCATTATGTAGGATGTGAAATGTAACTTACAGCCTTTACAGCTCTCATGTATGTAGGAGGAGGTAAGATGTCTCGCTGTGGGGCTGTAGTTGTTACCGATGGAATCACTGACCAGAATATGATGTTTCTTCTCCTTGATTGGCGCGGCGTTCGTCCACGAGCCACGCTCTAAGATCTGTGGCCGCTCGCTTAAAGCAGGCTGAAGTAAAAATACGACAATGCAGATACTGATAGCAATGACAACACTGACGGTAATGCAGATACTGATAGCAATGCCAACATGGACAGTAATGCCGATACTGATAGCAATACCAACACGGACAGTAATGCCGATACTGATAGCAATACCAACACGGACAGTAATGCCGATACTGATAGCAATGCCAACACAGACGGCAATGCCGATACTGATAGCAATACCAACACGGACAGTAATGCCGATACTGATAGCAATGCCAACACGGACGGTAATGCCGATACTGATAGCAATACAAACACGGACGGTAATGCAGATACTGATAGCAATGCCAACACGGACAGCAATGCCGATACTGATAGCAATACCAACACAGACGCTAATGCCGATACTGATAGCAATACCAACACAGACACTAATGCCGATACTGATAGCAATACCAACACAGACGCTAATGCCGATTCTGATAGCAATACCAATACGGACGGTAATGCCGATACTGATAGCAATACCAACACGGACAGTAATGCCGATACTGATAGCAATGCCAACACAGACGGCAATGCCGATACTGATAGCAATACAAATACGGACGGTAATGCCGATACTGATAGCAATGCCAACACGGACGGCAATGCAGATATTGATAGCAATGCCCACAGGGATGGCAATGCCGATACTGATAGCAATGCCAACACGGATGGCAATGCAGATACTGATAACAATACCAACATGGACGGCAATGCCGATATTGATAGCACTGCCAACAGGGACGGCAATGCCGATATTGATAGCACTGCCAACAGGGACGGTAATGGCGATACTGATAGCAATGCCCACAGGGATGGCAATGCCGATACTGATAGCAATGCTTACAGGGGCGGTAATGGCGATACTGCCAGCAATAAAAACATGGACTACAATGCAAATACTGCCAGCAATACCAACATGGACTACAATGCAAATACTGCCAGCAATACCAACATGGACTACAATGCAAATACTGCCAGCAATACCAACATGGACTACAATGCAAATACTGCTAGCAATAAAAACATGGACTACAATGTACTGCCAGCAATATCAACATGGACTACAATGTACTGCCAGCAATACCAACATGGACTACAATGCAGATACTACCAGCAATACCAACATGGACTACAATGTACTGCCAGCAATACCAACATGGACTACAATGTACTGCCAGCAATACCAACATGGACTACAATGTACTGCCAGCAATACCAACATGGACTACAATGTACTGCCAGCAATACCAACATGGACTACAATGTACTGCCAGCAATACCAACAGGACTACAATGCAGATACTGCCAGCAATACCAACATGGACGGAAATGCAGATACTGCCAGCAATACCAACATGGAAGGCATTGCAGATACTGCCAGCAATACCAACATGGACTACAATGCAGATACTGCCAGCAATACCAACATGGACGGAAATGCAGATACTGCCAGCAATACCAACATGGAAGGCATTGCAGATACTGCCAGCAATACCAACATGGACTACAATGCAGATACTGCCAGCAATACCAACATGGACGGAAATGCAGATACTGCCAGCAATACCAACATGGAAGGCATTGCAGATACTGCCAGCAATACCAACATGGACTACAATGCAGATACTGCCAGCAATACTAACAGGGAAGGCATTGCAGATACTGCCAGCAATACCAACATGGAAGGCATTGCAGATAATGCCAGCAATACCAACATGGACTACAATGCAGATACTGCCAGCAATACCAACAGGGACAGCAATGCAGATACTGCCAGCAATACCAACACTGATGGCATTGCAGATAATGCCAGCAATACCAACATGGAAGGCATTGCAGATACTGCCAGCAATACTAACAGGGAAGGCATTGCAGATACTGCCAGCAATACCAACATGGACGGCAATGCAGATACTGCCAGCAATACCAACAGGGAAGGCATTGCAGATACTGCCAGCAATACCAACAGGGAAGGCATGCAGATACTGGGAAGGCATTGCAGATAATGCCAGCAATACCAACATGGACTACAATGCAGATACTGCCAGCAATACCAACAGGGACAGCAATGCAGAAACTGCAAGCAATACAACATGGAAGGCAATGCAGATACTGAATATGAGCTAGAGTTGATTAAATCGATGTTCGTGTTACATTTTATCAATTGGTCAGGGTAAATACTATTTGTTGTATCAGGTTGCATATGGTGACAATAATCCTTGTTGTTTCTGTAATAGTCAAGCCAAGTCAAGACATAATACTTGATTGTGACTTTCTGTAATCTATCATTTGTACAACATTTCTATGGCATTGAATTACTGTCTTTGTCCTGTATAGTGGTTTAATACAATTTTCTATCATAATTATAGTATACGTTTTGTGGTGCTAGTGTGAACGTGACATGTTGAACCTAATATAATTTTTACGGGCAAAACCAATTATATAAAACTAGGGCTCTGTGCATATTTGAGTGTCTTTTCAGAAGGTTTATAGTTTTCCACAGGCTTCCAATAAAAGCTGTAGGAATATTATTTCATAGTAGTATTTTATCATTCTATGTTTATTACATATATTTTGAAAGACCCCATAGAAGTCTAGACCCAAATTAATCACTAAATTTCATTACCCGGTAATTATATTATGATCTAGGTATAAGTTAAATTGTTAATAGACTAAACTGACAAGAAATAATGTTAAATAATGTCGGTCATATTCCTGTTCAAAAAGGTGAAATTGCACTGTATGTGAGTGTTCCATTTGTTTATGCCAGCAATTTTAACAAACCATAGCAAAAGTGATTAATAATAATTAGTTGCATATTTAGTATTTAGTATTTAGTTGAACGGTACATGTATTGCATGGTACATGTATGGAAAGTTGCATAGTACATGTATGGAAAGTTGCAAGGTACATGTATGGAAAGTTGCATAGTACATGTATTGCATGGTACATGTATGGAAAGTTGCATGGTACATGTATTGCATGGTACATGTATGGAAAGTTGCACGGTACATGTATGGAAAGTTGCATAGTACATGTATTGCATGGTACATGTATGGAAAGTTACACTGTACATGTATTGCATGGTACATGTATGGAAAGTTGCATGGTACATGTATTGCATGGTACATGTATGGAAAGTTGCATGGTACATGTATGGAAAGTTGCATGGTACATGTATGGAAAGTTGCATAGTACATGTATTGCATGGTACATGTATGGAAAGTTGCACGGTACATGTATGGAAAGTTGCATGGTACATGTATGGAAAGTTGCATAGTACATGTATTGCACGGTACATGTATGGAAAGTTGCATGGTACATGTATGGAAAGTTGCATAGTACATGTATGGAAAGTTGCATAGTACATGTATTGCATGGTACATGTATGGAAAGTTGCACGGTACATGTATGGAAAGTTGCATAGTACATGTATGGAAAGTTGCATGGTACATGTATGGAAAGTTGCATGGTACATGTATTGCATGGTACATGTATTGCATGGTACATGTATGGAAATTTGCATGGTACATGTATGGAAAGTTGCACGGTACATGTATTGCATGGTACATGTATGGAAAGTTGCATGGTACATGTATGGAAAGTTGCATGGTACATGTATTGCATGGTACATGTATGGAAAGTTGCATGGTACATGTATTGCATGGTACATGTATTGCATGGTACATGTATTGCATGGTACATGTATGGAAAGTTGCACGGTACATGTATGGAAAGTTGCATGGTACATGTATTGCATGGTACATGTATGGAAAGTTGCATGGTACATGTATTGCATGGTACATGTATGGAAAGTTGCAAGGTACATGTATGGAAAGTTGCATGGTACATGTATTGCATGGTACATGTATGGAAAGTTGCATGGTACATGTATTGCATGGTACATGTATGGAAAGTTGCATGGTACATGTATGGAATGTTACACGGTACATGTATTGCATGGTACATGTATGGAAAGTTGCATGGTACATGTATTGCATGGTACATGTATGGAAAGTTGCATGGTACATGTATTGCATGGTACATGTATGGAAAGTTGCATGGTACATGTATGGAAAGTTGCATGGTACATGTATTGCATGGTACATGTATGGAAAGTTACAAGGTACATGTATAGAAAGTTGCATGGTACACGTATAGAAAGTTGCACAGTACATGTTTAGGACATCATGTGTTAGGGGGGGGGGGGGCGACGCATACACTGGTTCAGGAGGCCAGGCACACACTCCCATGGAAGTTAATTTGTCAGACTGGTATTAAGACACAGACGATGTGTGATTCTAGTAGTGTTATGAACGATGATTGTAGCGGACACTTATGTGAGCATTATTTAGTTTTAGTTCGAAATGTGGGGTGTTCATAGTGGGGGGGGGGGGGCATTTAAACGAGGGTATGAGGTAATTTCTTTGCTAATATGATTTAATATGGAATAAATGGAGTTAACCCTATCAACACTACTGCAGAAGTTTGGTGGTTCTACCTGGGTGCCATTTGTGCCTGCAATACTGCTCGGAAGGGAACTCTGGGTCATCCCTCACCAATAATAGCTCGAGAGTTGCCATAATTTATGACCTAAGCTGTTGGTGTGGCATTATACCCAAAAATAAACAAGTGGAAGTCGTGATAGCGCAGTGGATGCATGCGCGTTCGCTTCAGGTGCGAAAGGTCCGGAATTCGAGCGCTGCTGGAGTCGTTACGATTGTGTCCTTGGGCAAGGCATTTAAATTCCACATTGCCTCTTCTCTCTCCTTCATGGCGATGGATTCCATCAGGAATGAGGTCTCGAGAGTGATTAATATAAGTTGAAAGAACTTGTTTCGCAATCGAGCTAAAATAAATTTGTATAAAATAAACAAGCAAGCAAACAATCAATATCCAACTATTTTAAACAAGTATAAAATTGTAACTCAACATAATTGCTAATTAACCCTTTCAACACTACAGGCCTCTAAATAGACTTACAAAAAGTGTAGATCCAGATGAGCCATCTCATCAGGATCTGCACTTTTTGCCAGTAATAATCATTACTATTTTAGATAAAATCACCCATTTTGATAAATGAACTGGTCCAAAGGTAATTTTCTTATTAATTTATGGGTCTAAAAATATCATGCACCAGTCCATGTCAGCTACTTAGGGTTGAATGGGTTAAGATAAGAAAAGAGCCAAACGAAAACAAGATTATATAATGTTCAACAGTGTCCATGTACATTAAAAATGTTAAATTGTTCTTTACTGCAAAACATGAGTAATACTGGTGTGTATGATAAACAACTTATTTAGACTTCCTGTGGAGATGAAAACCTAAAAAATAATTTATACGGGCCTTATATGTTTTTTGTTCATGTGCCATAGCAAAAGTCTTCCACTGGAATTGAGAGAAGCATGTCTCAGCACAGAAAAGTGTATGTTAATAATTCCCCTGACATGTTAGTTACTCTTAGCTCGAATTTAAATCTCCCCCCCCCCCCCACATTATTTAAACATGTAAATGGGATTGAAGTTGGAAATATACAAATGTAATTGTGTGTTTACACTAAATTGACACTGGGGTCACGTTGACAGCACTTATTAAAGGGGATTTCTCACCCATCTCAAAACATTTCTCAAAACTAAACAAGATGTTCCAGGCCACTGTATACAGTCATTTATACACTCAATGTTCAAACTTTTAATCTAACATTAAATATTGGTTTTTCATTATAGCTTGTGCAAATATTCACTTGTACATCTTGTATATTGTGTGTGCACTATTCTAGCATGAATTTATACCATGGCATAATGCATATACACTCTCTTCACTTGTACATCTTGTATATTGTGTGTGCACTATTCTAGCATGAATTTATACCATGGCATAATGCATATACACTCTCTTCACTTGTACATCTTGTATATTGTGTGTGCACTATTCTAGCATGAATTTATACCATGGCATAATGCATTGTGTGTGCACTATTCTAGCATGAATTTATACCATGGCATAATGCATATACACTCTCTTCACTTGTACATCTTGTATATTGTTTGTGCACTATTCTAGCATGAATTTATACCATGGCATAATGCATATAAACTCTCATTATATTCAAGCTGTTTACTTATTGTATTTTACTAACATTTTTCACCATATCTGTGAAGTAGTCTCTTTAAACGATATTCGGCAATTATATGTAAATACTAAATACCAGATCAAAATTAATAAATATCCTTGAATGAAGTGTATATATTGGTAATTCTTTGGTAAAAAGATATTAGGAATACCTTGGCCCTCAGTTGATCGTGAAGCGCTCATTCTAATAGAGTGAATTTATTAGTTATTTTTGGCACGTGAAATCACATATGCATATTGAGTTGTCACGTTTTTTTTAAGAAAAGTGAGCTTCATTCATGTTGTAAACGTCGGTGGATCACGGATTACCAACGCAGACATCAAGTGGAAGTCATGATAGCTCAGTGGTAGCGCGTTCGCTTCATGTGCGAAAGGCCCGGAGTTTGAGCCCCGCTGGAGCCATTACGATTGTGCCCTTAGGCAAGGCATTTAAATTCCACATGCCTCTTCTCTCTCCCTCGTGGCGATGGATTCCATCAGGAATGAGGTCTCGAGAGTGATTAATATAAGTTATTATAAGAACTTGTTTCGCAATCGAGCTAAAATAAATTTGTATAAACAAGACATCATAGAAAAAATATAATGGCATAGCCATGATTCAAACCCACACTGCTATGGTGATGTCACGTAACCATTAGCATGCTGTAGGGATGGGACAATATGAATGAAACGTCACAAGCCTTATTTTCTAGGAAAAATAAGAAAAATGTTACACATTTCTTATCTGTTCATTTCACCTACAGGTTAACAAGAAAACATCTACCATGTAGACCTGGGATTATTATGAGAGAGCACACTATCAGGCTCCAACCCAACCCTAAGAAGTGTTTTGCCTGACCTTAACGGCTAATGTGTGTTTTACGTTTATTTATCGTCGCTACCGGTTGCCCATATGAGCGACGCCTCCTGAAGAGATTAGTCATTTTAGATTTTGGAGGATAGTGCAATGATACAGACAGAGACCCATTCCAGAGTTTCCTCTGGTTCTTTTACGTGCACGGTGTAAAGCACCGACACGAGACCTCGGTTTAACGTCCCATCTGAAAGACTGTTAATTTTATTAGGGTCAGACGGGGGATCGAACCTGCGATCCCTGGATTACCAGTCTAGCGTGTTACCACTGGACTAAGATCCGTCAGCTAAAACAATAAGTACAGCTTTTAAATATTAATGTCATACACTAACTCATATTACTCCCTTGTTGCTGACAGTTGTGGGCTGGCTGATTTGTGACTGTTTTGTCATGAGACAAGACACGGAAGCTTAGAAAGCATTTCTGACTGGTTGAGCATTTAGCAATTCTCAGACTAAACTAATCATATCATTTGAGCTTGAGATTAAAAAATTTAAAAAATGTTTTTAAAAAACCAATCATATCATTTGAGCTTGAGATTAAAAATTTTTAAAAATGTTTTATAACTTCCAACCCAGAACTGGAATTTTATTTTGAATGATAATCATACCTCTCGAGCAGACAACGGTGGTAAATGTTGTATCACGCTCGGTCTGTACAGCTTCTCAAACTCGTTAGGTTCAGCCACAGTAAAACCATGCCTCTGAAATACAATAACACGGCTTTACATTAACCATGCCTCGGAAATACAATAACACGGCTTTACATTAACCATGCCTCTGAAATACAATAGCACGGCTTTACATTAACCATGCCTCTGAAATACAATAACGCCGCTTTACATTAACAATGCCTCTGAAAGACAATTACGCGGCTTTACATTAACCATGCCTCTGAAATACAATAACACGGCTTTACATTAACCATGCCTCTGAAATACAATAACACGGCTTTACATTAACAATGCCTCTGAAAGACAATTACGCGGCTTTACATTAACCATGCCTCTGAAATACAATAACACGGCTTTACATTAACCATGCCTCTGAAATACAATAACACGGCTTTACATTAGCCA
>CM026398.1:35619544-35642802 GCA_014843695.1 Archivesica marissinica
AAAACATTTCTATCTACCCCACATCAAGAAAACATTTCTATCTACCCCACATCAAGAAAACATTTCTATCTACCCCACATCAAGAAAACATTTCTATCTACCCCACATCAAGAAAACCTTTCTATCTACCCCACATCAAGAAAACATTTCTATCTACCCCACATCAAGAAAACATGTCTAGCTACCCCACATCAAGAAAACATTTCTAGCTACCCCACATCAAGAAAACATTTCTAGCTATCCTGCACCAAGAAAACATTCTAGCTACCCCACATCAAGAAAACATTTCTAGCTACCTGCACCAAGAAAACATTTCTAGCTACCCCACATCAAGAAAACATTTCTATCTACCCCACATCAAGAAAACATTCTATCTACCCCACATCAAGAAAACATTTCTAGCTACCCCACATCAAGAAAACATTTCTAGCTACCCACATCAAGAAAACATTTCTATCTACCCCACATCAAGAAAACATTTCTAGCTACCCCACATCAAGAAAACATTTCTAGCTACCCCACATCAAGAAAACATTTCTAGCTACCCCACATCAAGAAAACATTTCTAGCTACCCCACATCAAGAAAACATTTCTATCTACCCCACATCAAGAAAACATTTCTATCTACCCCACATCAAGAAAACATTTCTATCTACCCCACATCAAGAAAACATTTCTATCTACCCCACATCAAGAAAACATTTCTAGCTACCCCACATCAAGAAAACATTTCTATCTACCCCACATCAAGAAAACATTTCTATCTACCCCACATCAAGAAAACATTCTATCTACCCCACATCAAGAAAACCTTTCTAGCTATCCCACCAAGAAAACATTTCTAGCTATCCCACATCAAGAAAACATTTCTATCTACCCCACATCAAGAAAACATTTCTAGCTACCCCACATCAAGAAAACATTTCTATCTACCCCACATCAAGAAAACATTTCTATCTACCCCACATCAAGAAAACATTTCTATCTACCCCACATCAAGAAAACATTTCTATCTACCCCACATCAAGAAAACATTTCTATCTACCCCACATCAAGAAAACATTTCTAGCTACCCCACATCAAGAAAACATTTCTAGCTACCCCACATCAAGAAAACATTTCTAGCTACCCCATCAAGAAAACATTTCTAGCTACCCACATCAAGAAAACATTTCTAGCTACCCCACATCAAGAAAACATTCTATCTACCCCACATCAAGAAAACATTTCTAGCTACCCCACATCAAGAAAACATTTCTAGCTACCCCACATCAAGAAAACATTTCTAGCTACCCCACATCAAGAAAACATTTCTAGCTACCCCACATCAAGAAAACATTTCTAGCTACCCCACATCAAGAAAACATGTCTAGCTACCCCACATCAAGAAAACATTTCTATCTACCCCACATCAAGAAAACATTTCTAGCTACCCCACATCAAGAAAACATTTCTATCTACCCCACATCAAGAAAACATTTCTATCTACCCCACATCAAGAAAACATTTCTATCTACCCCACATCAAGAAAACATTTCTAGCTACCCCACATCAAGAAAACATTTCTAGCTACCCCACATCAAGAAAACATTTCTAGCTACCCCACATCAAGAAAACATTTCTATCTACCCCACATCAAGAAAACATGTCTAGCTACCCCACATCAAGAAAACATTTCTATCTACCCCACATCAAGAAAACATTTCTATCTACCCCACATCAAGAAAACATTTCTATCTACCCCACATCAAGAAAACATTTCTATCTACCCCACATCAAGAAAACATGTCTATCTACCCCAAATCAAGAAAACCTTTCTAGCTATCCTGCACCAAGAAAACATTTCTAGCTATCCCACATCAAGAAAACATTTCTAGCTACCCCACATCAAGAAAACATTTCTAGCTACCCCACATCAAGAAAACATTTCTATCTACCCCACATCAAGAAAACATTTCTATCTACCCCACATCAAGAAACATTTCTAGCTACCCCACATCAAGAAAACATTTCTATCTACCCCACATCAAGAAAACATTTCTATCTACCCCACATCAAGAAAACATTTCTATCTACCCCACATCAAGAAAACATGTCTATCTACCCCACATCAAGAAAACATTTCTAGCTACCCCACATCAAGAAAACATTTCTATCTACCCCACATCAAGAAAACATTTCTATCTACCCCACATCAAGAAAACATTTCTATCTACCCCACATCAAGAAAACATTTCTATCTACCCCACATCAAGAAAACATTTCTAGCTACCCCACATCAAGAAAACATTTCTAGCTACCCCACATCAAGAAAACCTTTCTAGCTATCCTGCACCAAGAAAACATTTCTAGCTACCCCACATCAAGAAAACCTTTCTAGCTATCCTGCACCAAGAAAACATTTCTAGCTATCCCACATCAAGAAAACATTTCTAGCTACCCCACATCAAGAAAACATTTCTATCTACCCCACATCAAGAAAACATTTCTAGCTACCCCACATCAAGAAAACATTCTCTACCCCACATCAAGAAAACTTCTAGCTACCCCACATCAAGAAAACATCTAGCTACCCCACATCAAGAAAACATTTCTATCTACCCCACATCAAGAAAACATTTCTAGCTACCCCACATCAAGAAAACTTTCTAGCTACCCCACATCAAGAAAACATTTCTAGCTACCCCACCAAGAAAACATTTCTAGCTACCCCACATCAAGAAAACTTTCTAGCTACCCTGCACCAAGAAAACATTTCTAGCTATCCCACATCAAGAAAACATTTCTAGCTACCCCACATCAAGAAAACATTTCTAGCTACCCCACATCAAGAAAACATTTCTATCTACCCCACATCAAGAAAACATTTCTAGCTACCCCACATCAAGAAAACATTTCTATCTACCCCACATCAAGAAAACATTTCTAGCTACCCCACATCAAGAAAACCTTTCTAGCTATCCTGCACCAAGAAAACATTTCTAGCTATCCCACATCAAGAAAACATTTCTAGCTACCCCACATCAAGAAAACATTTCTAGCTACCCCACATCAAGAAAACATTTCTAGCTACCCCACATCAAGAAAACATTTCTAGCTACCCCACATCAAGAAAACATTTCTAGCTACCCCACATCAAGAAAACATTTCTATCTACCCCACATCAAGAAAACATTTCTAGCTACCCCACATCAAGAAAACATTTCTATCTACCCCACATCAAGAAAACATTTCTATCTACCCCACATCAAGAAAACATTTCTATCTACCCCACATCAAGAAAACATTTCTATCTACCCCACATCAAGAAAACATGTCTATCTACCCCAAATCAAGAAAACCTTTCTAGCTATCCTGCACCAAGAAAACATTTCTAGCTATCCCACATCAAGAAAACATTTCTAGCTACCCCACATCAAGAAAACATTTCTAGCTACCCCACATCAAGAAAACATTTCTATCTACCCCACATCAAGAAAACATTTCTATCTACCCCACATCAAGAAAACATTTCTAGCTACCCCACATCAAGAAAACATTTCTATCTACCCCACATCAAGAAAACATTTCTATCTACCCCACATCAAGAAAACATTTCTATCTACCCCACATCAAGAAAACATTTCTACTACCCCACATCAAGAAAACATTCTATCTACCCCACATCAAGAAAACATTTCTATCTACCCCACATCAAGAAAACATTTCTATCTACCCCACATCAAGAAAACATTTCTATCTACCCCACATCAAGAAAACATGTCTATCTACCCCAAATCAAGAAAACCTTTCTAGCTATCCTGCACCAAGAAAACATTTCTAGCTATCCCACATCAAGAAAACATTTCTAGCTACCCCACATCAAGAAAACATTTCTAGCTACCCCACATCAAGAAAACATTTCTATCTACCCCACATCAAGAAAACATTTCTATCTACCCCACATCAAGAAAACATTTCTATCTACCCCACATCAAGAAAACTTTCTATCTACCCCACATCAAGAAAACATTTCTATCTACCCCACATCAAGAAAACATTTCTATCTACCCCACATCAAGAAAACATTTCTATCTACCCCACATCAAGAAAACATTTCTATCTACCCCACATCAAGAAAACATTTCTATCTACCCCACATCAAGAAAACATTTCTATCTACCCCACATCAAGAAAACATTTCTAGCTACCCCACATCAAGAAAACATTTCTAGCTACCCCACATCAAGAAAACCTTTCTAGCTATCCTGCACCAAGAAAACATTTCTAGCTATCCCACATCAAGAAAACATTTCTAGCTACCCCACATCAAGAAAACATTTCTAGCTACCCCACATCAAGAAAACATTTCTAGCTACCCCACATCAAGAAAACATTTCTAGCTACCCCACATCAAGAAAACATTTCTAGCTACCCCACATCAAGAAAACATTTCTAGCTACCCCACATCAAGAAAACATTTCTATCTACCCCACATCAAGAAAACATTTCTAGCTACCCCACATCAAGAAAACATTTCTATCTACCCCACATCAAGAAAACATGTCTATCTACCCCACATCAAGAAAACATTTCTATCTACCCCACATCAAGAAAACATGTCTAGCTACCCCACATCAAGAAAACATTTCTATCTACCCCACATCAAGAAAACATTTCTATCTACCCCACATCAAGAAAACATTTCTATCTACCCCACATCAAGAAAACATGTCTATCTACCCCAAATCAAGAAAACCTTTCTAGCTATCCTGCACCAAGAAAACATTTCTAGCTATCCCACATCAAGAAAACATTTCTAGCTACCCCACATCAAGAAAACATTTCTAGCTACCCCACATCAAGAAAACATTTCTAGCTACCCCACATCAAGAAAACATTTCTAGCTACCCCACATCAAGAAAACATTTCTATCTACCCCACATCAAGAAAACATTTCTATCTACCCCACATCAAGAAAACATTTCTATCTACCCCACATCAAGAAAACATTTCTATCTACCCCACATCAAGAAAACATTTCTATCTACCCCACATCAAGAAAACATTTCTATCTACCCCACATCAAGAAAACATTTCTATCTACCCCACATCAAGAAAACATTTCTAGCTACCCCACATCAAGAAAACATTTCTAGCTACCCCACATCAAGAAAACATTTCTATCTACCCCACATCAAGAAAACATTTCTAGCTACCCTGCACCAAGAAAACATTTCTATCTACCCCACATCAAGAAAACCTTTCTAGCTATCCTGCACCAAGAAAACATTTCTAGCTATCCCACATCAAGAAAACATTTCTAGCTACCCCACATCAAGAAAACATTTCTAGCTACCCCACATCAAGAAAACATTTCTATCTACCCCACATCAAGAAAACATTTCTAGCTACCCCACATCAAGAAAACATTTCTAGCTACCCCACATCAAGAAAACATTTCTATCTACCCCACATCAAGAAAACATTTCTAGCTACCCCACATCAAGAAAACATTTCTAGCTACCCCACATCAAGAAAACATTTCTAGCTACCCCACATCAAGAAAACATTTCTAGCTACCCCACATCAAGAAAACATGTCTATCTACCCCACATCAAGAAAACATTTCTAGCTACCCCACATCAAGAAAACATTTCTAGCTACCCCACATCAAGAAAACATTTCTAGCTACCCCACATCAAGAAAACATTTCTAGCTACCCCACATCAAGAAAACATGTCTAGCTACCCCACATCAAGAAAACATTTCTAGCTACCCCACATCAAGAAAACATTTCTAGCTACCCCCATCAAGAAACATTTCTAGCTACCCCACATCAAGAAAACATTTCTAGCTACCCACATCAAGAAAACATTTCTAGCTACCCCACATCAAGAAAACATTTCTAGCTACCCCACATCAAGAAAACATTTCTAGCTACCCCACATCAAGAAAACATGTCTAGCTACCCCACATCAAGAAAACATTTCTAGCTACCCCACATCAAGAAAACATTTCTAGCTACCCCACATCAAGAAAACATTTCTAGCTACCCCACATCAAGAAAACATTTCTAGCTACCCCACATCAAGAAAACATTTCTAGCTACCCCACATCAAGAGAATATTAATTTTATAGTGACCAAACATCGAGATAACATTTTTGGCATCCCCACATCAAGAAACATTTCTAGCTACCCCATATCGAAAACTTCCTTCCCCGCATAATATGGAATCTAGGAAATTATTTACCTGGCCTGTTTAATTAAAGCAGCATTACATCGTAATAAAGGATGTTTTGGGTAAAATATAAATACTAATGTGTGTGTGTTTACAAAAATCGAAATAGTCGCTCAGACATAAATTTAAACCGTCGTATACGCGAATTTGTTAATCAACACACGAAATGTAAACATGCACAGTGCACATGCGTGAAACAACAGAGGATGTAGAAAACAACGTATATATTTTTGAACATGAAAGACTATCTATCTATCTTCCTCTAATGTCGAACCCCTCACGGGGATGTAGAAATGTCCCTAAAAGACTTAGCTAACAGAGGTATGAATCAACATGTCAAGTAATTTAATTAAAAAAGACAACGTGGGACAAATGGGGACGATGCATTCCAAATGTAAACAAGTGCGGACGATGCGTTCCGGTTGTAAACAAGTTCTTGACCAATCGACTCGGAAAGTTCTACTTTCGGTTTCGAGTTTGTTTTATCGCAAAAAACACTGTTTACCAAATGAACATAAGCATATAAAGTATAATGTTAGAATGTGTAGCAGCATTGCTACCCATACGTATAAAATAAGAATTTTTCAAATATCTTTTATTTCATACGATGTAATGCTGCTTTAAAGGAAAAGTGAGCCATTGTCATCAGGGTGTATAGAGACTATAATTATGCTATCATTTATGCAATGTTAACATTGTCATGTTCCCATGTCACTGAAAATACATTACACGGAAGCCTAAAGAGCTATATTCAATATTTGATTAGAAGTCTCGATATTGAACTAGTGCAATTAACATGATAAATCGAAGACTTTAACCTCAGGGGGGGGGATCATATTTCATTATAAATAGGAATAAATTCAATAGACAATTAAAGTAGCATCATCAATGTTACAGTATCTGACTGTACAGGATATCCTATCAAATCTTAATCACAATAAAACATGAACAATTAATTGAAATCCTGTCAATAAGCGACAATATCGGATTAACGACTTGTGAAAATGAAGATTACTGAGTATATACCAGAGGTGCACGGAAATAACACCGTCAACAATATAATCTCCTTCAATCTTTATTACTTAATTACTGCAATGTCCTAGAGTGAGCTTACTTTCTCTAGGTTTACATTCTGAAATAGTTCATTTAACTCTATACCACATACAACTAATGCTCCCACTAATGTAGGTAGGAATAGGTTTTCTCGAATTCTCGGATAATCGTAAATACTATTGCGCAATTGCATAATTATATAGCATGGAGGAGCTTCACTAGTCTGAGCTTATAGTACATGTGTACATCACTCTACCGGAGACTAATAACCCTGCAATTAATGTGTGTTGTGACAATTGTATTTCTAAGGAATTTCCAATACATATTTTAGAGAAAAACAAGAAAGACATTGATGAAATGTCACCTGTTATTAGAGACTTAGTCCTATTCCAACATTGATGAATTGTCATCTGTTATTAAAGACTTACTCCTATTCTGACATTGATGAATTGTCATCTGTTATTAAAGACTTAGTCCTATTCCGACATTGATGAAATGTCATCTGTTATTAAAGACTTACTCCTATTCCGACATTGATGAAATGTCATCTGTTATTAAAGACTTAGTCCTATTCCGACATTGATGAATTGTCATCTGTTATTAAAGACTTACTCCTATTCTGACATTGATGAAATGTCATCTGTTATTAAAGACTTACTCCTATTCCGACATTGATGAATTGTCATCTGTTATTAAAGACTTAGTCCTATTCCGACATTGATGAATTGTCCTCTTGTTATTAAAGACTTAGTCCTATTCCAACATTGATGAATTGTCATCTGTTATTAAAGACTTACTCCTATTCTGACATTGATGAATTGTCATCTGTTATTAAAGACTTAGTCCTATTCTGACATTGATGAATTGTCATCTGTTATTAAAGACTTAGTCCTATTCCGACATTGATGAATTGTCATCTGTTATTAAAGACTTACTCCTATTCTGACATTGATGAATTGTCATCTGTTATTAAAGACTTAGTCCTATTCCGACATTGATGAAATGTCATCTGTTATTAAAGACTTAGTCCTATTCTAACATTGATGAATTGTCATCTGTTATTAAAGACTTACTCCTATTCTGACATTGATGAATTGTCATCTGTTATTAAAGACTTAGTCCTATTCCGACATTGATGAAATGTCATCTGTTATTAAAGACTTAGTCCTATTCTAACATTGATGAATTGTCATCTGTTATTAAAGACTTACTCCTATTCTGACATTGATGAATTGTCATCTGTTATTAAAGACTTAGTCCTATTCCGACATTGATGAAATGTCATCTGTTATTAAAGACTTAGTCCTATTCCAACATTGATGAATTGTCATCTGTTATTAAAGACTTACTCCTATTCTGACATTGATGAATTGTCATCTGTTATTAAAGACTTAGTCCTATTCCGACATTGATGAATTGTCATCTGTTATTAAAGACTTACTCCTATTCCGACATTGATGAATGTCATCTGTTATTAAAGACTTAGTCCTATTCCGACATTGATGAATTGTCATCTGTTATTAAAGACTTAGTCCTATTCCGACATTGATGAATTGTCATCTGTTATTAAAGACTTAGTCCTATTCCGACATTGATGAATTGTCATCTGTTATTAAAGACTTAGTCCTATTCCGACATTGATGAATTGTCATCTGTTATTAAAGACTTAGTCCTATTCCGACATTGATGAATTGTCATCTGTTATTAAAGACTTAGTCCTATTCCGACATTGATGAATTGTCATCTGTTATTAAAGACTTAGTCCTATTCTGACATTGATGAATTGTCATCTGTTATTAAAGACTTAGTCCTATTATCTGTTATTAAAGACTTAGTCCTATTCCGACATTGATGAATTGTCATCTGTTATTAAAGACTTAGTCCTATTCCGACATTGATGAAATGTCATCTGTTATTAAAGACTTACTCCTATTCCTAGGTAAATGAAACAATAAGGCTTGTAATTAATATTAGATATATTTGAAGGCTTAAGCATACTTCATGTGTAGTAATTTACGTTACCTTTCGTTACGTTACCAACATTATTTAATTTTTTGGATAATATTCCCATATTTCTCTGTGTTAGAGAATTTGTTTCTGTAAATATATAGACATTTAAAAGTGTTAAACCCATAACCTAGTTAAATTGCAAATAAGCATCAATAACAAAATGATCATCTCTGAACACTCTACATAGATAGAATAGAGTACGAAATATCAACGGAACAGTACTATTTTTACAATTATTTTGTTTCTGAAATATTCAGCAAAGTATGTACTTCAAACTGACTGTCTGACATATAAATCAGTCGTATAGTATACAATTCTTAAAAGGGAACTCAAAATAGCTATGTTAACCCTTTCAACCCCACAGGCCTCCTAATAGGCTTATGAAAAGTGTAGATCCACTCAGGATCTGCACTTTTTTGCCAGTAATAATTATTACTATTTTTAGATAAAATTACCCATTTTGATAAATGAACTGGTCCAAAGGTAATTTTCTTATTAATTTATTGGTCTGAAAATATCACGCACCAGTCCATGTCAGTTACTTGGGGTTGAATGCACCAGTCCATGTCAGTTACTTGGGGTTGAATGCACCAGTCCATGTCAGTTACTTGGGGTTGAATGCACCAGTCCATGTCAATTACTTGGGGTTGAATGCACCAGTCCATGTCAGTTACTTGGGGTTGAATGCACGGATATTCAGGTCATCATCGGTCATCAGTTAGCTGATCTACACGGATTTCATGGCTCGATCATCCTAGGTCATCAGTTTTAGCTGATCTACACGGATATTCATGGCTCGATCATCCTAGGTCATCAGTTTTAGCTGATCTACACGGATATTCATGGCTCGATCATCCTAGGTCATCAGTTTTAGCTGATCTACACGGATATTCATGGCTCGATCATCCTAGGTCATCAGTTTTAGCTGATCTACACGGATATTCATGGCTCGATCATCCTAGGTCATCAGTTTTAGCTGATCTACACGGATATTCATGGCTCGATCATCCTAGGTCATCAGTTTTAGCTGATCTACACGGATATTCATGGCTCGATCATCCTAGGTCATCAGTTTTAGCTGATCTACACGGATATTCATGGCTCGATCATCCTAGGTCATCAGTTTTAGCTGATCTACACGGATATTCATGGCTCGATCATCCTAGGTCATCAGTTTTAGCTGATCTACACGGATATTCATGGCTCGATCATCCTAGGTCATCAGTTTTAGCTGATCTACACGGATATTCATGGCTCGATCATCCTAGGTCATCAGTTTTAGCTGATCTACACGGATATTCATGGCTCGATCATCCTAGGTCATCATTTTTGGGAGAAGTGAGAAAACGCGCGATACCGTCCTAACATGGTATTATTTAATAATAGTTTAACCCTTTCAACACTACAGGCCTCTAAATAGACTTACAAAAAGTGTAGATCCAGATGAGCCGGCTCATGACGAGCCGTCTCATCAGGATCTGCACTTTTTGCCAGTGATATGACTATTTTTAGACATAATTACCCATTTTGATAAATGAACTTGTCCAAATGTGATTTTCTGATTCATTTATTGGTTTATGAATATCATGGACCAGTCCATGTGAGTTATTTGGTGTTGAATGGGTTTATATTGTGCCATGTATGAGCCACCAAACAGAATGACAATGATCTGCATATTGCTCACTGTACACGATGTGTTCATTGTTATTCGCATACGACCATATCAACTATGTTAGGTATCTGCCTGTGTAGGCCTATATCTCAACATTGATGAATATGGAAACCACACATCCCGGTTTTGCTGCACTTCTTAAACACCATGGATTCCGCGTGACGAAATCATCAATTCCCAGTTCCAGATATGCTGTGGATATTACAATTGAGCAGACGATAAACCGACATGCTAAATGCAAAGGAGGCATACTAGTTTTCAGTCGCAACTATCTGGCGTACTATCGGTGGTCTGTGACACGACACTATCAAGGTTAAATGTGCTGAACCTACACTTCAGAGGACTGGTATGTTATCAGAAGAGACCTTTGTACACAAAGTGCATACGGCATCACAAATCAAAGGGAGTGAGGACATTATATCAAAAGATGTGAACGCGTTTGGAACTTTACTGAACTTTTTTGACTCACAGAAGTGACAGTGATCTGTACTGCTTGTCATCAGGCTATCCTGTCATTACAGTCATTGTGAATGATGTTCCCAATACACAATATATGGGATACAGCAGTGGTAGAATTTGTACACAAAATATGGGATACAGCAGTGGTAGAATTTGTACACAAAATATGGGATACAGCAGTGGTAGAATTTGTACACAAAATATGGGACACACAGCATTCGAAGAATTTGTACACAAAATATGGGACACACAGCAGTGGTAGAATTTGTACACCAAATATGGGACACACTGCAGTGGTAGAATTTGTACACAAAATATGGGACACACAGCAGTGGTAGAATTTGTACACAAAATATGGGACACACAGCATTCGAAGAATTTGTACACAAAATATGGGACACACAGCAGTGGTAGACTTTGTACAAACTAGACTCATTGAAGTCAGTAACTTTCCACGGCCCAATTAAAAGAAGTAAGCTGAAAATGTCTCAGCATCAGTAACAAAAACATTGAGGAACTCCAAGTAAAGGTAGTCCTATACAGGGGCGTACCCCAAACCAAACTTGCACCGGTAAAGATTGAACTTCAACAACCTTGGACTAAATTTATCATAAAAAGTTTTGAATAATGCTATATATGTCCCATTGTAATAACCTGTTGAAGTTTTCTCATCCTTTGAGAGGTGTAACAATCATGCTAAACCCTATTGTAAATGACTCTTTGAAAATTTGTCACCTGGCCAAGCTGTTGCAGACTATATCCTTCATCTCCTCCAGAAGTTCAAGCTAGATCCTACACTGCTGCGTGGTCAAGGGTATGATGGAGCTGGGAATATGGCGGGGAAGACCAGGGGAGCTGCAGCCATCATCACAGCACAGTATCCACTCGCACTTTATATGCACTGTGCTTTGCATCAACTGAACCTAGCAGTTATGAAGTCAGCTGAGGTGACTAGTGTTAGGAACATGATGGGGATCAGCAAGAAGCTGCATGACTTCTTCCATGCCCATCCCAAACATCAGCAGCAGCTGGAGAGTGCAATAGAAGAAAGCCAACATGACCATAGTTTGTTGCTTCTTTGGTGATTACCCAGCATATCCTCAGCTACACTACAAGTATTACCCGCAGTCTGCAAGCAGAGTCCAGAGATATCATGGAGGCAGTTGATGATATAAACATTTTGAGAGATGGCTTGCAGAGTGTAAGGGACAATGTTGATGATCACCACAGAGACTGGTTTAGTGATGTGGAGAAGATGTGCAGAGAGGTTGGAACAGAGCCTTCTATACCTAGGCGATGCAGCAAGCAGCGCAACCGTGCTAACACTCCAGCCCAAACAGCAAGTGAATACTACAAGCGCATCCTCACCATTCCCCTGCTTGACCATGTTCTCAGTCAGCTCAACTCCAGGTTTGCCACCCATCAAGTCCAGGCTATCCAGGGACTGTGTCTTGTGCCAGCTGCTCTTGTCTCCCTCGCTCCAGATGAAGCCCAAGAGAAGCTGAGATCACTGATCAACTTGTACAAGGATGATCTACCATCACCAGGCAGTGTGAAGAGTGAAGTACACTGCTGGCGAGTCAAGTGGAAGGCTGAACTGGATGTTGCTGGGCCTGACAACCTCCCCAAGACGCCCTCTGCAGCCCTTGCATATGCCAGCAAACACCTATTCCCAAATGTGAGAACACTGATCACTATTCTCTGCACCCTGCCTGTGACCACCTGCTCATCAGAACGATCAAACAGCACGCTCAAGTTGGTGAAGAACTGCCTGAGGTCACCCATGGAAAATGACAGACTCACTGGGTTAATGCTGATGTCTGTGCACAGAGACATTGAGGTTGACCCAGAGAAGGTCATCTCTGAGTTTGCTAGGAGACACCCCAGGAAACTAGAGCTGAAGAACATCCTGACTGAGTGCTAAGAGACTAAATACAACCTTGTGGACCTGTGTGAATTTTATGCAAAGTTGTGCTAAACCGGAATAGTGTCTAGAGTCTCTATACTAGACATAATATTATAGTGCAAGACAGACTTGATATCTCTTGTGATAGTTAACTTAAGTAAAATTAAGAGTATTTTATGTGTAATAGATTTTAAACAAAAATTACAAAACATGTATATCAAAATAAAGTCTAACTGGTCATTTCTAGTAATGTGTACACCCACGCTGTTTTAGCTCGGCCAGCCAATCTCGGCACCCCCCCCCCTCAGAAAATCCTGGGTACGCCCCTGCTATAAATAAGACCCATAACAGGGAAAAAAATATTCTTGCTGCTCAAACACGACATCCACCTAGAAGTTACACTTACCTAGTCCTATATATATAAGACCTCTACATAATTTAGTTTCTGTTATTTCAAGGTCTTATCGTTAAAGCTCATTTTCGCATAGCACTTTCCGCCCTGATCCGATGGCGGAATTTCTGACCAATATTTTGAAGCTCTTCGTCCCTTGTCAACACACAAGCAAAGCTAGTTACGAATCAGAATTTGAGCCAAAAGATAATGTTGTGACAATTTACGATGGATTCTCCAGTCAGCCAACAGTCCCTTCCATGCAGAAGCTATATTTAATATGTTGTCAACGCATCTTTGTGTGGACTGCATAGCAGACACAGATAGGCTACATGTATCTACCTCAATCAAATCCTTTGAACGACAAAGGCGCAGTGAGTCATTCTCTGTAAAATGCGACAATTGCTGTCTATGACATATAACATTTTACTCCACATCAAAGATAAGGAGACATATAGAGTGTTTGAATATGCATCTATAACTTTATGAATGTATGTCTAATAACTTAAACTATTGAGACAACTTCTAAACTATTGATTTTGAAAAACAAATTAATATAGCATAGTAACCCAGGGATCGCAGGTTCGATCCCCCGTCTGACCCTAATAAAATGAACAGGCTATCAGATGGGACGTTAAACCGAGGTCTCGTGTCGGTGCATTACACCGTGCACGTAAAAGACCAGAGGAGACTCTGGAATTGGTCTCTGTCTGTATCATGCACTATGCTATCCTCCAAAATCTAAAATTAATAGGCCTACACGTCATTCTGAACTTATCTTGGTTTATAACATCTACATTTTAGGATGACAAAAACAAAATCGCAGCGAGTAAAATAGTATAGAGCCCGGAAGAAGGCTGAATTAGGTGATGAATGGCTTAAAAAAGAAAAAAGAATAGTGAAAGGAGTTAAGTAATGAAAAACAAATTAAATGGCGTGCAATGAATAAGGAAGATGCAGACAATTACAGAAAGAAATGCAAAGAAAATAATCAGTCAGTTCGACACACTGAATATTACCAGGAAAATGAACCATTGTCATATGTATCATCAGTTGATGATAATGGAATTAGTAATACTATCAATGCTGAAAGACAAGAGCTGAAAGTCAAACTTCCATTCATGATATCGCATTACATCATCTGTGGATAGCTCTCGTGAATCGCGTGGAATGAAAAGGACGGCCCGCGCATTAGCTAAATCATATAGGAAGATAGAAACACTAGAAGACACAAATGAAGATCTGAAGTGAATGTTGAACTCTGTTAGAAAACAGGATTCGAAGAATTGAGCATAAACAAACACCAAGAAGCAAAACAATCAAGATACTGACAGAGAAGGCAGTGTTGCGTACACATAAAGTTTTAAAACACTGTTAACATTAAACAAAATTCAATAATGGGACCATTAAAGATGAAAATCACAAGAGATAAACAATCATATGTAACTCATTTGTAGAGATGATAATTCACGACTTCTGCCAGGTAAAAAAGAAGAGAAAAGGCAAAAACGTGTTCTAAATTACTATATGCGTAACTTACATCTAAAGTGTTGTGTTGGATCATGCTGCAAAGTATGACTGGCAACATGTTGTCGCAATAGACCACCAGTATCAGCTTACCCATGTCCAGTTCGCATCTAGAAGTGTATGCTTATGCTCAAAGCATCTACACGTTTCAATGTAACGTAGATGTTTGCAAAATCTCAAAGTTACATCTTATACCAGTCCTGATAAATTCATAGAGCTACACTCAACTGAAGAGTTAGGTGTCGTTATGCATAAAATGACAGCTACGTGTGTAAGATCTCGATAGTGGAAACGGGTGAAGATGCCAGATGGATAGGAACAAATGCGTAAAGTATAATTGCCAAAATCTGAATTTATAGAGACAATGAAGAAGTCTTTTACAGAATGTGCTGAACATATCGTAAAGGTAGGGTGCAATACTCGTCTGTGAAAGAGATGAAGAAAAAGTTTCCTGTAAATCATGCATTAGTGCAAATGAACTTTAGTGAAAACTATGCATGCCAAAGTATGGAAGAAATCCAATCAGCGTATTAGAAGGCCACAGCCGCTACACTACATCCGACACTATTATACTACAAATCAGATTTAGGTGAAATGAAACACAAACGTGTTGTTTTTGTTTCTGAAATTTTACAGCATAATACACCGATGGTCATAGCTATTGAAATAAAGGGTTTAAGCTTTGCAAAAGAATGTGTAGCCAACCTGACAAACGTTCATTTGGGACAGATTCCCCAACATCAGCCGATTTGAACTAGAATATGTGACATTTCTTTGAATCTGGACATGGCAAGGGGCCATGTGATGGCATCGGTCGAACTACTAAAAGAAGCGCATAACATTGGGCAAAAAGGTCTGAACGGCAGATAGAATACCAGATAATTACACAGGATGATTTCGACAAAAGAAAAGTCAATGATGACCTTAGAAACAGGGAAATAAAGCCTGTTATGGGTACAATTGGGTACACCACTGCATACAGTGAAACACATGCTACGTGATAACAATGAATGCTGTAATGTTTCGATTGAGCAATGTGTATGCCATAATTAGGTATGGTTTCGGAGCATATATATAGCAATATTTTATGCTTAGATTATACTTATGCTTAAAATAAGTTTAGGTTCGATAACTTTTCTAAACAGAGTCAGCTTAATGGAGACATTTCATCAAATGACATTGATATGAGCTTGCTCCCACCATATAGGGCTTTTTGTCAGAAATGCACATACAACAGGTAAATTATCAGGTTTGCCAAATGTAGAGCCGAGTGGTTGGAAAATAAATGTGGTCAATGTGGTGAGATTGAGGATTCATATTACGTTCTTTTCTCATGTCCCTATTTTTCAAAGGCACACTCTAATGCATTCAATCAGAAACATAACCACAGTAACATTAGCAACGTTGTGTGTGTGTTTTACGTTTATTTATCGTCGCTACCGGTTGCCCATATGAGCGACGCCTCCTGAAGAGATTAGTCATTTTAGATTTTTGGAGGATAGTGCAATGATACAGACAGAGACCCATTCCAGAGTCTCCTCTGGTTCTTTTACGTGCACGGTGTAAAGCACAGACACGAGACCTCGGTTTAACGTCCCATCTGAAAGACTGTTAATTTTATTAGGGTCAGATGGGGGATCTAACCTGCGATCCCTGGATTACCAGTCCAGCGTGTTACCACTGGACTACAGATCCGTCTGGTTTTTTAGCAACGTTATTATTTGGTGGTCCAGATAAAGATTAGAACATAAACACTAGCATATTCAACATCATACAAGATGTCATACTAAAAACGAAACGTTTTGATCCGTTGTAATTTCTAGTAACTGAAGACTGCACATTCCCATAGAATACTGTTAAACGTTATAATAATTGCTACGTTCATGCGCATCATACAAACACGTGGGTGATCACGTGTTATTATATATATATATAACACGTGACACCCTATTATATATATATATATATAACACGTGATCACCCACGTGTTTGTATGATGCGCATGAACGTAGCAATTATTATAACGTTTAACAGTATTCTATGGGAATGTGCAGTCTTCAGTTACTAGAAATTACAACGGATATATATATATATATATATATATATGGTGAACACAGAATATCAACTCTACATACGGATATGTAGTCCAGTGGTAACACGCTTTCAGATGGGACGTTAAACCGAGGTCTCGTGTCAGTGCTTTACACCGTGCACGTAAAAGAACCAGAGGAGATTCTGGAATGTGTCTCTGTCTGTATCATGCACTATCCTCCCAACATCTAAAATAACTAATCTCTTCAGGAGGCGTCGCTCATATGGGCAACTGGTAGCGACGATAAATAAACGTAAACAAACATATCAACTCTCTGTCAGATCAATGTCCAACATATCCTCCTTTTCTCGTCTTGCTCACAGGGATTCGGCACGTTTGGGGGTACTTAAATATATATACTAGTACCCCCAAACGTGCCGAATCCCTGTGGTCTTGCTTATCTTACTTTTTCGTTCTACTTCTGCTACTATAATACTAATATTATGTTGCGTTCAAAGAATGAAAAATTATTATAACATTAAACGCTTTAACCAATCCTTCCAGAAACAACAGTTTACTACTCAAATGGCAAGTAGTTAAAACCGTATTAAATGTTGGTTATTTATATATCATAGTGGTTTACTAAATACCTAAACATGAAGTAGAAAGTTAATCTTGCTAGATTTGTCAATATTTACGTACAGCTCAAACTGTAATTCTTGTTGTTATCATGCATACCCTGATATGTTTCCTTTACAGGAGAAGGATCTACATAAGTAGTTTATATTTTCTTCTCAATCACGTGACACGTTGTCTATTATAAAAGACAATGTATGTACATATATAGAATTAAAATATTGTTTATACTAAAATAAATGAAGACGGACATATTGAGATTAACTGGGTCACCGGTAACATTGTCTTATATCAAGAATTTGCAGAGATCATATGTTCATCGGAAGAAAGTGAAACTGATGCTGACCTTGAAGTTGATTGAAGTAAATGATGAGACTGACAGTGACGACAGAGAACTGACAAATACGATGGACATCCTGATTGAAGTCTGATCATATGACTACATTGTCTCTTATGAGTGCATCATGGTCATCCGTTCTTATGTTGGCATAGTGATTAGAATGGTTCGGTGTGAAATTCCATGTTGCAGTGTAACTTGCAAAATTCATACATGATCAACTCAGTTGATTGAATAGTATTATGGCAACTCTAATCATACATAAATTTGTCACAACACTTTTCAAGTTATGTTTCAAACCTTTGGTGAAGTAGCATACGTCTTGTTTGTAACATCAGTAACACATACAGCATATGTTCTTCTTAGTAACCTTATTAATGAATCAATGGTATGCATTTATGATGTAACTAACAAGAATATATGTTACCATATAATAATAGTTTCAAACATACCACATTAAATATGAAGAAACAACATATGGAGTTTATATTGAATAAACAAATTAGTTATAGCTTCAACTTATACCGATGTGTACACTTTCAGAAAATGCTACGATGTACACAAACCGTTTATTCTCTTGGGAATAGTAACGTAAATCATTAGTAACGTAAATTACATGTCTTAACTCACATGTATCCATACCTATGTAAGGAATATATTTCATTTTCAGTTTGTAATACATGTAATGACCTGCTGTTTATTAAATTGTAAGATAGAGCCGAGTGTTTAGCGATCCATTGCAGAGATTTTATGAGATGTCGAAATGTTATCAGAAAAAGTCACTAAGTTAATCTCTTTTTATTAGATACCAACAGTAATTTCAATATGTTTGTATTGAAAGACAATGAGCTTATTCTACACAAACGGATAAATAAAAGCAGACATTTTACCTAGGCGAGAAGTCCTGTTACCAGTACCAGTAAGCCAGCAACGATAAACTATTAGTTACCACTACCAGTAAACCAGCGACGATAAACCATGGTTACCAGTACAAGTAAATCAGCGACGATAAACCATGGTTACCAGTACAAGTAAACCAGCCACGATAAACCATGATTACCAGTACCAGTAAACCAGCAACGATAAACCATGGTTACCAGTACCAGTAAGCCAATGACGATAAACCATGGTTACCAGTAAACCAGCGACGATAAACCATGGGTACCAGTACCAGTAAACCAGCGACGATAAACTATGGTTACCAGTACCAGTAAACCAGCGACGATAAACCATGGTTACCAGTACAAGTAAACCAGCCACGATAAACCATGGTTACCAGTACCAGTAAACTAGCGACGATAAACTATTAGATAACAGTACCAGTAAACCAACGACGATAAACCATGGTTACCAGTACCAGTAAACCAACGACGATAAACCATGGTTACCAGTACCAGTAAACCAGCAACGATAAACCATTGTTACCAGTACCAGTAAACCAGCGACGATAAACCATGGTTACCAGTAAACCAGCCACGATAAACCATGGTTACCAGTACCAGTAAACCAGCAACGATAAACCATGGTTACCAGTACCAGTAAACCAGCAACGATACACCATGGTTACCAGTACCAGTAAACCAGCAACGATAAACCATGGTTACCAGTACCAGTAAACCAGCGACGATAAACCATGGTTACCAGTACCAGTAAACCAGCGATAGTATAATAAACGTATCAAACAAAACAATCAAACCATGGTACATGATAAGTTGCAAATTAAAAGTGCTTCAACTATAGATAGATAGAAGAGCTAGCAATTGTTGAAAGTTATTACACTTCATGTCCAACAAATATGATAGCTAAGTACATGATTTACACCGACAACTACACTCAGCAATATTCCTAATCAGTTCTAATATTTGGACCAATTAGTTTAAACTTTATTTGTTTTACAACGATTGAGAAACAAGCTTTAACAACTTATATTAATCACTCTCGTTGGCGCAGATGAAAACGTAAATGTGGTCATTCGTGTGGTGCATCAATTAAGATGATGTGAATATTGATATTATATGGTTAGTAGTTTGCTCCAAATACTATCAAACACCAGGTGACGAGATTAGGAATTTTGCTGAGTGTATTGTTTTAGCATAATCAATGTTCTTAAATATTAAATCAGTATGATATATGACCCCAGTTTGTAAGTGGGAATTATTGTGTTCTACTATACCAGGATATACAAAAACATTAACTGCGTCCAGTGACTCTACAAGCCACTACGGCCTTGCCGCTTTTCATTCTATTTTATTTTACAATTTCAAATTTAACTCAAAGAGTAGGCTATGTAGGCCTAGTAAATGTAACACTGACTGTCCCAGCTAAACAACGTGTTATGTTAATGAAAATATCCGATTAGTAAAAAACATAAACAAAGTGATAGTAGCTCTAAATCTTCAAGCAGAAATAAAACTGACGTTTTATTTAGTATCGTAACTCGGTAATGCTACATAATAAACGTGTTTAATAATAAAGTGGTATTAAGCTGGGAATTATCCACACACGTAATGTTACACTTACTTGCTTCTGTGGCATTGTACTGCTTATGTATTTATTAAGTACATGTATATCTTAATTTATTTAAAATCCATACTCTTCCTATGTTAATCCAGACCACATCAAAACTTTCTGTCACTTTTACCTTCTATATGTTTTGTATATATAGCACTGTACGACGGTGCTACACCAACAATCGATATATTGTGGTTAAATATATCATGAAAATTCTATAATGATATCGGAACGATACAATTATACTTAAGCTTTATGCGAACGAAATAGTTTCGCTACAAAGAACTCTTTATTATTTGGACAAAAAAATAAACACATAATGAAAATGGTTATATAGTAGTCTTTATGCTACCAATACCCCCTCCCCCTCCCCCATGGGGGAAGGATTGAACAGTGTGATTTATGTACACCTACGTGTATTACTTTCTCCATTGCAGATGATTTTTCCTTCTCATTTCATTATTTTACGTTTGTGATGCAATATGTCATGATTGTGGTACAGTAGAGGCGGGTGGTGGTTGAGGGTGGACTCTAACGTTAAACAGATCTCGGGAAATGCCGTCAGACCTCAGGAAATACCGTAACTAATATTGCTAGAACGTGTGGCCCGACCAGTTTGCTTTTCTTTATATGGTCATGTTTTCTAGTATGTATCACTATGTGTAAAGCGAATCGAGCAATAAAATATGATTAAACCTGGAGCAATTTTGACCATACTTTAAATAAACTTGGAGCAATTTTGACCATACTTTAGATAAACTTGGAGCAATTTTGACCATATTTTGACAAACCTGGAGCAATTTTGACCATACTTTAGATAAACCTGGAGCAATTTTGACCATATTTTGATAAACCTGGAGCAATTGTGACCATACTTTAGATAAATCTGGAGCAATTATGACCATACTTTTGATAAACCTGGAGCAAGAGTGATCCTACCTTTGATAAACCTGGAGCAATTATGGCCATATTTTTGATAAACCTGGAGCAATTGTAATCCTACTTTTGATAAACCTGGAGCAATTGTAATCCTACTTTTGATAAACCTGGAGCAATTGCGACCATATTTTTGACAAACCTGGAACAGTTATGATCCTACTTTAAACGATTCGGACAAACCCTTGGGAAAATGTCACATGAGCTATCTTCGGACAGATTTTAAAAAATCACATAGTTTCACTTTACTCCTGCTGATATGTTCGGAATGGCGTTGTATGCCTACTTAGGGTACATAACATACAATCATATATGTGGATCTCCGCCCCGGTCACAGTATAGAACATATCCACTCTTTGCTAGACGGCTTTACCAAATGCCTGTCCTACTTTACACTGAAATGATGAAATAACTACCTCTACTTTACACTGATACATGTGCTACTCTAGACTGAAATTGTGAAAACAAGCCCACTAAGACAGACAGCACATACACCGTAACATTTGCCTAAGAAGACCCCACCCCGGATGTTTTCGTTGTACAGTGGTATTATATGCGGTCGTGTGGACTACTTTCAGCCATCTAACCAACAGAGCCGTGAGATCGTGCCGCCAGTATGAGGACAAGGTCATCAGGGTAGTGAGATCGTGCCCCAGTATGAGGACAAGGTCATCAGGGTAGTGAGATCGTGCCGCCAGTATGAGGACAAGGTCATCAGAGTAGTGAGATCGTGCCGCCAGTATGAGGACAAGGTCATCAGTGTAGTGAGATCGAGCCGCAAGTATGAGGACAATGTCATCCGGGTAGTGAGATCGTGCCGCCAGTATGAGGACAAGGTCATCCGGGTAGTGAGATCGTGCCGCCAGTATGAGGACAGGTCATCCGGGTAGTGAGATCGTGCCGCCAGTATGAGGACAAGGTCATCAGGGTAGTGAGATCGTGCGCCAGTATGAGGACAAGGTCATCGGGTAGTGAGATCGTGCCCCAGTATGAGGACAAGGTCATCAGGGTAGTGAGATCAAGCCGCCAGTATGAGGACAAGTCATCAGGGTAGTGAGATCGTGCCGCCAGTATGAGGACAAGGTCATCAGGGTCGTGAGATCGATGCCGCCAGTATGAGGACAAGGTCATCAGGGTAGTGAGATCGTGCCGCCAGTATGAGGACAAGGTCATCAGGGTCGTGAGATCGTGCCGCCAGTATGAGGACAAGGTCATCCAGGTAGTGAGATCGTGCCGCCAGTATGAGGACAAGGTCATCAGGGTAGTGAGATCGTGCCGCCAGTATGAGGACAAGGTCATCAGGGTAGTGAGATCGTGCCGCCAGTATGAGGACAAGGTCATCAGGGTAGTGAGATCGTGCCGCCAGTATGAGGACACGTGTCGGTAAGTGTGAGTAAGCTGTCAGTATAAGCACAAGTGTCGGTAAGTGTGAGCAAGCTGTCAGTATAAGCACAAGTGTCGGTAAGTGTGAGCAAGCTGTCAGTATAAGCACAAGTGTCGGTAAGTGTGAGCAAGCTGTCAGTATAAGCACAAGTGTCGGTAAGTGTGAGCAAGCTGTCAGTATAA
>CM026398.1:35643802-35700651 GCA_014843695.1 Archivesica marissinica
TAGTACTAGAATACACGAAGTGTGACATTAATACCTAGTTGTTAGTACTAGAATACACGAAGTGTGACATTAATACCTAGTTGTTAGTAGTACTAGAATACACGAAGTGTGACATTAATACCTAGTTGTTAGTACTAGAATACACGAAGTGTGACATTAATACCTAGTTGTTAGTAGTACTAGAATACACGAAGTGTGACATTAATACCTAGTTGTTAGTACTAGAATACACGAAGTGTGACATTAATACCTAGTTGTTAGTAGTACTAGAATACACGAAGTGTGACATTAATACCTAGTTGTTAGTACTAGAATACACGAAGTGTGACATTAATACCTAGTTGTTAGTAGTACTAGAATACACGAAGTGTGACATTAATACCTAGTTGTTAGTACTAGAATACACGAAGTGTGACATTAATACCTAGTTGTTAGTAGTACTAGAATACACGAAGTGTGACATTAATACCTAGTTGTTAGTACTAGAATACACGAAGTGTGACATTAATACCTAGTTGTTAGTACTAGAATACACGAAGTGTGACATTAATACCTAGTTGTTAGTACTAGAATACACGAAGTGTGACATTAATACCTAGTTGTTAGTACTAGAATACACGAAGTGTGACATTAATACCTAGTTGTTAGTACTAGAATACACGAAGTGTGACATTAATACCTAGTTGTTAGTACTAGAATACATGAAGTGTGACATTAATACCTAGTTGTTAGTACTAGAATACATGAAGTGTGACATTAATACCTAGTTGTTAGTACTAGAATACATGAAGTGTGACATTAATACCTAGTTGTTAGTACTGTAATACATGAAGTGTGACATTAATACCTAGTTGTTAGTACTAGAATACATGAAGTGTGACATTAATACCTAGTTGTTAGAACTGGAATACATGAAGTGTGACATTAATACCTAGTTGTTAGTACTAGAATACATGAAGTGTGACATTAATACTGAACATTATTTCAGCCATCAAACTCTGCAGGCAGACTGGTATTTCCGTGGCATGAGAAGGTGAATGAAGTACGGAGGTTTATGAAGGCTGACCTCTACATCACGCACCCAGCCATGTACTCTATGCACTATCATTTCCACTTGAAGTGAGTATCAGAAATATACACCAAGTTGTAGTTATTGTATACGTAGTATATTCGTGTATAGGTGTTGGCTCACATAGTTATGGTATACGTAGTATATTCGTGTATAGGTGTTGGCTCACATAGTTATGGTATACGTAGTATATTCGTGTATAGGTGTTGTATACATAGTATATACGTGTATAGGTGTTGGCTCACATAGTTATGGTATACGTAGTATATTCGTGTATATGTGTTGGCTCACATAGTTATTGTATACGTAGTATATTCGTGTTAGGTGTTGTTACTAGTTATCGTGTATAGGTGTTGGCTCACAATTATACTAGTATTCTGTATAGTGTTGTTTTGTTGTTTGTGTGTTGTTTTGTGTGTTTTGTTGGTTTGTTTTTGTGTTTTTTGGGTTGTTGTTTTGTTGGTTGTTTTTTTGTTGTTTTTGTTGTGTTGTTTGTTTGTTGTGTTGTTGTTTTTCGTGTATAGTTTGGCTCCATGTATTGTATACTAGTATATTCGTGTATAGGTGTTGTATACGTAGTATATTCGTGTATAGGTGTTGGCTCACATTATTGTATACGATATATTCTGTATGGTTTGCTCCATAGTTTTGTATACTAGTTATTCGTGTATAGGTGTAGGCTCACATAGCTGTATGTAGTATATTCGTGTATAGGTGTTGCTCATGTAGTTTTGTATCGTAGTATATTCTGTATAGGTGTTGCTCACAGTTATGTATGCGTAGTATATTCGTGTATAGGTGTTGGCTCACAGTTATTGTATACGTAGTATATTCGTGTATAGGTGTTGGCTCTAGTTATTGTTCGTAGTATATTCGTGTTAGTGTTGGCTCATAGTTATTGTATGCGTAGTATATTCGTGTATATGTGGTGTTGGCTCACAGTTATTGTATGCGTAGTATATTCGTGTATATGTGTTGCTCACATAGTTATTGTATACGTAGTATATTCGTGTATACATGTAGGTGTTGGCTCACAGTTATTGTATACGTAGTATATTCGTGTATAGGTGTTGGCTCATAGTTATTGTATACGTAGTATATTCGTGTATAGGTGTTGGCTCATAGTTATTGTATGCGTAGTATATTCGTGTATATGTGTTGCCTCACATAGTTATTGTATACGTAGTATATTCGTGTATACATGTAGGTGTTGGCTCACAGTTATTGTATACGTAGTATATTCATGTATAGGTGTTGTATACGTAGTATATTCATGTATAGGTGTTGTATACATAGTATATTCGTGTATAGGTGTTGGCGCACGTAGTTATTGTATACGTAGTATATTCGTGTATAGGTGTTGGCTCACGTAGTTATTGTATACGTAGTATATTCGTGTATAGGTGTTGCCTCACATAGTTATTGTATGCATAGTATATTCGTGTATAGGTGTTGTATACGTAGTATATTCATGTATAGGTGTTGGCTCACAGTTATTGTATACGTAGTATATTCGTGTATAGGTGTTGGCTCACAGTTATTGTATTTGTAGTATATTCGTGTATAGGTGTTGGCTCACGTAGTTATTGTATACGTAGTATATTCGTGTATAGGTGTTGGCTCACGTAGTTATTGTATACGTAGTATATTCGTGTATAGGTGTTGTATACGTAGTATATTCGTGTATAGGTGTTGTATACGTAGTATATTCGTGTATAGGTGTTGGCTCACAGTTATTGTATACGTAGTATATTAGTGTATAGGTGTTGGCTCACGTAGTTATTGTATACGTAGTATATTCGTGTATAGGTGTTGGCTCACATAGTTATTGTATGCGTAGTATATTCGTGTATAGGTGTTGGCTCACATAGTTATGGTATACGTAGTATATTCGTGTATACATGTAGGTGTTGGCTCACAGTTATTGTATACGTAGTATATTCGTGTATAGGTGTTGTATACGTAGTATATTCGTGTATAGGTGTTGGCTCATGTAGTTATTGTATACGTAGTATATTCGTGTATAGGTGTTGCCTCACATAGTTATTGTATACGTAGTATATTCGTGTATAGGTGTTGGCTCACACAGTTATTGTATACGTAGTATATTCGTGTATAGGTGTTGGCTCACACAGTTATTGTATACGTAGTATATTCGTGTATAGGTGTTGGCTCACAGTTATTGTATACGTAGTATATTCGTGTATAGGTGTTGCCTCACATAGTTATTGTATACGTAGTATATTCGTGTATAGGTGTTGGCTCACAGTTATTGTATACGTAGTATATTCGTGTATAGGTGTTGCCTCACATAGTTATTGTATACGTAGTATATTCGTGTATAGGTGTTGCCTCACATAGTTATTGTATACGTAGTATATTCGTGTATACATGTAGGTGTTGGCTCACAGTTATTGTATACGTAGTATATTCGTGTATAGGTGTTGCCTCACATAGTTATTGTATACGTAGTATATTCGTGTATACATGTAGGTGTTGGCTCATGTAGTTATTGTATACGTAGTATATTCGTGTATAGATGTTGCCTCACATAGTTATTGTATACGTAGTATATTCGTGTATAGGTGTTGTATACGTAGTATATTCATGTATAGGTGTTGTATACATAGTATATTCGTGTATAGGTGTTGGCTCACGTAGTTATTGTATACGTAGTATATTCGTGTATAGGTGTTGGCTCACATAGTTATTGTATACGTAGTATATTCGTGTATAGGTGTTGCCTCACATAGTTATTGTATACATAGTATATTCGTGTATAGAGACCATAATGAACAACTTTGGATATTCATACCTATGTGGTAATGTGGGTGGCGGTCACCCCTGTGTGCTCAGGATTGTTGCAGTACGTAACGCTTGATTGGCCAAGTCTGATTTGATGCTGAACCAATTAGAATGCTTGAGAAAGAGTTTGAAATTCCGGGCCTGGCTTGGATGTTATAAAACTTTCTCCAATCTCAAATTCAGTTTCAAGCTTATGATTGGTTCAGCTGACTTACAAATCTCTGAATCAACCAATCATATTCATTTGAACTCGAGCGTGAGATCTGAGAAAAGTTTTATAACCTCCAGCCATAATCTTTGTTTGCAAACATTATCTTCCCGATATTTACAACTACATTCTCGTGCTACTGCTCATTATCAGGTACGGAGATTTCCGCTTGATAGATATTCCTAGTTTATCGGGAATTATGCCAGTGACGATGGATAGTTTCCTCCGACATGTGGAGAAGTCGACCAAAGCTGCGGTGGAAAAGCTACGATATGATTGGTTGCCTGAGTGTTGTGCCATAGTAGATATGAGACGGGACGAAGTGGAAATGTGGATGCCCCAAGACGATGAGGTAAGCTCAGATCATGGTGAACTTCCTGTTAGTTGTGGGCAGGTTGAGGGCCTGCAAATCGGGGATAACCATCTCCATGGCATAGTGGTTAAGGTCTTATGTTTCGAACCTCATCAGGGTTGGATTCGGAATTTACTGATGTTCATAAGAGGTGTCTCAAAGTCTGTAGAATAGCGGTAACACGCTGGACTGGTAATCCAGGGATCGCAGGTTCGATCCCCCGTCTGACCCTAATATAATTAACAGTCTTTCAGATGGGACGTTAAACTGGCGTCTCGTGTCGGTGCTTTACACCGTGCACGTAAAAGAACCAGAGGAGACTCTGGAATGCGTCTCTGTCTGTATCATTGCACTATCCTCCAAAAATCTAAAATGACTAATCTATTCAGGAGGCGTCACTCATATGGGCAACCGGTAGCGACAATAAATAAACGTAAAACACACACAGAAATGGCTGATTCTTTCAATAGGGGTGACACTATAATAAACCAACAATTTTATGAAGACGCTGAATAAAATTTACCTAATGTTAAGGATTTGAATTGTATGCAATTTCTTACAAATCATTCAAATGGTATACCCAATATGTCATGGCGTTCTGCATTGCACAAGGAGATCAAAATATTTGTGATTTTAACCAGATTAATATAAATACTAACATTTTTTTTGAAATTTTAAGCTTCTTGTGATAACGATATAAGAATAGAAACTGTTCTTGTGACAACAATATAAGATTAGAAACTGGTCTTGTGATAACAATATAAGATTAGAAACTGGTCTTGTGATAATGCTATAGATTAGAAACTGTTTTAAGACATTTCAGACATCTGCACAATTGAGCCTAAACTATGAATTTTATGCTCAAAATAGATCTCTTAATTTAGTGTATTTGAGTCACTTATATCTTTAATTAGAATTATTGAATTTATTGGTTGAAAATCAATGGTCATGTTATTGTATGTTTTAAATTTACTTTTTTAGTTTTCTCTGATTTGGTAAATACCGAAATCAACTGCCACCCGTCCTGCAGATACGCCTGTGATTATGTCAACTATTTTCAGGTTTTGCGACTCGGGAAGATGGATACTTTTTTCAACAGTACAGCAACATTGATGTCGAACTTGTTACGCAGCCTTGTGTGTAACTCTATCAAGGATCTGGTGGAGCTAGTGGAGGATTACCACGAGGGGAATGTCTACGAGGGGGTGTACACTCTGTTCAAGGGGCTGGCATTACCAGAGAAGATCCACCCTGTTACCTTGTTTATGGTAAGGTTGATAATTCCCCTAGGAAGATAATAAGGAGAGAACATATATAAGCTCTGCTTCTGTTTTTAATCCTTTCCTATTCTTTGATTTTGTGTACACGTATTGTTTTGTGAATGTATATAGTGGAATAAATATGTTTAACTCTTTCCTTCATAGAGATTTAGGTTAATATACTATTATATCTCCACACAAACGGCATCCATTTAGCTATCAGGCAGTGGATAAGTAGTCACCATATCTATCCCACCTCCATAGATATTACTGGGACTACATGAGATTTAGGTTAATATACTATTATATCTCCATACAAACGACAGCCATTTAGCTATCAGGCAGTGGATAAGTAGTCACCATATCTATCCCACCTCCATAGATATTACCGGGACTACTTGAGATTCTGGCCTTTATTATGAACCTTGGTTTTGCTACTACAATGTCAATGTATGTTATATTGGAAATGGCGTCAAAAGGTGCTTCTATGAGGGAAAGGGTTAAACCAATTCCCCTAGGACTGTTACTATTGAGGTTTTATGCTATGTATAGATTACTGTATACCGGGTATATCTCTATGTTACGTAGTACATCCTTATACTGGTATTTCACTACGGCATTGGTGTAGCTTCCTATAAGCCGTGTAGGCCGTGGTCTACACTTTTCCCCGAAAAATTGAAAAAATAAAAATGCCAAATCTGCAACAAAAATCGAGAGGCCAGGATTAAATTATATACGCTATAAATAGTTTATTTCCTTGGGACGACCCCCGGACCCCCCTCCCATCTTAAGTTTTAAGTTGGCCTACACATTGATTCCAGCTAAGCTACGCCCCTGACGTCAATGATGAGTTTTCTTGGTATATATTAATTTAGCATTGATGTCAATGATGAGTTTTCTTGGTATATATTAATTTAGCATTGACGTCAATGATGAGTTTTCTTGGTATATATTAATTTAGCATTGACGTCAATGATGAGTTTTCTTGAGATATATTAATTTAGCATTGACATCAATGATGAGGTTTTCTTGGTATATATTAATTTAGCATTGACGTCAATGATGAGTTTTTCTTGATATATATTAATTTAGCATTGATGTCAATGATGAGTTTTTCTTGATATATATTAATTTAGCATTGACGTCAATGATGAGTTTTTCTTGATATATATTAATTTAGCATTGATATCAATGATGAGTTTTTCTTGGTATATATTAATTTAGCATTGACGTCAATGATGAGGTTTTCTTGGTATATATATTAATTTAGCATTGACGTCAATGATGAGGTTTTCTTGGTATATATATTAATTTAGCATTGACGTCAATGATGAGGTTTTCTTGAGATATATTAATTTAGCATTGACGTCAATGATGAGTTTTTCTTGGTATATATTAATTTAGCATTGACGTCAATGATGAGTTTTCTTGGTATATATATTAATTTAGCATTGACGTCAATGATGAGTTTTTCTTGGTATATATTAATTTAGCATTGACGTACATTTGTGTATTACTTATACAGAGAGAGGATATGGAGAACTTAGAAGTGACATTTAACCCCACGTTCTCAGACATCTGTGACTTCTTCAACGCAATCATAGATCTCATGTTGATCAGTGTAGCAGAGCTCCCGAGGATTGAGCACCTTTTATTTGAATCCATTGAGGACCTAGATATTACATTTATAAAAACGGTGCTATTGAAGGAAGAATTTGTTGTAGATGCCAAGGAAAGAATCAAAACCGTCATATTTGCAAATAGTCATGGGCCGCTCAAGTAAGAATTTGTTTATATAGCAACTTCAGTTTCTATAAATTAATTTTAGCTTGATTGCGAAACAAGTTCTTATAACTTATATTAATCACTCTCGAGACCTCATTCCTGATGGAATCCATTGCCACGAGGGAGAGAGAAGAGGCAACGTGGAATTTAAATGCGCTTGCCTAATAGCACAATCGTCACTGCTCCAGTGGGGCTCGAACTGCGCATCCTCGGTTAATAGTCCTATCTGATCTTGTTAATATTATTAAGGTCAGACGGAGTATTGAACCTGCAATCCCTCTAATCGCAGTCCACTGGACCACTGACTATGTATACATTTATTTCAGCTATAAGTCTAAATATGAACCATACAAGCACTTGTTATCGAAGGAAGCTGACCTACAGATTGACAAGTTCTTGAGTCGTGACCGGTCACTGAGAGAATACACACTAGAGATAGAGAAACTGAAGAAGATGGAGTTTGATGTTGCCTCATTTCCTGTGTTTGTGCACATGTATTTCTTCCTGCTCGACTGTTCCTACCTAAATCAGGTTTGTATAATTATCCTAATCAGATCCACAGCTAACATCAACTTAGAAGGTTGTTAAATAAAGGCAGAACTGGTTTCAGAGAATACAATAATGTTCCTGGCTCCGAGGTTACAAAACTTTTCTCAGATCTCAAACTCGAGCTCAAGTGATTGGATTGTCTGATATTTAAGCTCAAGTGAACCAAGCAGACGCTTGAGAATGAGTTTGAGATTGGAGAAAAGCTTTATAGCCTCCAAGCCTGGCTTGTTTAATGTTCATCTGTCCTTCCATCTACATGTACCCGTCAAACTGTAACCTTTGCTATAGCATCTGTCCTTCCATTTACATGCACCCATCAAACTAACCTTTGCTATAGCTTCTGTCCTTCCATCTGCATGCACCCGTCAAACTAACATTTGCTATTGCTTCTGTCCTTCCATTTACATGCACCCGTCAAACTGTAGCCTTTGCTATAGCTTCCGCGTCTTGTACAGATATTCAAACCGTCAAACTGTAACCTTTGCTATAGCTTCTGTCCTTCCATCTACATGCACCCGTCAAACTGTAACCTTTGCTATTGCTTCTGTCCTTCCATCTACATGCACCCGTCAAACTAACCTTTGCTATAGCTTCTGTCTTTCCATCTACATGCACCCGTCAAACTGTAACCTTTGCTATAGCTTCTGTCCTTCCATCTACATGCACCCGTCAAACTAACCTTTGCTATAGCTTCTGTCCTTCCATCTACATGCACCCGTCAAACTGTAACCTTTGCTATAGCTTCTGTCCTTCCATCTACATGCACCCATCAAACTGTAACCTTTGCTATAGCCTCTGTCCTTCCATCTACATGCACCCGTCAAACTGTAACCTTTGCTATAGCTTCTGTCCTTCCATCTACATGCACCCGTCAAACTGTAACCTTTGCTATAGCTTCTGTCCTTCCATCTACATGCACCCGTCAAACTGTAACCTTTGCTATAGCTTCTACGTCTTGTACAGATATTCAAACCGTCAAACTGTAACCTTTGTTATAGCTTCCGCGTCTTGTACAGATATTCAAACCGTCAAACTGTAACCTTTGCTATAGCTTCTGCGTCTTGTACAGATATTCAAACTGTAACCTTTGCTATAGCTTCTGCGTCTTGTACAGATATTCAAACCGTCTGACTGTAACCTTTGCTATAGCTTCCGCGTCTTGTACAGATATTCAAACCGTCAAACTATAACCTTTACTATAGCTTCTGTGTCTTGTACAGATATTCAAACTGTAACCTTTGCTATAGCTTCCGCGTCTTGTACAGATATTCAAACCGTCAAACTGTAACCTTTGCTATAGCTTCTGCGTCTTGTACAGATATTCAAACTGTAACCTTTGCTATAGCTTCCGTGTCTTGTACAGATATTCAAACCGTCAAACTGTAACCTTTGCTATAGCTTCCGCGTCTTGTACAGATATTCAAACTGTAACCTTTGCTATAGCTTCTGTGTCTTGTACAGATATTCAAACTGTAACCTTTGCTATAGCTTCCGCGTCTTGTACAGATATTCAAACCGTCAAACTGTAACCTTTGCTATAGCTTCTGCGTCTTGTACAGATATTCAAACTGTAACCTTTGCTATAGCTTCTGCGTCTTGTACAGATATTCAAACCGTCTGACTGTAACCTTTGCTATAGCTTCCGCGTCTTGTACAGATATTCAAACCGTCAAACTATAACCTTTGCTATAGCTTCTGTGTCTTGTACAGATATTCAAACTGTAACCTTTGCTATAGCTTCCGCGTCTTGTACAGATATTCAAACCGTCAAACTGTAACCTTTGCTATAGCTTCTGCGTCTTGTACAGATATTCAAACTGTAACCTTTGCTATAGCTTCCGCGTCTTGTACAGATATTCAAACCGTCAAACTGTAACCTTTGCTATAGCTTCTGTGTCTTGTACAGATATTCAAACTGTAACCTTTGCTATAGCTTCCGCGTCTTGTACAGATATTCAAACCGTCAAACTGTAACCTTTGCTATAGCTTCCGCGTCTTGTACAGATATTCAAACCGTCAAACTGTAACCTTTGCTATAGCTTCCGCGTCTTGTACAGATATTCAAACTGTAACCTTTGCTATAGCTTCTATGTCTTGTACAGATATTCAAACTGTAACCTTTGCTATAGCTTCTGTGTCTTGTACAGATATTCAAACCGTCAAACTGTAACCTTTGCTATAGCTTCCGCGTCTTGTACAGATATTCAAACTGTAACCTTTGCTATAGCTTCTGTGTCTTGTACAGATATTCAAACACAATACAGCTAGTACTAGTGCTCCACATTGACAAGGTCATTTACGTTCGCCCACATGGTTTGCCGGAGGCGAGGGTAAATAAGCTCAATCATCGGTCAAGCTTAGTTTTCAAAGTCTTGTTGCACCTGTAACAGAAAACTGGAACTAAATGTTTGAAACATTAATCAATTGATGAATAGAGCAACGAATTAAGTAATATTCTATATGTCTACATGTAAGTGAGTTACGTTCCGACTAACTGTTTAATGTGTCCCTTTCAATAGGGGCGACATGATAGTAAACAAACACACTATATTGATGGTTATTTCATTGATGTATTTTCTCCCAAATTAAACATTATTTGATGACATCACAATATTGACGTTGCGTATACATACACATGTAAGATTGACATAACTAAACAATTGCACAAATGTTGATGCCATTTTGTTATTATATGAATTGAAACCTATTGGCAATATACTGATGTAATAACATATAAGAAAAACAAGTGATCTTCTTATATATATTTTTTGTACGTTGTATCGTTGTTCCTTATTAATCTTTGTCCAGTAATTTCTTTGTTCCGGGACGATTTTAGAGATATGAATATACATGTATATATATAGAGGATATTTGTTTGTTTTGAGTGAATATGGAATATATCTCACTGAGAAGTGAAAACATTTCAAATATTTTTCAATATGAAAATTTTCTCACTTCGAAGTGAGATATATTCCATATTCACTCAAAACAAACAAATTTTCTTTTTATTTTATGCTAATTAGTGAAAAACAAACAAAGTGAAGAAATTAAAATAGCTGGCCGCCGTGAGTCGATACACAAATCTGCTGCCATCTTGAATTTAAAGTTTAATCAAGGAAAAATACATGAACAAATTTATTGGATTTATTGTTACAATTTGCAGTGACAAAATTCGAGACATTGTCAGTTGTATTTCGCTTTTGATTTGTTTCAATAACAAAAACACAGGTAAATAGTAACAGTGAAAATTAAATGACACGGTGCAAGTTGGTGTATTGGGAAGGGAGATAATAAAAAAAGTAGTCCGGCAAAATACAGTGAGCGATATGCAGTGAGTGATATGGATTATATCTCACTGATAGAACACTGTATTTCATCAATTAGCATAAAATAAATCACCATATCTAACTGTTTAATGCGTCTCGAATGTCACTGTGTCGAATTATATAATGTAAACGTTAATTAATGTGTCCTTTATATCAGTGGATGGTTGACAGATCTCGGCACCTTGTACAGAGAATGGTAGACAAGATAATGATGACCAGTGAGAAATTCAACCGCAATATTTGTAAACAGTATGACGGTGTTGTTAAGAACATTACGCAACAATCGGAGCGCACGGATCAACTTGTAGCACAGATGAAGTACGTGGAGAGTCTACGAGGTGGAGAATTACAACTGCTCAAGGTAACTGTAAAACTCATGCCAACATATGTGAAGGACATGAACAGATATTTGAAAAGTAATAGAGGGAACATGATAAGACTATGTGAATCACCCTGGTAGTTGCTTCTATAATTTCTCTTCGGCTTAGTTTTTCTTATTTTTGTATATGTTTATATGTTTGTAGCCCCCTGTTTAGTTTATACAAATTTATTTTAGCTCAATTGCGAAACAAGTTCTTATAACTTATATTAATCACTCTCAAGACCTCATTCCTGATGGAATCCATCGCCACAAGGGAGAGAGAAGAGACATGTGGAATTTAAATGCCTTGCCTAAGGGCACAATCGTAACGGCCCAGCGGGGCTTGAACTCCAGGCCTTTCACACATGAAGCAAACGCACTACCATTGAGCTATCACAACTTCCCCCTGTTTAATCGGGACGCTGCCTCCAGATGCCTCCAGGACTATGTTAGTCATTTTATTTTTCATATAGGATAGTACAAGATACAGAAGCCTCTCCAATTCCTGAAGCACCCCTGCTGGTACTGTTACATGCGCGGTGTATAGCAGTGATACTTGAGATCTCAGTCTATAGTCCAATCTGAAATTCTGTTAATATTATCAGGGTCAGACGGGGGATGGAACATGCGCTCCCTGGATTCGCAGTTCAACATGTTAACCACTGGACCACTCAAGTTAAAAGAGATTTTAAATCCGCTCCGTATCGTAGAAATCCACCAATAATAGCTCGGAGAGTCGCTATATGACCTGAACTGTTGATGCGACTTAAAGCCCCCAAAGCATACATTATGATTGTTATGCAGGAGAAGCAGGAAGTGGCCGCCGGTAACCTAATATTCCTTATGCACTATGCATACCTGCCGAAGGATGACATCCTCCTCAACAACAACACATTCTCCTGGGCCGAGCGTATCATACCCATGCTCACCAGCACGTACGTTATCTTTATCCGTATTCTTATGTTTATTTATACATATTTATATGTTTATTTATGCATATTTATATGTTTATTTATGTGTATTATTATGTTTATTTATGTGTATTATTATGTTTATTTGTGCATATTTATATGTTTATTTGTACATATTTATATGTTTATTTAGGTTTATTTATGCGTATGTTTATTTATGCATATTTATATGTTAATTAGGACTTTGATTATTAATCAATTACTGATTACCGGTATTGAAGACTAATCGATTTATACTAAATTGGAATACTATTGACAAAATTGTTGCCATATGCTATTGCTGTGCTCTTGTTTTCTGTAAGCGTTAGGCATTTTCGCAGATATAGCGTTAGGCATTGTCGCAAATATAGCGTTAGGCATTGTGGCAAATATAGCGTTAGGCATTGTGGCAAATATAGCGTTAGGCATTGTGGCAAATATAGCGTTAGGCATTGTCGCAAATATAGCGTTAGGCATTGTCGCAGATATAGCGTTAGGCATTGTCGCAAATATAGCGTTGGGCATTGTCGCAAATATAGCGTTAGGCATTGTCGCAAATATAGCGTTAGGCATTGTCGCAAATATAGCGTTAGGCATTGTCGCAAATATAGCGTTAGGCATTGTCGCAAATATAGCGTTAGGCATTGTCGCAAATATAGCGTTAGGCATTGTCGCAAATTAGCGTTGGGCATTGTCGCAAATATAGCGTTAGGCATTGTCGCAAATATAAAAGCTGTAGAATTTTTCAGTTGTTACAAAAGCTGCGAAACATGTTGTTTAAAAGTTTAATCTTTATTTATTTTACAATGATTGCGAAGCAAGTTTTAACAACTTTTATTAATCACTCTCGTTGGCGTGAAAGTGTAAATGTGGTCATTTGTGTGGGAGGACTCTGGAATACCCGGAGAAAACCCACCTGTCCTATTTGGCGACCACCGTATCATCTCGCATACTTCCTGGTCCGAGGATCGAACCTGGGGTTGCATTGGTGAGAAGCATGAAACATGTGATACAGTATTCCTACACCTGTGCTTTGTGATGTGTGTATTACCACAGGGAGCTGAAATTGCAAAAGGAACATGAATACTATACAGCTAAGCTGATAGACTGGCAGAAACGTTACCAAGGTCAACTAGATGCTGTTGCCAAGCAACTGAAAGAGTTCTCGGGAAAGGATCGTATGTCAGAGGCAGAAGTGTATATGGCAGACCTGAAGGAAATACAGGACAAGATCGAGTTCTTCCAAGAAGAGGTAGAACATTTTCCATTGTGAATGTGTTGCATACTTATAAGTTAGTGTATATGTAAGATCAGTTTCCTGTTACTGCGGGGACAGCAATATCATAGTTTCCTGTTACTGAGGGGACAGCAAGATCACAGTTTCATGTTACTGTGGGGACAGCAAGGTCATAGATTCCTGTTACTGCAGGGACAGTAAGATCATAGTTTCCTGTTACTGCGGGGACAGCAAGATCATAGTTTCATGTTACTGCAGGGACAGCAAGATCAAAGTTTCCTGTTACTGCGGGGACAGCAAGATCATAGTTTCATGTTACTGCAGGGACAGCAAGATCAAAGTTTCCTGTTACTGCGGGGACAGCAAGATCACCGATTCCCATCCATGTAGGGGCTGCAAGATCATAGTTTCCCATCCATGTATGGACTGCAAGATCATAGTTTCCCATCCATGTATGGACTGCAAGATCATAGTTTCCCATCCATGTATGGACTGCAAGATCATAGTTTCCCATCCATGTATGGACTGCAAGATCATAGTTTCCCATCCATGTATGGACTGCAAGATCATAGTTTCCCATCCATGTATGGACTGCAAGATCATAGTTTCCCATCCATGTATGGACTGCAAGATCATAGTTTCCCATCCATGTATGGACTGCAAGATCATAGTTTCCCATCCATGTATGGACTGCAAGATCATAGTTTCCCATCCATGTATGGACTGCAAGATCATAGTTTCCCATCCATGTTGGGGCAGTAAGATCATAGTTTCCCATCCATGTTGGGGCAGTAAGATCATAGTTTCCCATCCATGTTGGGGCAGTAAGATCTTAGTTTCCCATCCATGTATGGACTGCAAGATCATAGTTTCCCATCCATGTTGGGGCAGCAATATCCTAGTTTCCCATCCATGTTGGGGCAGCAAGATCATAGTTTCCCATCCATGTTGGGGCAGTAAGATCCTAGTTTCCCATCCATGTTGGGGCAGTAAGATCCTAGTTTCCCATCCATGTTGGGGCAGTAAGATCATAGTTTCCCATCCATGTTGGGGCAGTAAGATCCTAGTTTCCCATCCATGTTGTGGCAGCAAGATCATAGTTTCCCATCCATGTTGGGGCAGTAAGATCCTAGTTTCCCATCCATGTTGGGGCAGCAAGATCATAGTTTCCCATCCATGTTGTGGCAGTAAGATCCTAGTTTCCCATCCATGTTGGGGCAGTAAGATCCTAGTTTCCCATCCATGTTGGGGCAGCAAGATCATAGTTTCCCATCCATGTTGGGGCAGTAAGATCATAGTTTCCCATCCATGTTGGGGCAGTAAGATCATAGTTTCCCATCCATGTTGTGGCAGCAATATCATAGTTTCCCATCCATGTTGGGGCAGCAAGATCATAGTTTCCCATCCATGTTGGGGCAGTAAGATCCTAGTTTCCCATCCATGTTGGGGCAGTAAGATCATAGTTTCCCATCCATGTTGGGGCAGTAAGATCATAGTTTCCCATCCATGTTGGGGCAGTAAGATCTTAGTTTCCCATCCATGTATGGACTGCAAGATCATAGTTTCCCATCCATGTTGGGGCAGCAATATCCTAGTTTCCCATCCATGTTGGGGCAGCAAGATCATAGTTTCCCATCCATGTTGGGGCAGTAAGATCCTAGTTTCCCATCCATGTTGGGGCAGTAAGATCCTAGTTTCCCATCCATGTTGGGGCAGCAAGATCATAGTTTCCCATCCATGTTGTGGCAGTAAGATCATAGTTTCCCATCCATGTTGGGGCAGTAAGATCATAGTTTCCCATCCATGTTGGGGCAGCAAGATCATAGTTTCCCATCCATGTTGTGGCAGCAAGATCATAGTTTCCCATCCATGTTGTGGCAGCAAGATCATAGTTTCCCATCCATGTTGGGGCAGCAAGATCATAGTTTCCCATCCATGTTGGGGCAGCAAGATCATAGTTTCCCATCCATGTTGGGGCAGTAAGATCATAGTTTCCCATCCATGTTGGGGCAGTAAGATCATAGTTTCCCATCCATGTTGGGGCAGTAAGATCTTAGTTTCCCATCCATGTATGGACTGCAAGATCATAGTTTCCCATCCATGTTGGGGCAGCAATATCCTAGTTTCCCATCCATGTTGGGGCAGCAAGATCATAGTTTCCCATCCATGTTGTGGCAGTAAGATCCTAGTTTCCCATCCATGTTGGGGCAGTAAGATACTAGTTTCCCATCCATGTTGGGGCAGTAAGATCATAGTTTCCCATCCATGTTGGGGCAGTAAGATCCTAGTTTCCCATCCATGTTGTGGCAGCAAGATCATAGTTTCCCATCCATGTTGGGGCAGTAAGATCCTAGTTTCCCATCCATGTTGGGGCAGCAAGATCATAGTTTCCCATCCATGTTGTGGCAGTAAGATCCTAGTTTCCCATCCATGTTGGGGCAGTAAGATCCTAGTTTCCCATCCATGTTGGGGCAGTAAGATCATAGTTTCCCATCCATGTTGGGGCAGTAAGATCCTAGTTTCCCATCCATGTTGGGGCAGTAAGATCATAGTTTCCCATCCATGTTGGGGCAGCAAGATCATAGTTTCCCATCCATGTTGGGGCAGTAAGATCCTAGTTTCCCATCCATGTTGGGGCAGCAAGATCCTAGTTTCCCATCCATGTTGGGGCAGCAAGATCCTAGTTTCCCATCCATGTTGTGGCAGCAAGATCCTAGTTTCCCATCCATGTTGTGGCAGTAAGATCATAGTTTCCCATCCATGTTGGGGCAGTAAGATCATAGTTTCCCATCCATGTATGGACTGCAAGATCATAGTTTCCCATCCATGTTGGGGCAGCAAGATCCTAGTTTCCCATCCATGTTGGGGCAGCAAGATCATAGTTTCCCATCCATGTTGTGGCAGTAAGATCCTAGTTTCCCATCCATGTTGGGGCAGTAAGATCATAGTTTCCCATCCATGTTGGGGCAGCAAGATCATAGTTTCCCATCCATGTTGTGGCAGCAAGATCCTAGTTTCCCATCCATGTTGTGGCAGCAAGATCCTAGTTTCCCATCCATGTTGGGGCAGCAAGATCATAGTTTCCCATCCATGTTGGGGCAGTAAGATCCTAGTTTCCCATCCATGTTGGGGCAGCAAGATCCTAGTTTCCCATCCATGTTGGGGCAGCAAGATCCTAGATTCCCATCCATGTTGGGGCAGCAAGATCCTAGTTTCCCATCCATGTTGGGGCAGCAAGATCATAGTTTCCCATCCATATTGGGGCAGTAAGATCCTAGTTTCCCATCCATGTTGGGGCAGCAAGATCATAGTTTCCCATCCATGTTGGGGCAGTAAGATCATAGTTTCCCATCCATGTTGGGGCAGTAAGATCATAGTTTCCCATCCATGTTGTGGCAGCAAGATCATAGTTTCCCATCCATGTTGTGGCAGTAAGATCATAGTTTCCCATCCATGTTGGGGCAGTAAGATCATAGTTTCCCATCCATGTTGGGGCAGTAAGATCATAGTTTCCCATTCATGTTGGGGCAGTAAGATCATAGTTTCCCATCCATGTTGGGGCAGTAAGATCATAGTTTCCCATTCATGTTGGGAGTATATTATGCTCTGTATTATAAGGGAGTAAATTATGCTCGTATTTATAAGGTAGGAAATTATGTTCTGTATTTATAAGGGAGTAAATTATGCTCTATATTTATAGGGAGTAAATTATGCTCTATATTTATAGGGAGTAAATTATGCTCTGTATTTATAAGGTAGTAAATTTAACATAACTGTTTTACTCTTGTTTGCCAGAAACTTCTGATAAATCGTGAGGAGCAGATGCTAGGTATAGAGGAGTTTACGGCATATCCACAGATACAGGAGTTTATGATCCAGAAAGAACCCTTCGACAAGCTGTGGACCACTGCTGTACACTTCCATTCACAACACGACAAATGGATGAACGGTCCGGTACTCAACGTCAACGCGGAGGTGGTGGAGGAGGAGGTATGTTTCTACTGAGGGTTGGTCACAAAATCAATGCACGTGTATAGCCTTCTATATACACATATACTACTTTCTGAATCAATCCTCAGTACCTGTTTTGCTTAATGCAGGGATCATTCTAGAGGGCGATGTGGGCGAAATTGTCGCCCTAGGGACCTGACTTCTCCCTAAAAAAAAAAATATTGTTTGTTTTTTTACGATTTTTAAACAAAACTTTGTCTAGTAAGTACACTGGCCCATTATATAGCACTCCTTCTATTCAAATGTTGTATTTAATGGTTGTACTGTGCATTTTAACCCTATTTTGCAGAAGTATATTAAAGAACACCATTTAAGGAAGCGATCATGCGCTTTCTCACTTCCAAAAATTCTGACCTAGAATGAACCCTGTTAATGTATGATATAAAACGAACAGTGATACATCATTACTAGGACACTGATGCAAAATTACACTCAGTAGACAAATAAACAATCAATATTGGTCTTTTCAAAGATGTAGAGAATAAAAAACAAAGTATGGTGAACAGGAAAACTATTCAATAATGCTAGGCCCTTCATAAAGCATACATTGGTAAAATAAAGCAAACAAATTAAACGGTCTAATGATGACATAAACGGTCTAATGTTGAGATAATCGGTCTAATGATGACATAATCGGTCTAATGATGACATAATCGGTCTAATGTTGACATAATCGGTCTAATGATGACATAATCGGTCTAATGTTGACATAATCGGTCTAATGTTGACATAATCGGTCTAATGTTGACATAATCGGTCTAATGATGACATAATCGGTCTAATGATGACATAATCGGTCTAATGTTGACATAATCGGTCTAATGATGACATAATCGGTCTAATGTTGACATAATCGGGAGAATTTCAGAAAAACGAAATCCAAAAATATATTCTCCAATCAATACATTTATTGGACTACATAACATAGAACATCCAGACACGATTAGTTATGTCCCATTGTTCGATCTGATCATTGGAACCAGGCTATCACTGTGCAGCCAAACAGACCGCTGTCCGATTAGCGAAGTTGTTAGCGCGCTCGCTTCTCACCAATGCAACCTGAGTTCGATCCTCGGACGGGGAAGTATGTGAGATGGTACAGTGGTCGCCAAATTGGACAGGTGGGTTTTCTCCGGGTACTCCGGTTTCCTCCCACACGAATGACCACATTTACGCTTTCATCTGCGCCAATGAGAGTGATTAATATAAGTTGTTAAAACTTGCTTCGCAATCGTTGTAAAATAAAGTAGTTGAAGCCAAACAGACTATACCAGTATGAATGGGTTCAGATGTTATGAAATACTATGTCTGTTACAGTATAAACAGGTACTGACGCAATGGAATATTATTTTTGTGCAGGTTCAGACGTTGTGGAAGACGGTGTATAAGTTGATAAAGAACTTCAGTCAGCGGCACCATCAGGGACCGATGCGCGCGGCTGCCACCATCAAGAGCAAGCTTCAAAAGTTCCAGATTAATCTGCCTCTCATCAATGCACTCTGTAACCCTGGCATCAAACATAGACATTGGGATATGATGTCAGAGAAAGTTGGGTAACTACTTCAAACTTACACTCGCGTCCCTGCCTTACAATGAATAGCACGAGGACGTTAAATTGTTTCTTTGCACGTCCATCCGTCCGTCTGCTTGTTTGTTAATTTCTTCACCCATCTGGGGTTTTGTTTGTAGGCACACAGGGTTACATGGGGTTTTGTTTGTAGGCACACAGGGTTACATGGGGTTTTGTTTGTAGGCACAAAGGGTTACATGGGGATTTGTTTGTAGGCACACAGGGTTACATGGGTTTTGTTTGTAGGCACACAGGGTTACATGGGGTTTTGTTTGTAGGCACCCAGGGTTACATGGGGATTTGTTTGTAGGCACACAGGGTTACATGGGGTTTTGTTTGTAGGCACACAGGGTTACATGGGGTTTTGTTTGTAGGCACAAAGGGTTACATGGGGATTTGTTTGTAGGCACAAAGGGTTACATGGGGATTTGTTTGTAGGCACAAAGGGTTACATGGGGATTTGTTTGTAGGCACAAAGGGTTACATGGGGATTTGTGTGTAGGCACAAAGGGTTACATGGGGATTTGTTTGTAGGCACACAGGGTTACATGGGGATTTGTTTGTAGGCACAAAGGGTTACATGGGGTCAATTAATGCCCACCAGTAGGAATGGTGGTTATTGGAATGTGTCTGTTGGTCTGTCTGTCTGTCTGTCTGTCTGTCTGTCTGTGTGTCGTGTGGTGTGGTGTGGTGTGGTGTGGTGTGGTGTGTGTGTGAGAGTGTGTGTGTGTTTGAAATATAAAAAAACCCAAATAAGTTAAAATGTTGACAAAATATTACTTAGGAAACAAATGTCCTGTTATCTTAGAAATTACTGGATTGAATTCAAATTCATGTCACAGTTGCGTTACGTATTGAAATATTCATTATAAATTGCTTCCTGATAACACCATGGAGTACGATTATGTGACTATGTATGCCATCGTGTATATGCTTACAGGTTCAATATGGCGCCGACAGAGGAGACGCCACTGATAGAGGTATTGCAGCTCGGGCTCGAGAAATACCTGGATAAACTACAACTGATTAGTAACCAGGCCAGCAAAGAGTTTGCTCTGGAAAATGTAAGTGAGCAGTCGGACAAACACAACAACATATTTTGCTTTCCACAGGTGTTTATCTCATTGTGGAAATCTGTCAGGCACACATTGGCTTCATAGCCTAGGTCACACCTAATGGTCACAGACGGATCTGTAGTCCAGTGGTAACACGCTGGACTGGTAAACCAGGGATCGCAGGTTCGATCCCCCGTTCTGACCTTAATAAAATTAACAGTCTTTCAGATGGGACGTTAAACCGAGGTCTCGTGTCGATGCTTTACACTGTGCACGTAAAAGAACCAGAGGAGACTCTGGAATGGGTCTCTGTCTGTATCATGTACTATCCTCCAAAATCTAAAATGACTAATCTCTTCAGGAGGCGTCGCTCATATGGGCAACCGGTAGTGACGATAAATAAACGTAAAAAACACACACACCTAATGGTCAAACGGACTGTGTTTCGTATGTTAGCAATGACTGCATGGATTGGCTTGATGCTTCACACAGGGGTTCAAGCCGCCAATGAGACAACAACTTTATTTATTTTACAACGATTGCGTAGCAAGTTCTAACAATTGATATTAATCACTCTCGTTGGCGCGGATGAAAGCGTATATGTGGAAACTGGAGTACCCGGAGAAAACCCACCTGTCCGATATGGCGACCACCGTACCATCTCACATACTTCCCAGTCTGAGGATCGAACCTGGGTTGTATTGATGAGAAGCGAGCCCGCTAACCACTGTGCTAATCGGACAGCCATGGAGGGATTTGCAGGGATTGGCTGGATGCTTCACACAGGGATTCAAGCCGCCAATGAGACAACAAGGTGACCAAGGTGAAGGATGCATGTTTTGAGGACATGTTCTATTCTCTTGGAATTATTTTTGCAGGCTTTGAAGAAAATGAAGGAGGATTGGAAAGACATACACTTCACGTTTGTACAGTATAAAGACACAGAGATTAGTATACTGGCTGCCCCTGATGATATACAGGTTTATAGCTTACCTATTCTTGTTTTGTTTATACACTCTTACCTTCACTGTGAAACATGTTCTTACCCCATTAATTAAATCAGTCTCGAGACCTCATTCTTGTGTTTATACACATTTCTCTTACCTTCACTGTGAAACATGTTCTTACCCCATTAATTAAATCAGTCTCGAGACCTCATTCTTGTGTTTATACACATTTCTCTTACCTTCACTGTGAAACATGTTCTTACACCATTAATTAAATCAGTCTCGAGACCTCATTCTTGTGTTTATACACATTACTCTTACCTTCACTGTGAAACATGTTCTTACACCATTAATTAAATCAGTCTCGAGACCTCATTCTTGTGTTTATACACATTACTCTTACCTTCACTGTGAAACATGTTCTTACCCCATTAATTAAATCAGTCTCGAGACCTCATTCTTGTGTTTATACACATTTCTCTTACCTTCACTGTGAAACATGTTCTTACACCATTAATTTAATCAGTCTCGAGACCTCATTCTTGATTGAATCCTTCAGTCCATGAATGAGAGTCTACTGTCATGCTTACTGATATCATCATTGTGGTTCTCTCTGGACTCCAACTCGCATCTTTATACAACTACTTTGAACTACTGTTAATGTGCTGCTGCATGACAATCTAATGAAGGCAATGACAACAAAATGGTCACCATTTAGTATAACCTTGATTGTGAAACAAGCTTTACACAAATTATATCTATCAATCACTCTGGGATGAAATATATACAGTCAAACCTGTCTATAAAGGCCTCTCAATAGAGGGTTAAAATGCATTGAAAATGGCTCGACGGGAGAGAAAAATGGTTGTCTTTAGAGAGGTTTTTCATATGCGGCCTTTATTCGGAGGTGGCCTTTAGCACAGGTTTGACTGTATGTGTATCTGTGGTCATTTGTGAGAGAAGCCGGAGTACCCACCTCTTCTATCTGGCTACCACAGTACCATCTCACATATGAGAATCAAACCTGAGTTGCATTAGTTAGAAGCGAGCGTGCTATCCATTGTGCTCACTGGACAGCCTGATCATCAGTTATTTGCATTAGTGAGAAGTGAGCGTGCTATCCATTGTGCTCACTGGACAGCCTGATCATCAGTTATTTGCATTAGTGAGAAGCGAGCGTGCTATCCATTGTGCTAACTGAACAGCCTGATCACCAGCTATTTGCATTAGTGAGAAGCGAGCGTGCTATCCATTGTGCTAACTGAACAGCCTGATCATCAGATATTTGCATTAGTGAGAAGCGAGCGTGCTATCTATTGTGCTAACTGGACAGCCTGATCATCAGATATTTGCATTAGTGAGAAGCGAGCGTGCTATCTATTGTGCTAACTGGACAGCCTGATCATCAGTTATTTGCATTAGTGAGAAGCGAGCGTGCTATCTATTGTGCTAACTGGACAGCCTGATCATCAGTTATTTGCATTAGTGAGAAGCGAGCGTGCTATCTATTGTGCTAACTGGACAGCCTGATCATCAGTTATTTGCATTAGTGAGAAGCGAGCGTGCTATCTATTGTGCTAACTGGACAGCCTGATCATCAGTTATTTGCATTAGTGAGAAGCGAGCGTGCTATCTATTGTGCTAACTGGACAGCCTGATCATCAGTTATTTGCATTAGTGAGAAGCGAGCGTGCTATCTATTGTGCTAACTGGACAGCCTGATCATCAGTTATTTGCATTAGTGAGAAGCGAGCGTGCTATCTATTGTGCTAACTGGACAGCCTGATCATCAGTTATTTGCATTAGTGAGAAGCGAGCGTGCTATCTATTGTGCTAACTGGACAGCCTGATCATCAGTTATTTGCATTAGTGAGAAGCGAGCGTGCTATCTATTGTGCTAACTGGACAGCCTGATCATCAGTTATTTGCCATGTGTTTATTCAGGTGCTGCTAGATGACCATATAGTGAAGACGATGACCATGAAGGGCTCACCCTTTATTGGTCCCTTTGAAGAGCAAATCAATGAGTGGGATTTGTTTCTGGTAAGCAGTTCACCATTATAATTAACATATAAGTATAGGATAGATCACGAATTGGCCCGTCTTAACGAAATATACACCGAGTGAAGCGAGGTGTATATTTTGTTAAGACGGGCCAATGAGTTCATCTATCTGACTTAGACAACGTACATAAGTAGGTCGCATCTATATGCTTTAGAAGCGAGAAATGTGGCTTTTTCATTGGACCATGTGACTTAGTCATTGTAGAACTAATTTTACCTGGGAATATTTCGCCCAGTTTGCACAACAATTTTGAAAGAACGAAGGTTAGCAATAATGCCTTTCATTTGACATGCACTTTGGTGACCTTGACCTGATTCATAAATTATTGTATAATAATCAGTTGATGCATATCATTGTATGCATTCAGAGGTCATCAGTACTCACACTTTGGGTCATCACATAAAGGCAGATGGTTCTGAAACTAATATTAAATGTTATGTTTTGTATAACAGCATAGAATGAAGGGCACCTTAGAGTCGTGGTTGAAAGTTCAGGCTGCATGGTTGTACCTGGAGCCAATCTTTGGATCAGAGGATATTAGAAGTCAGATACCAGTGGAAGGTCAGATGTTTGTGGAGGTAGATGGTCATTGGTAAGTTTTAAAATTTATTAGTAATAAGTAATTATAAGTATAAATAGTAAGGCAGTAATGTAAGAATCGTGTTTGTTTGTCGTGTGTTGTTTAACGTGCCTCAGTACTTTATGGTTATACAATATTTCCCCAGAGATAGGGAAGATGAATGCAGAATGACTTGGTGGGGGGCATATTTGACCATTCCCCAGAGATAGGGAAGATGAATGCAGAATGACTCGGGGGATATTTAACCATTCCCCAGAGATAGGGAAGATGGATGCAGAATGACTCGGGGGGGGATATTTGACCATTTCCCAGAGATAGGGAAGATGGATGCAGAATGACTCGGGGGGGGGGGATATTTAACCATTCCCCAGAGATAGGGAAGATGGATGCAGAATGACTCGGGGGGATATTTAACCATTCCCCAGAGATAGGGAAGATGGATGCAGAATGACTCGGGGTGGGATATTTGACCATTCCCCAGAGATAGGGAAGATGGATGCAGAATGACTCGGGTGGTGTGTGGTGTAAGTAGCCATGTAACCATGGTTAATGGTTGTTTTTCAGGAGAACTATAATGTGTAATGCTGTGAAGAACACGGAAGCACTAGCGGTCGTCTCGCAGGAGAGCATGCTGGAGAAACTCGAGCATTCAGAGGTAAGTAATGCAACAGCATTGTATATGTACCTGCTTGAAAGAATCGTGGGTAAGTAGCTTTGCTGGAAGATAACCTTATCACTTATGAGACACCTCTTGTGAACAGCAGTACTTCTCCAATCCTAAACTTGCAGGCCAGGCTGATACGCAATTACTAACCTTCCATTTAACTATCTGGCAGCTCACCAATTGGTGATATCAGAATGAAACCCTACCGAGGTTCAAACTTTCAACCTGCATCTCCCACTCCATATGCAGATGCCGTAACCACTATTCCACGGAGACGGAAATGTGTTTGTGATGTGTTACTGCTTCACACATTGGACTAACACGTTTAACATGCTACCTGGCTGTCTGATTAGCACAGTTGTGCTCACTTCTCACCAATGCAACCTGGGTTCGATCCTTGAACCGGGAAGTTTGTGAGATGGTACGGTGGACGCCAAATCGAACAGGTGGGTTTTTCCAAGTACTCCTGTTTCATCCCACACGAATGACCACATATAAACTTTCATCCGCGCCAACAAGACTGATTAATATCAGTTGTTGAAGCTTGTTTCACAATCCTTGTAAAATAAATAAAGTTTATACTTTAGCATGCTATTTCCCGTCATAGTGTCTATAAACTTTCACCTGCAATATTTTCAGTCAATGTTGGACGACATTCATAGTGTCTATAAACTTTCACCTGCAATATTTTCAGTCAATGTTGGACGACATTCAAAAAGGTTTGAACAACTACCTCGAGAAAAAGAGACTCTTCTTCCCCAGGTAACAATAACACAGCATTGTTATGTTGTTTACTGTGTGTAACACAGCATTCTTATGTTGTTTACTGTGTGTAACACAGCATTGTTATGTTGTTTACTGTGTGTAACACAGCATTGTTATGTTGTTTACTGTGTGTAACACAGCACTGTTATGTTGTTTACTGTGTGTAACACAGCACTGTTATGTTGTTTACTGTGTGTAACACAGCACTGTTATGTTGTTTACTGTGTGTAACACAGCATTGTTATGTTGTTTACTGTGTGTAACACAGCATTGTTATGTTGTTTACTGTGTGTAACACAGCATTGTTATGTTGTTTACTGTGTGTAACACAGCATTGTTATGTTGTTTACTGTGTGTAACACAGCATTGTTATGTTGTTTACTGTGTGTAACACAGCATTGTTATGTTGTTTACTGTGTGTAACACAGCATTGTTATGTTGTTTACTGTGTGTAACACAGCATTGTTATGTTGTTTACTGTGTGTAACACAGCATTGTTATGTTGTTTACTGTGTGTAACACAGCATTGTTATGTTGTTTACTGTGTGTAACACAGCATTGTTATGTTGTTTACTGTGTGTAACACAGCATTGTTATGTTGTTTACTGTGTGTGTAACACAGCATTGTTATGTTGTTTACTGTGTGTAACACAGCATTGTTATGTTGTTTACTGTGTGTAACACAGCATTGTTATGTTGTTTACTGTGTGTAACACAGCATTGTTATGTTGTTTACTGTGTGTAACACAGCATTGTTATGTTGTTTACTGTGTGTAACACAGCATTGTTATGTTGTTTACTGTGTGTAACACAGCATTGTTATGTTGTTTACTGTGTGTAACACAGCATTGTTATGTTGTTTACTGTGTGTAACACAGCATTGTTATGTTGTTTACTGTGTGTAACACAGCATTGTTATGTTGTTTACTGTGTGTAACAGCATTGCTATGTTGTTTACTGTGTGTAACACAGCATTGTTATGTTGTTTACTGTGTGTAGCACAGCATTGATATGTTGTTTACTGTGTGTAACACAGCATTGTTATGTTGTTTACTATCTTCGCTATATATACTGCGTGTAACACTATTTTCACTATTTTTACTGCATGTACACTATATCTTCACTATTTTGTTGGCATGTAACACTATCTTCCCTTTTGTTATTTTGCTTGTAAATCTATCCACACTATGTTTACTGCTTGTAACACTATCCTCACTATATTTACTGCGTGTAACACTATCTTCACTATGTTGACTGTGTGTAACACTATATTCACTATGTTGACTGCGTGTAACACTATCTTCACTATGTTGACTGCGTGCAACACTATATTCACTATGTTGACTGCGTGTAACACTATCGTCACTATATATACTGCGTGTAACACTATCTTCACTATGTTTACTGCATGTAACACTATCTTCACTATGTTTACTGCGTGTAACACTATCTTCACTATGTTGACTGTGTGTAACACTATCTTCACTATGTTTACTGTGTGTAACACTATCTTCACTATTGTGTTGGCGTATTAACACTATCTTCATTATATTTTTTGCATGTAACACTATCTTCACTATGTTTACTGCGTGTAACACTATCTTCACTATGTTGACTGTGTGTAACACTATCTTCACTATGTTTACTGCGTGTAACACTATCTTCACTATGTTGACTGTGTGTAACACTATCTTCACTATGTTTACTGTGTGTAACACTATCTTCACTATCGTGTTGGCGTATTAACACTATTTTCATTATATTTTTGGCATGTAACACTATCTTCACTATGTATAACACTATCTTCACTAAGTTTACTGCGTGTGATACTATCTTTATTGTATGTTAGCAGATTGCACTATTTACTGTATACATGCAGATTTCACTATTTACTGTATACTTGCACATTTCACTATTTACTGTATACATGCAGATTTCATTATTTACTGTATACATGCAGATTTCACTATTTACTGTATACATGCAGATTTCACTATTTACTGTATACTTGCAGATTTCACTATTTACTGTATTCATGCAGATTTCACTATTTACTGTATACTTGCAGATTTCACTATTTACTGTATTCATGCAGATTTCACTATTTACTGTATACTTGCAGATTTCACTATTTACTGTATACATGCAGATTTCACTATTTACTGTATACTTGCAGATTTCACTATTTACTGTATACATGCAGATTTCATTATTTACTGTATACATGCAGATTTCACTATTTACTGTATACATGCAGATTTCACTATTTACTGTATACTTGCAGATTTCACTATTTACTGTATTCATGCAGATTTCACTATTTACTGTATACTTGCAGATTTCACTATTTACTGTATTCATGCAGATTTCACTATTTACTGTATACTTGCAGATTTCACTATTTACTGTATACATGCAGATTTCACTATTTACTGTATACTTGCAGATTTCACTATTTACTGTATACATGCAGATTTCACTATTTACTGTATACATGCAGATTTCACTATTTACTGTATACTTGCAGATTTCACTATTTACTGTATGCATGCAGATTTCACTATTTACTGTATACATGCATATTTCACTATTTACTGTATACTTGCAGATTTCACTATTTACTGTATACATGCAGATTTCATTATTTACTGTATACTTGCAGATTTCACTATTTACTGTATACATGCAGATTTCACTATTTACTGTATACTTGCAGATTTCACTATTTACTGTATTCATGCAGATTTCACTATTTACTGTATTCATGCACATTTCACTATTTACTGTATACTTGCACATTTCACTATTTACTGTATTCATGCATATTTCACTATTTACTGTATACTTGCAGATTTCACTATTTACTGTATACATGCAGATTTCACTATTTACTGTATACTTGCAGATTTCACTATTTACTGTATACTTGCACATTTCACTATTTACTGTATACTTGCAGATTTCACTATTTACTGTATACATGCAGATTTCACTATTTACTGTATGCATGCAGATTTCACTATTTACTGTATACATGCAGATTTCACTATTTACTGTATGCATGCAGATTTCACTATTTACTGTATACTTGCAGATTTCACTATTTACTGTATACATGCAGATTTCATTATTTACTGTATACATGCAGATTTCACTATTTACTGTATGCATGCAGATTTCACTATTTACTGTATGCATGCAGATTTCACTATTTACTGTATGCATGCAGATTTCACTATTTACTGTATGCATGCAGATTTCACTATTTACTGTATACATGCAGATTTCATTATTTACTGTATACTTGCAGATTTCACTATTTACTGTATACATGCAGATTTCATTATTTACTGTATGCATGCAGATTTCACTATTTACTGTATGCATGCAGATTTCACTATTTACTGTATACATGCAGATTTCATTATTTACTGTATACATGCAGATTTCATTATTTACTGTATACTTGCAGATTTCACTATTTACTGTATACATGCAGATTTCACTATTTACTGTATACTTGCACATTTCACTATTTACTGTATGCATGCAGATTTCACTATTTACTGTATACATGCAGATTTCATTATTTACTGTATACATGCAGATTTCACTATTTACTGTATGCATGCAGATTTCACTATTTACTGTATACTTGCACATTTCACTATTTACTGTATTCATGCAGATTTCACTATTTACTGTATACATGCAGATTTCACTATTTACTGTATACTTGCAGATTTCACTATTTACTGTATACATGCAGATTTCACTATTTACTGTATACTTGCACATTTCACTATTTACTGTATACTTGCAGATTTCACTATTTACTGTATACATGCAGATTTCACTATTTACTGTATGCATGCAGATTTCACTATTTACTGTATACTTGCACATTTCACTATTTACTGTATACTTGCAGATTTCACTATTTACTGTATACATGCAGATTTCACTATTTACTGTATACATGTACTTGCAGATTTCACTATTTACTGTATACTTGCAGATTTCACTATTTACTGTATACATGCAGATTTCACTATTTACTGTATACATGCAGATTTCACTATTTACTGTATACTTGCAGATTTCACTATTTACTGTATACATGCAGATTTCACTATTTACTGTATACATGTACTTGCAGATTTCACTATTTACTGTATGCTTGCAGATTTTTCTTCCTGTCCAATGATGAACTGCTGGAAATACTGTCGGAGACTCGGGATCCTCTACGTGTGCAGCCGCATTTGAAGAAGTGTTTTGAGGGCATTTCTCAGCTGACCTTCAACCTGGAGAAGGTCATTACGGCCATGGAGTCTGCCGAGAATGAAGTTGTCCCGTTTGCTAAGACGATCACTCCCGCTGATGCCAAAGGGCTGGTAGAGCGATGGCTTCTTCAGGTACAGTATGAAGAATGCCTTCGTTTCTGTTATGTTGTAGATGTACGGAAAGTGGTTTTGTAGCAACTTGTATAGTTGCTTTCAAAAAAAAGAGACATACTATATTTTGCAAAAGAGTTTGTTGTTTAATTTAAACCCATATATTGGAGTAAATTTTAGCTTAACCCATTTCATTCTGGATACATTTAAAGGCTTTTGCAAACAACATAGATCCAGATCAGACACAGTTGACGCTGCGTGGTGATCAGGATCTATGTTGTTTGCTACATAGCCAAGTGTCATAGCAAGATCATCTGAATAGCAAACAGCATAGAGCCTGATCAGACGGAATGTTCCGTAGCGGCTGATCTGGCTCTATGTTCTTTGCAAATACTGGTTGAACGGTATCCAGAATCATATGGGTTAATTAAAATTCATACAGTCATACAGCAAAACAACGTCGCATCAAAATTTGCTGTTTAGAAAGGGACTTTATTGATTAGAACAATGATGAAATAGAGTGCTTAGTTGATACAAATTTATTTTAGCTCGACTACGAAACAAGTTCTTTCATCATATATTAAATACTCTCGAGACCTCATTCCTGATGGAATCTATCGCTACGAGGGAGAGAGAAGAGGCAACATGGAATTTAAATGCCTTGCCTAAGGGCATAATCGTAACGGCTCCAGCGGGGCTCGAACTCTGGACCTATATAGAGCGCTTAATCAGTGATAAAAGATGAACTTGAAAAAAATACTAGCAAACGTGCACAATATATTAGAGCCAAATGTCAGTTTGTAGCTGAAGAATTCATAATATAAAAAAAAGAAATTAAAAAAAAAAGTTATATCCCGATTAATAGGACATGAATGAAACAAAGGACATTATAGAAGAAACCAAAGGATTTTATATGGACATGAATGAAACAAAGGCATAATAGAAGAAACCAAAGGATTTTATAAGGAAATGAATGAAACAAAGGGCATTATAGAAGAAACCAAAGGATTTTATATGGACATGAATGAAACAAAGGACATTATAGAAGAAACCAAAGGATTTTATATGGACATGAATGAAACAAAGGCATAATAGAAGAAACCAAAGGATTTTATAAGGAAATGAATGAAACAAATGGCATTATAGAAGAAACCAAAGGATTTTATATGGACATGAATGAAACAAAGGCATAATAGAAGAGGTTTTTGGTGTGGGGTTTGGGGTTTTGGTTTTGGTGTGGGTTTGGGGTTTTTGGTGTGGGTTGGAACCAAAGGATTTTATAAGGAAATGAATGAAACAAAGGGCATTATAGAAGAAACCAAAGGATTTTATAAGGACATGAATGAAACAAAGGGCATTATAGATGAAACCAAAGGATTTTATAGGTGTGGGTTGGGGTTTTTGGTGTGGGGTTTGGGGTTTTTGGTGTGGGTTGGGGTTTTTGGTGTGGGTATAGAGAAACCAAAGGATTTTATAAGGACATGAATGAAACAAAGGGCATTATAGAAGAAACCAAAGGATTTTATAAGCATTTATATGAAAAAATAAACCGTCGAGTGTATAATTATGAGTTTTTACCTGAAAACAATGTAAAGTTAAACAATGTACAAAAGGTGTGTCGTGTGAAGGTGAACTACCTGAGTTGGAATGTGCAACAGTATTTAAATGTAATAATTATGAACTAAGGCAGTGCCTCAAATGGGAATCGATCATCAACAGATCCTTTTTAAACATACATATACATATAGGGATGTCAAAACCGGTCAGAATTACAAACCGGTTAACCAGACATTCATTCGGTCGGTTAGCTGCATACATGTAGCTTACGTTTCCAAATTGTTCAAAGTTGTGTCGTTGGTTAAGGCTAAATGTTAAAGTAAGCTTCTAGTCATTACACTTAAAACGTACAAGATATAATCGGATATGTGTTTATGAAACATGACTACTATGTAAGCTACATACTTTACATCTCTCTCCCTCGTGGCGATGGATTCCACCAGGAATGAGGTCTCGAGAGTGATTAATATAAGTTGTAATAACTTGTTTCGCAATTGAGCTAAAATAAATTTGTATAAACTACATAATTTACATGTATACGAGTTCACGGCGCAAGCAATTTGTCGTCGCCTTTGACAAAACGCTTAATTAATCGTCATCACAATTTGGAGGATATTTCTGTTTCTTAGTGTAACATTGGAATTAATTTCAGAGCGTCGTCATGCCATCTAATCAGACGCTATGCTGCTTGCTATTCTGATAGTGGAGCTAAAGGACTAGGTTGAATGGCAAACAACATAGATACTGATCAGACACTATGCTGCTTGCTATTCTGATAGTGGAGCTAAATAACTAGGTTGAATGGCAAACAATATAGATACTGATCAGACGCTGCACATAAATATGTCCGGCTTATCTGTATCATTGTTGTTTGTCCAAGAGACGTGTGGTTATGTTTTCGATTTGAGAAAGACACTATAATTATGTTTGCATCCATTGGCTATTGCTTATACTCAGTACTGGTTAGTTCCATGAAGCTGAGAAAGATATACATTTCTAAGAAACAAAGTACAATCAAGTTATCAAGGTAAAATAAATTAATATAAACCCAAAGGCAAAACATCGAAATATTCATAGATTTCTTAATTCCATATAATAACAAATAATTTATACACAATAAATCTGGTTATTACTAACCTAATCCTGTGTCCGCCATGGTTTACAAGTGACAGTGTATTGCTAACGTCAATGATTTATACTCGATAAATCTGGTTATTACTAACGTAATCCTGTGTCCGCCATGGTTTACAACAGTGACAGTGTATTGCTAACGTCAATGATTTATACTCAATAAATCTGGTTATTACTAACGTAATCCTGTGTCCGCCATGGTTTACAACAGTGACAGTGTATTGCTAACGTCAATGATTTATACACAATAAATCTGGTTATTACTAACGTAATCCTGTGTCCGCCATGGTTTACAACAGTGACAGTGTATTGCTAACGTCAATTTTTTTTGGTTTTTGTTTGTGTGTGGTTTGTGACAGTGTATTGCTAACGTCAAGTTCAAAAACCTTTTTGGATAATCAGGTTTCGAAAATGTGAACATTGGGACTGAAAGGACATGTTTCCGCTCGTTAGCTTCGTTCCAGTACAGACGGATCTGTAGTCCAGTGGTAACACACTGGACTGGTAATCCAGGGATCGCATGTTCGATCCCCCGTCTGACCCTAATAAAATTAACAGTCTTTCAGATGGGACGTTAAACCGAGGTCTCGTGTCAGTGCTGTACACTGTGCACGTAAAAGAACCAGAGGAGACTCTGGAATGGGTCTCTGTCTGTATGATTGCACTATCCTCCAAAACTCTAAAATTACTAATCTCTTCAGGAGGCGTTGCTCATATGGGCAACCGATAGTGACGATAAATAAACGTAAAACACAAACACTTTGTTCCAGAAAACAAAATGTTGATTTAAATTGCTAAAAGATACATTCCAGTTGATGAATACATTTGAACGTTATTTGTTATAAATTATCTTCCCTGTTTTCATATCTCCTCAACTGGCATAGACGGCGGGCTACCTGTAAACATTCCGGAAATTTAGGATATTTTGATATGCAAACTATATGGAATTTGATGCTCGTGCACGTTACAGTAGAGGGATCAATCTTGGGATCGATTTCCTATTAAGTATGCAAAATGTAGGCAGTACATGTATTCCGATTTTGATGATGATTTCAGGTTGAAGAAGTGATGAAGTTGAGTTTGAAGGAAGTCAGTTTGAAAGCAACTGAAGCGTACCTATTGATTCCTCGCAGAGAGTGGGTATTACAATGGCCGGGACAGATTGTACTTGCGGCTTCACAGATACACTGGACAACCCAAGTCACACAGGTATATATGTAATATGTGGCCGGGTATAATGTGTGCTTCACAGATACACGGGACAACCCAAGTCACACAGGTATATATGTAATATGTGGCCGGGTATAATGTGTGCTTCACAGATACACTGGACAACCCAAGTCACCCAGGTATATATGTAATATGTGGCCGGGTTGTGGGTGCTTCACAGATACACTGGACAACCAAAGTCACCCAGGTATATATGTAATATGTGGCCGGGTTGTGGGTGCTTCACAGATACACTGGACAACCCAAGTCACCCAGGTATATATGTAATATGTGCCCGGGTATAATGTGTGCTTCACAGATACACTGGACAACCCAAGTCACCCAGGTATATATGTAATATGTGGCCGGGTATAATGCGTGCTTCACAGATACACTGGACAACCCAAGTCACCCAGGTATATATGTAATATGTGCCCGGGTATAATGTGTGCTTCACAGATACACTGGACAACCCAAGTCACCCAGGTATATATGTAATATGTGGCCGGGTTCTGTGTGCTTCACAGATACATTGGACAACCCAAGTCACACAGGTATATATGTAATATGTGGCCGGGTTCTGTGTGCTTCACAGATACATTGGACAACCCAAGTCACCCAGGTATATATGTAATATGTGGCCGGGTTCTGTGTGCTTCACAGATACATTGGACAACCCAAGTCACACAGGTATATATGTAATATGTGGCCGGGTATTCCTTGGTCCATACCTTTAATGTTTTAATGACTATCGTGTATCTTTGCCTGGGTCTATACCTTTAATGTATTACAGGCCATCAAGTATCAAAGCCTGGGTCCGTACCTGCAGATAAGTAACAAGCAGATTGAGGAGGTTGTAACCATGGTACGAGGGTCGCTGTCAAAGATGGCGAGAATTACGCTCGGTGCTCTTATTGTCATTGATGTACATGGTGAGTAGACATCTCTGTGAAATGCTAAACAACCGTCCCAAATATGTACGTGGTTGCCATGAAAACCAATCCTGAAAAATCAATCCCCTGTAGGCGATATCGAGCAGGATTTCACAAAATGGATGTCATCATGAATTTGGTAAAATAACACCTTGTGACTTATGTTTTTGTATATATAATCTTGTACTGAGTAGAATCAATTTCAGTATTCACACTATTGTCCCAGAGGTTAAATAGACTTAATCTTTAAAATTAATGAATATTTTTGTCCAGTTTTTACGATTTTTACTTGAAAGTGCCTACATGGTTTTCATGGCCATATAACATGCATTTTGGGGGTGGTTGTTTAGCAGATGAAAGATTAAACAAACTTTTGTCTTTATTTTCCGTATTACTGTTATCCTTTGGTTTAAACAGTATTTATTCCAATAAATTTACATGTATAACACAAAAAATGTTACAAATGACATAAATTGTGAATGGTTTGGATTGGAAAACAAGTTTTCAGGGTGTATTAACTTAAACCTCTATGAAGGAAAGGGTTAAAATCACAAGTTTTGTCCCCATTTACTTCCGTGTTCAAGAATATATTTTACTGTAATGTAGTATTAGTAATGAAATTGGTGATGTGATGTCGTAAAATTAGGTCTATTATGCAGATACCACCTGATAGTCGCTGCGACACCGGCGGAAAACCGTTATCCTTTGTATATATATATCTAGGAAGTATATCACGCTGTTAAAAGAACACAGAAATTCCATATACAAAACACATCTGATTTAACTCTTTCGGAACCAGTGTCGCCGTATGGTGACTACAGTCAAACCTGTCTTAAGCAGACAGCCAAGGGAATTACAGAAAGTGGCTGCTTAGCACAGGTGGCTGCTTAATAGAGGTCAAATGTATAATAAAACAACATTTTGGGAATTTGGAAACTAGCTGCTTAATACAGGTTGGCTGCTTAATAGAGGTGACCACTAACACAGGTTTGACTGTACATGTACAAGACAGACCGTCGGCGTCGCAGCGACTATAAGGTGGTATCTGCATAATAGACCTAATTTTACGACATCACATCACCAATTTCATTTACTAATACTATATTACGGTAAAATATATTCTTGAACACGGAAGTAAATGGGGAAAAAACTTGTGATTTTAACCCTTTCCTTCATAGAGATTTAGGTTAATATACTATTGTATCTCCATACAAACGACAGTCATTTAGCTATCATGCAGTGGATAAGTAGTCGCCATATCTATCCCACCTCCATAGATATTACATGAGATTCTGGCCTTTATTATGAACATTGGTTTGGCTACTATATTGTCAATGTATGTCGTATTGGTAATGGCGTCAAGAGGTGCTTCTATGAGGGAAAGGGTTAAGATATCACAATGTATGTCGTGTTGGTAATGGCGTCAATAGATGCTTCTATGAGGGAAAGGGTTAAGATATCACAATGTATGTCGTGTTGGTAATGGCGTCAATAGATGCTTCTATGAGGGAAAGGGTTAAGATATCACAATGTATGTCGTGTTGGTAATGGCGTCAATAGGTGCTTCTATGAGGGAAAGGGTTAAGATATCACAATGTATGTCGTGTTGGTAATGGTGTCAAGAGGTGCTTCTATGAGGGAAAGGGTTAAGATATCACAAGTATGTCGTTTGTAATGGCGTCAAGAGGTCTTCTATGAGGAAAGGGTTAAGACACAATGTATGTCGTGTTGGTAAGGGCAAAGATGCTTCTATGAGGGAAAGGTTAGTATAATATGTCGTTTGTATGGTAATATCTTATGAGGAAAGGGTAAGATATCATTTTCTGTTGGTATGGTAGAGGTTTCTATGAGGGAAGGGTTAAGTTCCATGTTGTTGTAATGGTCAAGGGTCTTCTTGAGGGAAAGGTAAGATCACAATGTATTCTTGGTAATGGTGTAGAGGTGCTTCTATGAGGGAAAGGGTTAAGATATCAATGTATGTCGTATTGGTAATGGCGTCAAGAGGTGCTTCTATGAGGGAAAGGGTTAAGATATCACAATGTATGTCGTGTTGGTAATGGCGTCAATAGATGCTTCTATGAGGGAAAGGGTTAAGATATCACAATGTATGTCGTGTTGGTAATGGCGTCAATAGATGCTTCTATGAGGGAAAGGGTTAAACATTTTTGCATCGTATTTACACGAGCACATGCAGCAATGAATTGTTCAAAACGATCACTAAGTGCTACAGACGATCTTGGAACGGATAATGCATGATTTAGATGTTAGAGTTTGAAATGTAGGACGAGGTATGTGACCTATTTCTGTGTATTTGTTTGTGAAAAATCAATTTTTCGAGGTATTTACATGATATTTATCTGTAACAGTGAAATACTGGTAAATATAGAATCTATCATCTGTGTTGTGTATCAGGTAAATTGGTCTAATTGACTATAAATAACTTCAAAGGTCTGTGCCAGGCTGTGGGCTGTTTATTGACTAAATATATGTTGTCAACTGTTTAATAATAATAATTTTACTGATGCTTATATACATTTATAGAGTTATTTATGTATTTGCAAAATATATTTGGCGCTGAAAGAAGCTTTTTGTCAGATATTTGGCACTGAAAATAATCAAAACTTGTGAAAATGCAAAAATAAAGTAATATTTTGTGATTCATTTTGTGATTAGTACAATTACGAAAGTGTGATAATGACTCTTGGGTATAAGACTACTAAAATATGAATGTGTGACTCGGCAGGCCGAGCAAATCTCGAAAAACCCAAATATATAGTGACCTAATTTTCTCAATATGTCAACACCTACTCAAACTTCTCATTCTCAACACCTTCTCAAGGTTCTCATAATTAGCAACACATTTGCCAAACATCAATGTCGCTAATTGATTGTTTGATTTTCTTTTTTTTATCGTAAATTAAATAATATTTTTAATTTTGCTCGATTTCCAAATTTATGTAGGTCAATAGGTGTAACTAGTAACGGAATCCGGAAACAGAACAGAATCATACCAGGTTTTTAGAAAATCCTTTATATATTAATTACCCTTTGTTGCAATGTGCAATTTGGTCGTTTTGATTCCTGGGGAAAATGTTATCGAGTTCTAAACTGTAGTAGAAGATGCTGCCGACTTTTGGACACGATTTTGGATGAAAAAGACATGATTCTTATATATTAACGTTTATGGTACTGTCCATTTTCAATTTTTCATTAAAACTGTGTGCTCATTTCGCCCAAAGCTACATATAGTCCTTAATATTTTTATATTTTTATTAGTTGCAATAGAAAACAGTTTTGATACTGTGTTACAGCACGAGATGTCGTACAGAAGTTAGCAGACATAGATGTGAGGAGCCCTCTCGATTTCTCCTGGATCTCCCAGCTGCGGTATTACAAGGAGGAATCGAACACCATGGTGCGCATGATCACAACCACCGTAGCCTATGGGTACGAGTACCTCGGCAACACGGGGAGACTGGTGATTACACCACTCACAGATAGATGCTACCGTACCCTGATGGGGGCATTGCTCCTGAACTTGGGCGGGGCTCCAGAAGGACCTGCAGGAACAGGGAAAACAGAGACGTCCAAAGATCTAGCTAAAGCAGTTGCTAAGCAGGTAGGAAAAGTTGTGAAATCACAGAATTACAAGCCTTCGAAAGCGGAGCATCAGTGGTATAATAGTGCCTGCTGCATCGTAATCGAGTGTTTAAGCGTGCGAACCCCACCAGAATCATGATCTCCTTGGGCAACACTCTGATGTCCACATTGACTCTTCTCTCTCCCTCATACTGATGTTTTAAATCAGGAACGAGGTCTTAACGCTTTAGAGATATAGGTTAATATACTATTATATCTCCATACAAACGACAGCCTTTTAGCTATCATGCAGTAGATAAGTAGTCGCCATATTTATCCCACCTCCATAGAAATTACTGGGACTACATGAGATTCTGGCCTATATTATGAACATTGGTTTGGTTACTACATTGTCAATGTATGTCGTATTGGTAATGGCTTCCAGAAGTGCTTCTATGAGGGAAAGGGTTAAGATATCACAATATATGTCGTATTGATAATGTCGTCGAGAGGTGCTTCTATGAGGGGAAAAGGTTAAGATATTACAATGTATGTCGTATTAGTAATGGCATCGAGAGGTGCTTCTATGAGGGAAAAGGTTAAGAGTGATTAAACTAATCTTGTAAGAACATGTTTCACAATCCAGCTAAAATAAATTTGTATAACTTAGAAAGAAAGCTGGCCTCCATATTGTCACAGAGTGTACGTTACACATATAGTGGTGATTAATCAAGCGCAATATGTACTCATATTTGTCTTGTCCATTCATGTTGCAAACGAAACATAGCTATCACAGTACCACTGGTACTGGCGTCAGCCACGCCATCTAGTTTTGCATGGAATGTAGAATATTAATCAGTAGCCATTTTTTTTTAAAGTCCGCCTCTGTGGTCGAGTGGTTAAGGCCGCTGACTTGTATACCACTGTAACCTATCATCACTGATGGTCACGGGTTCGAGCCACGCTCAGGCCATGTCTCATTTATATGAAAAAATTGGCAGTTTCTTACGGAGGTTGGTGCACCCAAATACTGGTTAACTGCTGGAGCCTGCCCAGGAAAGGTGTTAGGTAAACTGCCCGCTGGCAATATAGCCCGAAATGGTGCTGATGCAGGTGTAAAACCCGAAATATAACATAACAGTAGCCATTTTGAATATAGTGCTGTTATGTATTGCATGCTGTTTGTAGCAGTTATTCCCTGCACCGTCGTAACATGTCCAACCCCCAATAGTGACCTTGAAATTGAATTTTGACAAAAGAATGGAATTGTCTTCAGAAAAAAATGATGCGTCAAATAATTCTCAAACATACGGTACTTATCTCTAAAAAATCTGCGAAGATGACGCTGTGTGCCATGTCGCTCACCTGTCTATTTGTCCATAATTTGTACATTATAGGGCTTTCAAGTTTAATAAGATATTGAAAAATATTTCAAACTACTTATACCCTTGTATATACATTTTATTCATTACTTTAAAATGGAATGTGCATTAGACCAAGCCCCACTCTGTGGCTCTAGTAATGTTCTTGTGGTGGACTACATTAGACCTAGCAAATCTGCCATTGCATAGTTTGTTAGTATTACAGATCTTTATAATCTTCACCAAATTACTGTTAATCGAATACTACTCGGGTAAGTGGCACAGTAATGGGGCCAGGTGAGCGGCACGGTGACATGGCCAGGTGAGCGAGACAATGACAGACAGGCCCATGTGAGCGACATGGCCATCAATATCATCTTGTTATACAAACTGTTCATTGTTTCAGTGTGTTGTGTTCAACTGTTCCGATGGTTTGGACTACAAGGCTATGGGTAAATTCTTCAAGGGTCTAGCACAGTCTGGAGCCTGGGCATGCTTTGACGAGTTCAACAGAATAGAACTAGAGGTTGGTATAATCATTGGTATAATAATTCGCAGGAAAATTGTGCCAGAAAAACATTTGGAATTTAAGAATTGCCTTTAAAATGCCAGAATTATGTTTTGATCGACCAGCGTTTGTGGATTGTTACAGGTGTTATCAGTGATTGACCAGCGTTTGTGGTTACAGGTGTTATCAGTGATTGACCAGCGTTTGTGGATTGTTACAGGTGTTATCAGTGATTGACCAGCGTTTGTGGATTGTTACAGGTGTTATCAGTGATTGCCCAGCGTTTATGGTTACAGGTGTTATCAGTGATTGACCAGCGTTTGTGGATTGTTACAGGTGTTATCAGTGATTGCCCAGCGTTTATGGTTACAGGTGTTATCAGTGATTGACCAGCGTTTGTGGATTGTTACAGGTGTTATCAGTGATTGCCCAGCGTTTATGGTTACAGGTGTTATCAGTGATTGACCAGCGTTTGTGGATTGTTACAGGTGTTATCAGTGATTGCCCAGCGTTTATGGTTACAGGTGTTATCAGTGATTGACCAGCGTTTGTGGATTGTTACAGGTGTTATCAGTGATTGCCCAGCGTTTATGGTTACAGGTGTTATCAGTGATTGACCAGCGTTTGTGGATTGTTACAGGTGTTATCAGTGATTGCCCAGCGTTTGTGGATTGTTACAGGTGTTATCAGTGATTGCCCAGCATTTGTGGTTAGAAGGTGTTATCAGTGATTGCCCAGCGTTTATGGTTACAGGTGTTATCAGTGATTGACCAGCGTTTGTGGATTGTTACAGGTGTTATCAGTGATTGCCCAGCATTTGTGGTTTACAGGTGTTTTCAGTGATTGCCCAGCGTTTATGGTTACAGGTGTTATCAGTGATTGACCAGCGTTTATGGTTACAGGTGTTATCAGTGATTGACCAGCGTTTGTGGATTGTTACAGGTGTTATCAGTGATTGACCAGCGTTTGTGGATTGTTACAGGTGTTATCAGTGATTGCCCAGCGTTTGTTACAGGTGTTATCAGTGATTGACCAGCGTTTGTGGATTGTTACAGGTGTTATCAGTGATTGCCCAGCAGGTGCAGACTATCCAGCGGGCTATCGCCGAGCAGCTTCAGATGTTTGTGTTTGAGGGCACGGAGATTTCACTAGACCCTACTTGCACCATATTCATCACCATGAATCCAGGGTATGCTGGTAGAGCTGAGCTTCCAGATAACCTCAAGGTATTAGCAGCATGTTGTTTTTAACCTTTTCATACATAGAAGCCCCACTTGACACCATTACAAATACCACATACATTGACGCCATTACAAATATCACATACATTGACACTATTACAAATATCACATACATTGACGCCATTACAAATATCACATACATTTACACCATTACAAATATCACATACATTGACACCATTACAAATATCACATACATTGACACCATTACAAATATCACATACATTGACACCATTACAAATATCACATACATTGATTTTTTGCACCATTACAAATATCACATACATTGACACCATTACAAATACCACATACATTGACACCATTACAAATACCACATACATTGACAACATTACAAATATCACATACATTGACAACATTACAAATATCACATACATTGACACCATTACAAATATCACATACATTGACACCATTACAAATATCACATACATTGACACCATTACAAATATCACATACATTGACACCATTACAAATACCACATACATTGACACCATTACAAATACCACATACATTGACAACATTACAAATATCACATACATTGACACATTACAAATATCACATACATTGACACCATTACAAATATCACATACATTGACAACATTACAAATATCACATACATTGACACCATTACAAATATCACATACATTGACACCATTACAAATATCACATACATTGACACCATTACAAATATCACATACATTGACACCATTACAAATACCACATACATTGACACCATTACAAAAATCACATACATTGACAATGTAACAGCCAAACCAGTTTTCATAATAACGGTCAGAAACTCATGTATTCCCAGTACATATGGAGGTGGGAGTATATATGCTGACTGCTTATCCACTGATTCATAGCTGAATGACTGTTGTATGTTTGGAAACATAGTATAGTATAGAATAGACCTAAATCTCTTATGTGATATAGCTTGATTTTTTAGTTTCTTTATTGTTGCTACCGGTTGCCCATATGAGCGACTAGCAGTTTACCTAACAACACCTTTCCTGGGCAGGCTCCAGCGGTTAACCAGGACTTGGTGCACCAACCTCCGTAAGAAGCTGTCAACTTTTTCATAAAGAGAGACATGGTCTGAGCGGTGCTCGTACCCGTGACCATCAGTGATGATAGGTCACAGTGGTATACAAAACCGTAACAGCTCGACCACAGAGGCAGACTCTGTATAGGGTTAAAGAAGTCACTGCAGTGATGATTCACCCAGTAGACATAAACCTTACTTGATGATTCACCCAGTAGACATAAACTGTACTTGATAATTCACCCAGTAGACATAAACCTTACTTAATGATTCACCCAATAGACATAAACCTTACTTGATGATTCACCCAGTAGACATAAATGTTTCTTGATGATTCACCCAGTAGACATAAACCTTTTGATGATTCACCCAGTGGACATAAACATTACTTGATGATTCACCCAGTAGACATAAACGTTTCTTGATGATTCACCCAATAGACATAAACCTTACTTGATGATTCACCCAGTAGACATAAACATGTCTTGATTATTCACCCAGTAGACATAAACGTTACTTGATGATTCATCCAGTAGACATTAACCTTACTTGATGATTCACCCAATAGACATAAACCTTACTTGATGATTCACCCAGTAGACATAACCATTTCTTGATGATTCACCCAGTCGACATAAATGTGTCTTGGTGATTCACCCAGTAGACATAAACCTTAATTGATGATTCACCCAGTAGAATGGATGGAACTAGTTAATGGTGTTCCCACATTTTGGGGCCTGAAACGAAAAAACTACGGTGCATTATTTGCCTTATTTGAATTGGACTATGTTTATAGGTATATACATGAATTGCCATACTTGCTATTTTACATTTGACTATAATTATCTACAGGTGCTATTCCGTACAGTGGCTATGATGATCCCAGACTATGCAATGATTGCCGAGATTTCTCTCTACTCTATGGGATTTGTCAACGCCCGCAGCCTCTCTACCAAAATTGTTGCCACGTATAAACTTTGCTCAGAGCAGCTGTCATCTCAGCATCACTATGACTACGGTATGAGGGCTGTAAAGTCGGTACTGACGGCGGCTGGCAATCTGAAGATTAAGTATCCGGAGCAGAGAGAAGATGTTCTTGTATTGCGGTCAATCAATGATGTGAACCTACCAAAGGTGACATTCAATACTTTCCAATATATGGCAAATTGCAGTTGGGTATATGTGAACATTTGGCCTTCTTTATAATATCTACGTTGTCTACTATTGCTTGATTGGAAAGTAGGAATCTCGTGAATACAAGCCACCATACACGTACATTTTAACAGTTTGTTTAAACAAATTTATTTTAGCTTGATTGCGATACAAGTCTTATTAATAGCTCTAGAGACCTCATTCCTGATGGAATCCATCGCCATGAGGGAGAGAAAAGAGGCAATGTGGAATTTAAGTGTCTTGCATAAAGGGCACAATTGTAGCGGATCCAGCTGGGTGTGAACTCCGGGTCTTTCACACCGTAACTGAACGCGTTCCCACTGTGTAATCACAACTTCCACAATTTTAACATTTAATTGTCTATGATCCTCTGGTTATTGTAAAATATCATTTTCAAAACTTTCCAGAGAAGCTTTACTACCAAACTGTAATGTAACATTTGATGTCTTACTTACATGCTTTACTTTCAGTTTCTGTCGCACGACATACCACTGTTTGAAGGTATTATCTCGGACTTATTCCCCGCTGTAGAACTGCCCAAGCCAGACTATGATGCCCTACAGTCAGCACTTATCAAACATGGCGAGGCCCGCAATCTTCAGGCTATACCATACTTTACTGAAAAAATCATACAGGTACATACATTACTGTAATACGTTGGTCCTGCTAAACTGAATTGCAGGAAATATTTGTTGTTTTACCTCACAAACTATGCAGGAAATATTCATTGTTTTACCTCACAAACTATGCAGGATATATTCATTGTTTTACCTCACAAACTATGCAGGAAATATTTGTTGTTTTACCTCACAAACTATGCAGGATATATTCATTGTTTTACCTCACAAACTATGCAGGAAATATTCGTTGTTTTACCTCACAAACTATGCAGGATATATTCGTTGTTTTACCTCACAAACTATGCAGGATATATTCGTTGTTTTACCTCACAAACTATGCAGGATATATTCATTGTTTTACCTCACAAACTATGCAGGATATATTCATTGTTTTACCTCACAAACTATGCAGGATATATTCGTTGTTTTACCTCACAAACTATGCAGGATATATTCGTTGTTTTACCTCACAAACTATGCAGGATATATTCGTTGTTTTACTTCACAAACTATGCAGGATATATTCATTGTTTTACCTCACAAACTATGCAGGATATATTCATTGTTTTACCTCACAAACTATGCAGGATATATTCGTTGTTTTACCTCACAAACTATGCAGGATATATTCGTTGTTTTACCTCACAAACTATGCAGGATATATTCGTTGTTTTACCTCACAAACTATGCAGGATATATTCGTTGTTTTACCTCACAAACTATGCAGGATATATTCGTTGGTTTACCTCACAAACCATGCAGGACATTTTCGTTGACATAATTATCATATTAATAATATTGTTGCCAGACAATGCCAGTAATTGAGGGTATTGCGACCCGTGTAACAGGGAACCACCCTGAATCTTAATTAGGGTTCACTCATAAAGGCTTAATTACGTGCACGGTTTATAAGTGATACGTATGATTAAATACATGTAGCATAAACAGTTCAGCAGATACCGTTAACATGTAGCAGATACCGTTAACATGTAGCAGATACCGTTAACATGTAGCAGATACCGTTAACATGTAGCAGATACCGTTAACATGTAGCAGATACCGTTAACATGTAGCAGATACCGTTTACATGTAGCAGATACCGTTAACATGTAGCAGATACCGTTAACATGTAGCAGATACCGTTAACATGTAGCAGATACCGTTAACATGTAGCAGATACCGTTAACATGTAGCAGATACCGTTAACATGTAGCAGATACCGTTAACATGTAGCAGATACCGTTAACATGTAGCAGATACCGTTAACATGTAGCAGATACCGTTTACATGTAGCAGATACCGTTTACATGTAGCAGATACCGTTTACATGTAGCAGATACCGTTAACATGTAGCAGATACCGTTAACATGTAGCAGATACCGTTAACATGTAGCAGATACCGTTAACATGTAGCAGATACCGTTAACATGTAGCAGATACCGTTAACATGTAGCAGATACCGTTAACATGTAGCAGATACCGTTTACATGTAGCAGATACCGTTAACATGTAGCAGATACCGTTTACATGTAGCAGATACCGTTTACATGTAGCAGATACCGTTAACATGTAGCAGATACCGTTTACATGTAGCAGATACCGTTTACATGTAGCAGATACCGTTTACATGTAGCAGATACCGTTTACATGTAGCAGATACCGTTTACATGTAGCAGATACCGTTTACATGTAGCAGATACCGTTTACATGTAGCAGATACCGTTAACATGTAGCAGATACCGTTTACATGTAGCAGATACCGTTAACATGTAGCAGATACCGTTAACATGTAGCAGATACCGTTAACATGTAGCAGATACCGTTAACATGTAGCAGATACCGTTTACATGTAGCAGATACCGTTAACATGTAGCAGATACCGTTAACATGTAGCAGATACCGTTAACATGTAGCAGATACCGTTAACATGTAGCAGATACCGTTAACATGTAGCAGATACCGTTTACATGTAGCAGATACCGTTTACATGTAGCAGATACCGTTTACATGTAGCAGATACCGTTTACATGTAGCAGATACCGTTTACATGTAGCAGATACCGTTTACATGTAGCAGATACCGTTAACATGTAGCAGATACCGTTAACTACATATGAAGATCAACCTTGTATCTTAACCCTTTCCTTCATAGAGATTTAGATTAATATACTATTATATTTCCATACAAACAACAGCCATTTAACCCTTTCCTACATAGAGATTTAGGTTAATATACTATTATATTTCCATACAAACAACAGCCATTTAACCCTTTCCTACATAGAGATTTAGATTAATATACTATTATATTTCCATACAAACAACAGCCATTTAACCCTTTCCTTCATAGAGGTTTAGATTAATATACTATTATATTTCCATACAAACAACAGCCATTTAATCCTTTCCTTCATAGAGATTTAGATTAATATACTATTATATCTTCATACAAACAACAGCCATTTAGCTATCATGCAGTGGATAAGGAGTCGCCATATCTATCCCACCTCCATAGATATTACTGGGACTACATGAGATTTAGGTTTATATACTATTATATCTCCATACAAACGACAGCCATTTAACCATTTCCTTCATAGAGATTTAGATTAATATACTATTATATCTCCATACAAACAACAGCCATTTAGCTATCATGCAGTGGATAAGGAGTCGCCATATCTATCCCACCTCCATAGATATTACTGGGATTACATGAGATTTTGGCCTTTGTTATGACCATTGGTTTGGCTACTACATTGTCAATGTATGTCGTATTGGTAATGGCGTCAAGAGGTGCTTCTATGAGGGAAAGGGTTAATTATAATTTGAACTACCGAACATACACGGAACTACTAAAATGCACCACTTTTGTCGAGTGAATATATGACTGTGGTTACCGGCTTAAGAACAACATGTATATCGTAAAGTGCATCAAAATAAATTTTATAGAGACGTCAAGAGCGGTAGTCAGTCTTAGTCTCTTCCAAATTTTATGAAATTCCGCAAATTACAAAAGTGCAAAGATCAACCCCATATAGGAGGTGCATTTTTAAAGTTGTTCAGTGTTCAGTCAAACCTGTGTTAGTGGTCACCTCCATTAAGCAGCCAGCCTGTATTAAGCAGCCAGTTTACAGATTCCCAATCAGTTGTCTTATTATATATTTGACCTCTATTAAGCAGCCACCTGCACTGAGCAGCCACTTTCTCTGACTCCCTTGGCAGGCTGCTTACGACAGGTTTGACTGTATATGAGTGTGGGATGATTTTGCTTGTAGATATACGACATGATACTGGTGCGACATGGTCTCATGATTGTGGGAGACCCATTAGCGGGCAAGACCTCATCTTTTATGGTGCTAGCCGAAGCCCTGGCCGACCTACATAAGCAGGGCCTTATGGAAGAAAATGGGGTAAGAATGGACTTGTTATAGACTACATTCATCCAAGCTGTATCCAGCTTTCTCTGTAGCTTGTTTAATATAAATCTTGTTCAATGTGTTTGCTAAAGGACATTAACGCAGTGGTTAGCGCTCGCTTCTCACCAATGCAAACTGATCAATACTAAATCTTGTAGAAACCATGGTGGATTGATCAGTACTAGATCTTGTACAAACCCTGGTGGATTGATCAGTACTAGATCTTGTACAAACCCTGGTGGATTGATCAGTACTAGATCTTGTACAAACCCTGGTGGATTGATCAGTACCAGATCTTGTACAAACCATGGTGGATTGATCAGTACTAGATCTTGTACAAACCCTGGTGGATTGATCAGTACTAGATCTTGTACAAACCCTGGTGGATTGATCAGTACTAGATCTTGTAGAAACCATAGTGGATTGATCTGTACTAGATCTTGTAGAAACCATAGTGGATTGATCTGTACTAGATCTTGTAGAAACCATAGTGGATTGATCTGTACTAGATCTTGTAGAAACCATAGTGGATTGATCTGTACTAGATCTTGTACAAACCCTGGTGGATTGGTCAGTACTAGATCTTGTAGAAACCCTGGTGGATTGGTCAGTACTAGATCGTGTACAAACCCTGGTGGATTGGTCAGTACTAGATCTTGTAGAAACCATAGTGGATTGGTCAGTACTAGATCTTGTAGAAACCATAGTGGATTGATCTGTACTAGATCTGGTAGAAACCATAGTGGATTGATCAGTACTAGATCTTGTACAAACCATGGATTGATCAGTACTAGATCTTGTACAAACCCTGGTGGATTGATCAGTACTAGATCTTGTAGAAACCATAGTGGATTGATCTGTACTAGATCTTGTAGAAACCATGGTGGATTGATCAGTACTAGATCTCGTACAAACCATTGTGGATTGATCAGTACTAGATCTTGTACAAACCATGGTGGACTGATCAGTACTAGATCTTGTACAAACCATGGTGGACTGATCAGTACTAGATCTTGTACAAACCATGGTGGACTGATCAGTACTAGATCTTGTACAAACCCTGGTGGACTGATCAGTACTTGATCTTGTAGAAACCATGGTGGACTGATCAGTACTAGATCTTGTAGAAACCATGGTGGACTGATCAGTACTAGATCTTGTACAAACCCTGGTGGATCGATCTGTACTAGATTTTGTACTACCCTGATGGATTGATCAGTAATAGATCTTGTAGAAACCATAGTGGATTGATCTGTACTAGATCTTGTAGAAACCCTGGTGGATTGATCAGTACTAGATCTTGTAGAAACCATGGTGGATTGATCAGTACTAGATCTCATACAAACCATTGTGGATTGATCAGTACTAGATCTTGTACAAACCATGGTGGATTGATCAGTACTAGATCTCATACAAACCCTGGTGGATTGATCAGTACTAGGTCTTGTAGAAACCATGGTGGACTGATCAGTACTAGATCTTGTACAAACCCTGGTGGACTGATCAGTACTAGATCTTGTACAAACCATGGTGGACTGATCAGTACTAGATCTTGTACAAACACTGGCGGACTGATCAGTACTAGATCTTGTACAAACCATGGTGGACTGATCAGTACTTGATCTTGTAGAAACCATGGTGGACTGATCAGTACTAGATCTTGTACAAACCATGGTGGACTGATCAGTACTTGATCTTGTAGAAACCATGGTGGACTGATCAGTACTAGATCTTGTACAGACACTGGTGGATTGATCTGTACTAGATTTTGTACTACCCTGATGGATTGATCAGTACTAGATCTTGTACAAACCTTAGTGGATTGATCAGTACTAGATCTTGTACAAACCATGGTGGACTGAACAGTACTAGATCTTATACAAACCATGGTGGACTGAACAGTACTAGATCTTGTACAAACCATGGTGGACTGTACCACCATGGTGCGGATGAAAGCGTATGGCAATAGTATCTGAGGAAACCGGTGTACCCGGGAAAACCGATTTGTCCAATTTCATGACCACCGTACCATCTCGCATACTTCCTCGACCGAGGATCGAACCCGGGTTGCATTGATGAGAAACGAGTGTGCTATCTACTGCGCTAATCTGACAGCCTGTGTACCACGTGTTTATCTAGTTATTATACTATGTTTACAGGTGTGGTACAGGTGTGTTTCATGTGTTTATGTAGTTACTATATTTACAGGTGTGTGTCATGTGTTTATGTAGTTATTATATTTACAGGTGTGGTACAGGTGTGTATCATGTGTTTATGTAGTTACTATATTTACAGGTGTGGTACAGGTGTGTATCATGTGGTTATGTAGTTATTATATTTACAGGTGTGTATCATGTGTTTATGTAGTTATTATATTTACAGGTGTGGTATAGGTGTGTATCATGTGGTTATGTAGGTATTATGTGTACAGGTGTGTATCATGTGTTTATGTAGTTATTATATTTACAGGTGTGTATCATGTGTTTATGTAGTTATTATATTTACAGGTGTGGTACAGGTGTGTATCATGTGGTTATGTAGGTATTATGTGTACAGGTGTGTATCATGTGGTTATGTAGGTATTATGTGTACAGGTGTGTATCATGTGGTTATGTAGTTATTATGTTTACAGGTGTGGTACAGGTGTGTATCATGTGTTTATGTAGGTATTATATTTACAGGTGTGGTACAGGTGTGTATCATGTGTTTATGTAGGTATTATATTTACAGGTGTGGTACAGGTGTGTATCACGTGTTTATGTAGTTATTATATGTACAGGTGTGGTACAGGTGTGTATCATGTGTTTATGTAGGTATTATGTTTACAGGTGTGGTACAGGTGTGTATCATGTGTTTATGTAGGTATTATGTTTACAGGTGTGTATCATGTGTTTATGTAGTTATTATTTTACAGGTGTGTATCATGTGTTTATGTAGTTATTATATTTACAGGTGTGGTACAGGTGTGTATCATGTGGTTATGTAGTTATTATATTTACAGGTGTGTATCATGTGTTTATGTAGTTATTATATTTACAGGTGTGTATCATGTGTTTATGTAGTTACTATATTTACAGGTGTGGTACAGGTGTGTATCATGTGTTTATGTAGTTATTATATTTACAGGTGTGGTACAGGTGTGTTTCATGTGTTTATGTAGTATTATGTTTACAGGTGTGTATCATGTGTTTATGTAGTTATTATGTTTACAGGTGTGGTACAGGTGTGTATCATGTGTTTATGTAGTTATTATGTTTACAGGTGTGGTACAGGTGTGTATCATGTGGTTATGTAGTTATTATGTGTACAGGTGTGTATCATGTGTTTATGTAGGTATTATGTGTACAGGTGTGTATCATGTGGTTATGTAGGTATTATGTGTACAGGTGTGGTACAGGTGTGGTACAGGTGTGGTACAGGTGTGGTACAGGTGTTTATGTAGTTATTATGTGTACAGGTGTGGTACAGGTGTGTATCATGTGTTTATGTAGGTATTATGTATACAGGTGTGTATCATGTGGTTATGTAGGTATTATGTGTACAGGTGTGGTACAGGTGTGGTACAGGTGTGTATCATGTGGTTATGTAGGTATTATGTGTACAGGTGTGGTACAGGTGTGTATCATGTGTTTATGTAGTTACTATATTTACAGGTGTGGTACAGGTGTGTATCATGTGTTTATGTAGTTATTATATTTACAGGTGTGGTACAGGTGTGTATCATGTGTTTATGTAGTTATTATATTTACAGGTGTGGTACAGGTGTATATCATGTGTTTATGTAGGTATTATATTTACAGGTGTGGTACAGGTGTGTATCATGTGTTTATGTAGGTATTATGTGTACAGGCGTGTGCATTATGTTTACAGGTGTGGTGCAGGTGTGTATCATGTGTTTATGTAGTTATTATGTTTACAGGTGTGGTACAGGTGTGTATCATGTGTTTATGTAGTTATTATATTTACAGGTGTGGTACAGGTGTGTATCATGTGTTTATGTAGGTATTATGTTTACAGGTGTGTATCATGTGTTTATGTAGGTATTATGTGTACATGTGTGTATCATGTGTTTATGTAGGTATTATGTGTACATGTGTGTATCATGTGTTTATGTAGGTATTATGTGTACAGGCGTGTGCATTATGTTTACAGGTGTTGTACACGATTATCAATCCTAAGGCCGTTACCATGGGACAGCTGTATGGAAGATTTGACCCCGTATCTCATGAATGGACAGATGGTACTTGTACTCTACCCTTTCTGTGCTCATTTTGTCCCCTTTCTCTGTCTTTAAGTTTCATATTTTTGATATTATCAATATTTTTGAAACTGACAATAAATCATCAAGATTCTTAGATTCAGTTCTTATTAATTTCTAAGGTATAATAAGCCAGGTTTCGAACCTGTTGCTACGGCGATGTCAGCAAGCAAAATGAAATACCACACAGACACTGCCCATCCAATATATGATGATATAGATAATATTTACAATGTCTGTGCAAATCTTATGCTTGTCTAAGTGTAAGTTCATTATGCTCCCATCTCATTGGGGACTTTCTCTGTCTCACTATTATACTTGTAGGGACTTTCTCCTGTCACACTAATGTACTTGTAGGGACTTTCTCTGTAACACTATTGTACTTGTAGGGACTTTCTCCTGTAACACTATTGTACTTGTAGGGACTTTCTCCTGTCACACTATTGTACTTGTAGGGACTTTCTCTGTAACACTATTGTACTTGTAGGGACTTTCTCCTGTCACACTAATGTACTTGTAGGGACTTTCTCTGTAACACTAATGTACTTGTAGGGACTTTCTCCTGTCACACTATTGTACTTGTAGGGACTTTCTCCTGTCACACTATTGTACTTGTAGGGACTTTCTCCTGTAACACTATTGTACTTGTAGGGACTTTCTCCTGTCACACTATTGTACTTGTAGGGACTTTATCTGTAACACTATTGTACTTGTAGGGACTTTCTCTGTAACACTATTGTACTTGTAGGGACTTTATCTGTAACACTATTGTACTTATAGGGACTTTCTCTGTAACACTATTGTACTTATAGGGACTTTCTCCTGTCACACTATTGTACTTGTAGGGACTTTATCTGTAACACTATTGTACTTGTAGGGACTTTCTCCTGTCACACTATTATACTTGTAGGGACTTTCTCCTGTAACACTATTGTACTTGTAGGGACTTTCTCTGTCACACTATTGTACTTGTAGGGACTTTATCTGTAACACTATTGTACTTGTAGGGACTTTCTCCTGTCACACTATTGTACTTGTAGGGACTTTATCTGTCACACTATTGTACTTGTAGGGACTTTCTCTGTAACACTAATGTACTTGTAGGGACTTTCTTCTGTAACACTATTGTACTTGTAGGGACTTTCTCTGTAACACTATTGTACTTGTAGGGACTTTATCTGTAACACTATTGTACTTGTAGGGACTTTATCTGTAACACTATTGTACTTGTAGGGACTTTCTCCTGTCACACTATTGTACTTGTAGGGACGTTCTCTGTAACACTATTGTACTTGTAGGGACTTTCTCCTGTCACGCTATTGTACTTGTAGGGACTTTCTCTGTAACACTATTGTACTTGTAGGGACTTTCTCCTGTAACACTATTGTACTTGTAGGGACTTTCTCCTGTCACACTATTGTACTTGTAGGGACTTTCTCCTGTAACACTATTGTACTTGTAGGGACTTTCTCCTGTCACACTATTGTACTTGTAGGGACTTTCTCCTGTCACACTATTGTACTTGTAGGGACTTTCTCTGTAACACTATTGTACTTGTAGGGACTTTCTCCTGTCACACTATTGTACTTGTAGGGACTTTCTCCTGTAACACTATTGTACTTGTAGGGACTTTCTCCTGTCACACTATTGTACTTGTAGGGACTTTCTCCTGTCACACTATTGTACTTGTAGGGACTTTCTCCTGTCACACTATTGTACTTGTAGGGACTGTCTCTGTAACACTATTGTACTTGTAGGGACTTTCTCCTGTAACAATATTGTACTTGTAGGGACTGTCTCTGTAACACTATTGTACTTGTAGGAACTTTCTCTGTCACACTAATGTACTTGTAGGGACTTTCTCTGTCACACTAATGTACTTGTAGGGACTTTCTCTGTAACACTAATGTACTTGTAGGGACTTTCTCCTGTCACACTATTGTACTTGTAGGGACTTTCTCTGTCACACTATTGTACTTGTAGGGACTTTCTCCTGTCACACTATTGTACTTGTAGGGACTTTCTCCTGTAACACTATTGTACTTGTAGGGACTTTCTCTGTAACACTATTGTACTTATAGGGACTTTCTCTGTAACACTATTGTACTTGTAGGGACTTTCTCTGTCACACTATTGTACTTATAGGGACTTTCTCCTGTAACACTATTGTACTTGTAGGGACTTTCTCCTGTCACACTATTGTACTTGTAGGGACTTTCTCCTGTAACACTATTGTACTTGTAGGGACTTTCTCCTGTAACACTATTGTACTTGTAGGGACTTTCTCTGTAACACTATTGTACTTATAGGGACTTTCTCCTGTCACACTATTGTACTTGTAGGGACTTTCTCCTGTCACACTATTGTACTTGTAGGGACTTTCTCCTGTAACACTATTGTACTTGTAGGGACTTTCTCTGTAACACTATTGTACTTGTAGGGACTTTCTCTGTAACACTATTGTACTTATAGGGACTTTCTCTGTAACACTATTGTACTTGTAGGGACTTTCTCTGTAACACTATTGTACTTGTAGGGACTTTCTCTGTAACACTATTGTACTTATAGGGACTTTCTTCTGTAACACTATTGTACTTGTAGGGACTTTCTCTGTAACACTATTGTACTTGTAGGGACTTTCTCTGTAACACTATTGTACTTGTAGGGACTTTCTCTGTAACACTATTGTACTTATAGGGACTTTCTCCTGTCACACTATTGTACTTGTAGGGACTTTCTCCTGTCACACTATTGTACTTGTAGGGACTTTCTCCTGTCACACTATTGTACTTGTAGGGACTTTCTCCTGTCACACTATTGTACTTGTAGGGACTTTCTCCTGTCACACTATTGTACTTGTAGGGACTTTCTCCTGTAACACTATTGTACTTGTAGGGACTTTCTCTGTCACACTATTGTACTTGTAGGGACTTTCTCTGTAACACTAATGTACTTGTAGGGACTTTCTCTGTAACACTATTGTACTTGTAGGGACTTTCTCTGTAACACTATTGTACTTGTAGGGACTTTCTCTGTAACACTAATGTACTTGTAGGGACTTTCTCTGTCACACTATTGTACTTGTAGGGACTTTCTCTGTAACACTATTGTACTTGTAGGGACTTTCTCCTGTAACACTATTGTACTTGTAGGGACTTTCTCTGTAACACTATTGTACTTGTAGGGACTTTCTCTGTCACACTAATGTACTTGTAGGGACTTTCTCTGTAACACTAATGTACTTGTAGGGACTTTCTCTGTAACACTATTGTACTTGTAGGGACTTTCTCTGTAACACTATTGTACTTGTAGGGACTTTCTCTGTAACACTATTGTACTTGTAGGGACTTTCTCTGTAACACTATTGTACTTGTAGGGACTTTCTCCTGTAACACTATTGTACTTGTAGGGACTTTCTCCTGTCACACTATTGTACTTGTAGGGACTTTCTCCTGTCACACTATTGTACTTGTAGGGACTTTCTCTGTAACACTATTGTACTTGTAGGGACTTTCTCTGTAACACTATTGTACTTGTAGGGATTTCTCTGTACACTATGTACTTGTAGGGTTTCTCCTGTACACTATTGTACTTGTAGGGACTTTCTCCTGTCACACTATTGTACTTGTAGGGACTTCTCCTGTCACACTATTGTACTTGTAGGGACTTTCTCCTGTCACACTATTGTACTTGTAGGGACTTTCTCTGTAACACTATTGTACTTGTAGGGACTTTCTCTGTAACACTATTGTACTTGTAGGGACTTTCTCTGTAACACTATTGTACTTGTAGGGACTTTCTCCTGTCACACTATTGTACTTGTAGGGACTTTCTCCTGTAACACTATTGTACTTGTAGGGACTTTCTCCTGTCACACTATTGTACTTGTAGGGACTTTCTCCTGTCACACTATTGTACTTGTAGGGACTTTCTCCTGTCACACTATTGTACTTGTAGGGACTTGACCAGCATTAATTACAAGGAATACCACAGTCAATGTCAGATCTTGCAATGATATATCAAACAATGCTTGTTTACGTGTCTTCATCATAACCTTGTAGTTACAAATATGGAACTCTGCTATGTTGTCTGTGAATGGTTCTTTTTATTTTATGCTTTGATTGTTGAGATGTTCACAGAGTTACCATATCATTCTGTACTATCTCACAGCAGTGTTCATCTAACCTGGAGTATAGGGGAAAACCTCTATAGCTATAGCTTTTGGTTCTTATCCATTTTTATTCATGTATCTAATAAACGTATGTTTAAACAGCATCTAATCTCGATTGATATCCTCCCATTCAGGTATACTTGCAAACACGTTTCGAGAACATGCGTCGAGCACAACACATCACAGGAAGTGGATCGTCTTTGATGGTCCTGTAGACGCTGTGTGGATCGAAAACATGAATACAGTACTTGATGATAACAAAAAGGTAAGCAAACATATACAGTAAATCCCCTACAGTAAGACCACCTACGGGATCTCCAGAAAGTGGTCTTATTAGCGGGGTTGTCTCATTACAGAGTTCATCGCCGTATTACAAGAATGAAAGGAGATACAGTCAAACCTGTGTTAATGGTCACCTCTATTAAGCAGCCAACCTGTGTTAAGCAGCCAGTTTCCAGATTTCCAATATGTTGTTTTAGTATACATTTGACCTCTATTAATCAGCCACCTGTGCTAAGCAGCCACTTTCTGTGATTCCCTTGGCTGGCTGCTTAAGACAGGTTTGACTGTATAACATATGTTATATTTACATGTGTCCGCCTCCGTGGTCGAGTGGTTAAGGTCGCTGACTTGTATACCACTGTAACCTATCATCTCTGATAGTCACGGGTTCGAGCCCC
>CM026398.1:35701651-35724583 GCA_014843695.1 Archivesica marissinica
GTTTATGTAGTTATTATATTTACAGGTGTGGTACAGGTGTGTATCATGTGTTTATGTAGTTATTATATTTACAGGTGTGGTACAGGTGTGTATCATGTGTTTATGTAGTTATTATATTTACAGGTGTGGTACAGGTGTGTATCATGTGTTTATGTAGTTATTATGTTTACAGGTGTGGTACAGGTGTGTTCATGTGGTTATGTAGTTATTTTACAGGTGTGGTACAGGTGTGTATCATGTGTTTATGTAGGTATTATGTTTACAGGTGTGGTACAGGTGTGTATCATGTGTTTATGTAGTTATTATATTTACAGGTGTGGTACAGGTGTGTATCATGTGTTTATGTAGTTATTATATTTACAGGTGTGGTACAGGTGTGTATCATGTGTTTATGTAGGTATTATGTGTACAGGTGTGTGCATTATGTTTACAGGTGTTGTACACGATTATCAATCCTAAGGCCGTTACCATGGGACAGCTGTATGGAAGATTTGACCCCGTATCTCATGAATGGACAGATGGTACTTGTATTCTACCCTTCCTGTGCTCATTTTGTCCCCTTTCTCTGTCTTTAAGTTTCATATTTTTGATATTATCAATATTTTTGAAACTGACAATAAATCATCAAGATTCTTAGATTCAGTTCTTATTAATTTCTAAGGTATAATAAGCCAGGTTTCGAACCTGTTGCTACGGCGATGTCAGCAAGCAAAATGAAATACCACACAGACACTGCCCATCCAATATATGATGATATAGATAATATTTACAATGTCTGTGCAAATCTTATGCTTGTCTAAGTGTAAGTTCATTATGCTCCCATCTCATTGGGGACTTTCTCTGTCACACTATTATACTTGTAGGGACTTTCTCCTGTCACGCTATTGTACTTGTAGGGACTTTCTCTGTAACACTATTGTACTTGTAGGGACTTTCTCCTGTCACACTATTGTACTTGTAGGGACTTTCTCTGTAACACTATTGTACTTATAGGGACTTTCTCCTGTAACACTATTGTACTTGTAGGGACTTTCTCCTGTAACACTATTGTACTTGTAGGGACTTTCTCTGTAACACTATTGTACTTGTAGGGACTTTCTCCTGTCACACTATTGTACTTGTAGGGACTTTCTCTGTAACACTATTGTACTTGTAGGGACTTTCTCTGTAACACTATTGTACTTGTAGGGACTTTCTCCTGTCACACTATTGTACTTGTAGGGACTTTCTCCGAAACACTATTGTACTTGTAGGGACTTTCTCTGTAACACTATTGTACTTATAGGGACTTTCTCTGTAACACTATTGTACTTGTAGGGACTTTCTCTGTCACACTATTGTACTTATAGGGACTTTCTCCTGTACACTATTGTACTTGTAGGGACTTTCTCTGTAACACTATTGTACTTGTAGGGACTTTCTCCTGTAACACTATTGTACTTGTAGGGACTTTCTCTGTAACACTATTGTACTTGTAGGGACTTTCTCCTGTAACACTATTGTACTTGTAGGGACTTTCTCCTGTCACACTATTGTACTTGTAGGGACTTTCTCCTGTCACACTATTGTACTTGTAGGGACTTTCTCCTGTCACACTATTGTACTTGTAGGGACTTTCTCTGTCACACTATTGTACTTGTAGGGACTTTCTCCTGTCACACTATTGTACTTGTAGGGACTTTCTCTGTAACACTATTGTACTTGTAGGGACTTTCTCCTGTAACACTATTGTACTTGTAGGGACTTTCTCCTGTCACACTATTGTACTTGTAGGGACTTTCTCCTGTAACACTATTGTACTTGTAGGGACTTTCTCCTGTCACACTATTGTACTTGTAGGGACTTTCTCCTGTCACACTATTGTACTTGTAGGGACTTTCTCCTGTCACACTATTGTACTTGTAGGGACTTGACCAGCATTAATTACAAGGAATACCACAGTCAATGTCAGATCTTGCAATGATATATCAAACAATGCTTGTTTACGTGTCTTCATCATAACCTTGTAGTTACAAATATGGAACTCTGCTATGTTGTCTGTGAATGGTTCTTTTTATTTTATGCTTTGATTGTTGAGATGTTCACAGAGTTACCATATCATTCTGTACTATCTCACAGCAGTGTTCATCTAACCTGGAGTATAGGGGAAAACCTCTATAGCTATAGCTTTTGGTTCTTATCCATTTTTATTCATGTATCTAATAAACGTATGTTTAAACAGCATCTAATCTCGATTGATATCCTCCCATTCAGGTATACTTGCAAACACGTTTCGAGAACATGCGTCGAGCACAACACATCACAGGAAGTGGATCGTCTTTGATGGTCCTGTAGACGCTGTGTGGATCGAAAACATGAATACAGTACTTGATGATAACAAAAAGGTAAGCAAACATATACAGTAAATCCCCTACAGTAAGACCACCTACGGGATCTCCAGAAAGTGGTCTTATTAGCGGGGTTGTCTCATTACAGAGTTCATCGCCGTATTACAAGAATGAAAGGAGATACAGTCAAACCTGTGTTAATGGTCACCTCTATTAAGCAGCCAACCTGTGTTAAGCAGCCAGTTTCCAGATTTCCAATATGTTGTTTTAGTATACATTTGACCTCTATTAATCAGCCACCTGTGCTAAGCAGCCACTTTCTGTGATTCCCTTGGCTGGCTGCTTAAGACAGGTTTGACTGTATAACATATGTTATATTTACATGTGTCCGCCTCCGTGGTCGAGTGGTTAAGGTCGCTGACTTGTATACCACTGTAACCTATCATCTCTGATAGTCACGGGTTCGAGCCCCGCTCAGACCGTGTCTCATTTATATGAAAAAGTTGGCAGTTTCTTACGGAGGTTGGTGCACCCAAGTACTGGTTAACCGTTGGAGCCTGCCCAAGAAAGGTGTTGTTAGGTAAACTGCCCGCTGGCGATATAGCCCAAAATGGTGCTGATGCAGGCGTTAAGCCCGAAATATAACATAATAACATATAATATATTTACATGTACTAGGAATAACTTGCTTTAAACTGTTTGGGGAGAAAATAATAATTCATACTAGACCATGATTATAAATTTATTTTAAATTTCAGTGAAGTAAGAAATGTGGCATGATTTCACTATTTATAAAGCTACACATTTCATTATGAATTGCATGGTTTATAGAATTGCTCTGATGATCTGTATTGGTTATTAACATGTACATATCAATAATTATTGTATGATTGAAACTCAACTCTCGCACATTTATGACATGAGATGTGTTTTACGTTTATTTATCGTCGCTACCGGTTGCCCATATGAGCGACGCCTCCTGAAGAGATTAGTCATTTTAGATTTTTGGAGGATAGTGCAATGATACAGACAGAGACCCATTCCAGAGTCTCCTCTGGTTCTTTTACGTGCACAGTGTACAGCACCGACACGAGACCTCGGTTTAAAGTCCCATCTGAAAGACTGTTAATTTTATTAGGGTCAGACGTGGGGATTGAACATTTCATTATGAATTGCATGGTTTATAGAATTGCTCTGATGATCTGTATTCGTTATTAACATGTACATATCAATAATTATTGTATGATTGAAACTCAACTCTCGCACATTTAACACATGAGATGACACAATCAGGGATCATTTTAGAGGGCAATGTGGGCAAAATAGTCGCCCTAGGGACCCTGACTTCGCCCTCTGGGGACCCGACCCCCACTTCTCCCTAAAATTAAAAAAAAAAAATGTAAGATACACCGGCCCACTCCTATTCAAATGTTGTATTTAATGGTTGTGCTGTACATTTTAACCCTATTTTGCAGAAGTATATTAAAGAACACCATTTAAGGAAGCGATCACGTGCTTTCTCACTTCTCCCAAAAATTCTGACCTGGAATGAACCCTGACAATACACACATTAAGTAGACTCTTCATAACTGTCAGATAAAAATGTGTGATCACACTTGGGAATTTGACAGAATCTGATCTTATTGCTTGAGTTCTGCTGTCATTTCGGACTGAAATAGGTTGTCTTATTACAAAATAACTGGGTGGTCCTATTAAAGGGATTTGTGACCATTGAAATATAGAAGAAATAATTTTGGACTGAGAAAAATGGTCTTAATACCAGGATGGTCTTAATATAGGGGTGGTATTTATGAGTGTTTTTACTGTAAATTCAATATATTTATTGGATTAAGTATGACAACACTTAAATCCACATTGCCTCCTATCTCCCTCATGGCGATGGATTCCATCAGGAATGGGGTCTCGAGAGATGAGTAATCTAATGTTGTAAAAACTTGTTTTGCAATCAAGCTAAATTAGATTTGTATATGGACATATATGGATGTGTAGAAACAACCATTGCTAACCTGACATCATAGGCTGTGACTAACCCATTAATATGTATCGTGGTGGCATATGTTGCATGTTCTATTTCAGTTATGTTTGATGAGCTGGGAGGTCATGCATATGTTACATGTTCTATTTCAGTTATGTTTGATGAGTTGGGAGGTCATGCAGATGTTGCATGCTCTATTTCAGTTATGTTTGATGAGCTGGGAGGTCATGCATATGTTACATGTTCTATTTCAGTTATGTTTGATGAGCTGGGAGGTCATGCAGATTTTGCATGCCCTATTTCAGTTATGTTGTGGGGTTGTTTTGTTTGTTTGTGGTGGGGGTTGTTTTGTGTTTTTGTTGTTGTGGTGGGGGTTGTTTGTAGTTTAAACATTATTTATTTCAGTATTTGTACATGTAATCAAGAAATGAACATTTTACATATAATTTAACAGCAGTAGACTGGAAGGGATTAGAATGAAAGAAAACTTATATAGTTCTTATGTTTGATGAGTTGGGAGGTCATGCATATTTTGCATGTTCTATTTCAGCTATGTTTGATGAGTTGGGAGGTCATGCAGATGTTGCATGTTCTATTTAAGTTGTTTTTGATGAGTGGTGAGATTATACAGATGTTGCACATTCTATTTCAGTTATATTTGATGAGTGGTGAGATAATACAGATGTTGCATGTTCTATTTCAGTTGTGTTTGATGAGTGGTGAGATTATACAGATGAATAACAAACAGAACATGATATTTGAACCGCAAGATCTGGAGCAAGCCTCGCCTGCTACTGTTAGCAGGTATGTATATAATCACGACTCCCATCATGCCACCCCACCAGCTACAGCTAGCATGGGCATAATTAGTCCCCCACCAACTACAGCTAGCAGGGGCATAATTAGTCCCCCACCAACTACAGTTAGCATGGGCATAATTAGTCCCCCACCAGCTACAGTTAGCAGGTATGTAATTATGAATCTCAACATTCACCCGCTACATTTAGCTTGGATATAATCTACCTGTATGTTTACATAGAGGGTCAAGGTCATTGATATATGAACCACTGGATCTGGAGTAGCCCCACTATAGTTAGCAGGTAGATAGTCATCCTGCATGTATACATTGACTGTCAAGGTCATTGATACATGAACCACTGGATCTGGAGTCGACCTCCCCCACTACAGTTAGCATGTAGATAGTCATCCTGCATGTATACATTGACTGTCAAGGTCATTGATATATGAACCACTGGATCTGGAGTAGACCTCCCCCACTACAGTTAGCATGTAGATAGTCATCCTGCATGTATACATTGACTGTCAAGGTCATTGATATATGAACCACTGGATCTGGAGTAGACCTCCCCCACTACAGTTAGCAGGTAGATAGTCATCCTGCATGTATACATTGACTGTCAAGGTCATTGATATATGACCCACTGGATCTGGATATGCTTCACAGAATGACAATTCTTGAATGAATAACACTTGTTGAACCAGAAATAGATTTTGTTTGTAAATGTTGATGAACTTGTGTGAAAATTGTTGATTTATGCAATTATATGTGAGAATTGTTAGTTTATACAATTTATTTTAGCTCGATTGCGATACAAGTTCTTACAACTTATATTAATCACTTTCGAGACCTCATTCCTGATGGAATCCATCGCCACAAGGGAGAGAGAAGAGGCAACATGGAAATTAAATGCCTTGCCTAAGGGCACAATCGTCACTGCACCAACGGGGCTCGAACTCCGGACTTTTCGCACCTGAAGCGAACGCGCATCCACTGCACTATCACGACTTCCATGAGAATGCAATAATATGTGAGAATTGTTGATTTATGCTAATAATATGTGAGATTGTTGATTTATGCAAATAATATGTGAGAATTGTTGATTTATGCAATAATATGTGAGAATTGTTGATTTATGCAATAATATGTGAGAATTGTTGATTTATGCAAATAATATGTGAGAATTGTTGATTTATGCAAATAATATGTGAGAATTGTTGATTTATGCAAATAATATGTGAGAATTGTTGATTTATGCAAATAATATGTGAGAATTGTTGATTTATGCAAATAATATGTGAGATTTGTTGATTTATGCCAATAATATGTGAGAATTGTTGATTTATGCAAATAATATGTGAGAATTGTTGATTTATGCTATAATATGTGAGAATTGTTGATTTATGCCAATAATATGTGAGAATTGTTGATTTATGCAAATAATATGTGAGAATTGTTGATTTATGCTAATAATATGTGAGAATTGTTGATTTATGCAAATAATATGAGAGATTGTCGATTTATACAATTATATGTGAGATTGTTGATTTATGCAAATAATATGTGAGAATTGCTGATTTATGCAATAATATGTGAGAATTGTTGATTTATGCCAATAATATGTGAGAATTGTTGATTTATGCAAATAATATGTGAGAATTGTTGATTTATGCTAATAATATGTGAGATTGTTGATTTATGCCAATAATATGTGAGAATTGTTGATTTATGCAAATAATATGTGAGAATTGTTGATTTATGCAAATAATATGTGATGTTTGTTGATTTATGCCAATAATATGTGAGATTGTCGATTTATACAATTATATGTGAGATTGTTGATTTATACAATTATATGTGAGATTGTTGATTTATACAATTATATGTGAGATTGTTGATTTATACAATTATATGTGAGATTGTTGATTTATACAATATGTGAGATTGTCGATTTATACAATTATATGTGAGATTGTCGATTTATACAATTATATGTGAGATTGTTGATTTATACAATTATATGTGAGATTGTCGATTTATACAATTATATGTGAGATTGTCGATTTATACAATTATATGTGAGATTGTTGATTTATACAATTATATGTGAGATTGTTGATTTATACAATTATATGTGAGATTGTTGATTTATACAATTATATGTGAGATTGTCGATTTATGCAAGTAGTGACAGTATTCTGTTGTGATTTTCGTGTAAATTTGCAGTTTTGTTCATAAGTAATGTTAGCTTGGTTAATGTTATAAAAAGATTAAACTGAGCATATAATTACGTTTATTACAGATGTGGCATGATTTACATGGATCCTCTACAACTAGGCTGGGAACCGCTGGTGAAGTCCTGGATGGCTACAAGTTTGTCTGAATATAAACTTATTCCTGAACAAAGAGACACCATCAAAGTTAGTACTCCAAACAGTAATTAGACTGGAAAATCTTCTGATTACCATGGTAGCCATTTATTTATGTCCAGAATTGAATCTGGTAGTGAACTGACATGTATATTTCTTGGTAATACTTTCCTTACTTGCTATGAATAATTGATAGAACTACAATACTTCTGTCACAATCAACAACCAAAAATACGTTTGAAAATTTATACTGTAGCGCAATTATGCCAATATAAACTGTGGTGCCAATTGTTAGCTCTTTTCTAGAAGTTTTTATTGGCGATGTCTTAACCCTTTCCTTCATAGAGATTTAGGTTAATATACTATTATATCTCCATACAAACGACAGCCATTTAGCTATCATGCAGTGGATAAGTAGTCGTCATATCTATCCCACCTCCATAGATATTACTGGGACTACATGAGATTCTGGACTTTATTATGAACATTGGTTTGGCTACTACATTGCCCATGTATGTCATATTGGTAATGGCGTCAAGAGGTGCTTCTCTGAGGGAAAGGGTTAAATTGGCGCATTTCTCTTATCCCGCAAAAATTCAACCCACATTCAGCTTGGCAAGAGAAATGCCAATAATTCGTACTACTATGGGATAGAAATCTAATCAGTGACATCACGTGCTTCCGTGCTTCCGACATGGTTAAATCAAATTGCATTGTAAATTCAGCTTGGCAAGAGAAACGCCAATAATTCGTACTACTATGGGATAGAAATCTAATCAGTGACATCACGTGCTTCCGATACATTTAAATCAAATTGCATTGTAAATTAATTGGAAAAGTAATAAGTAATATCCATTAGAATGCAAACAAACACATTTATTTCACTCGTTTAACCTTTTCCTTCATAGAGATTTAGGTTAATATACTATTATATCTCCATGATACATGAAATTTGATTGGTGTCCGAAACTTAGGTCTTTATTGAACGACGCCATGTTGAATTCACATGTAAGTGAAATTGTGATTTTATTTTAAAAGATGTTATGCAATCTGAGTTTAGTCAAGCATATTAAATGCAAGAATGATCACTTTTACATAATATTATTTCATCTGCTATAAGAGACTGACTAAAAGCTATTCACAATAAAACCGTAGGTATATAAAATAACAAAATAACAAATTCCATTTTCTTCATTTCTTTTCGAAACAGGATTAATCTGGGGTATTACTGTCAAGTTTACCTCCATTTTGATAACTACTCATTTGCTTTCCTTTGTTTATTTTGACAGTAACTTAAATGCAATATAATAGCTAGATTTAGATTTGGCAGAAATCGTTACTGATCATCAATGTACTGTAGAACACTATCTATTCGCGAGTATTTATATTTCGCTTATTTTCGCGATCTAGAATTCATGATTCTCGTGAATAATACGGTGTCCGAATGTTACATCCGAATTATGTAGATTTTATCCAAATTTTGAAAGTCAATACAATTATAAGCGCGATATATAATCACTCACCTTTATATTTCGCGATGCTGCATGGATGTGCGCATTCTAAGTTCCGCGAATTAATTGAAAATGTTCAACATCGTGAAAATTGCAAAACAAAGTGTTCACGAAATTATAGTATTTTACGTAGCCAAAATAAAACCTCCTCCCATAAATCTACTTATACATCAATTAATCCTACAAGCATGAATTTCATTATGGTACATATCTTACAAATTCTAAATGTAATCTCATTGTTTGCAATGTTAACCAGTTAATTCAAATGCTGTTTTGGAAGTCGTGATAGGACAGTGGATGCGCATTAGCTTCAGGTGCGGAAGGTCTGGAGTTCGATCCCCGCTGGAGCAGTTACGATTGTGCCCTTAGGCAAGGCATTTAATTTCCACATTGCCTCTTCTCTCTCCCTCGTTGCTATGGATTCAATCAGGAATGAGGTCTCGAGAGTGATTAATATAAGTTGTAAGAACTTGTTTTTCTCAATTTGGTTTCGATTTTTGTTTTTGGGGTTTAAAGTTGCACCAACAGCGTAGGTCATATGGGAACTCTCCAGCTATTATTGGTGGAGGAAGACCCTGGGTGCCCCTCCAAGCAATACTTAATGCACCCGGGTAGAACCACTGACTGAACACATGCCAGCTGGATAACTTTCTCACTTCAAAGAATTCGACACCCGTCAGTAGGATTCGAACCTACATCAGTGAGTGGAAGTCATGATAGCGCAATGGTAGCGCGTTCGCTTCAGGTGCTACATCAGTGAGTGGAAGTCATGATAGCGCAATGGTAGCGCGTTCGCTTCAGGTGCGAAAGGAAAGAGTTCGAGCCCTGCTGGATCCTATACGATTGTGCCTTTAGGTGAGGTATTTAAATTCCACAGGCCTCTTCTCTCTCCCTCGTGGCGATGAATTCCATCAGGAATGAGGTCTCGAGAGTGATTAATATAAGTTGAACTTGTTTCGCAATCTAATTAAAATAAATTTGTATAAACTAAGTGAGTGGTAAGTGATTTGAAGTGAACAACCATAAGCACTCGTCACGGACCACCCCACCCACCTCATAGTATTATAGGCATAAACACTCGTCACGGAGACCACCCCACCTCATAGTATTATAGGCATAAACACTCGTCACGGAGACAACCCCACCTCATAATATTATAGGCATAAACACTCGTCACAGAGACCACCCCACCTCATAGTATTATAGGCATAAACACTCGTCACGGAGACCACCCCACCCACCTCATAGTATTATAGGCATAAACACTCATCATGGAGACCACCCCACCACCTCATAGTTTATAGGCATAAACACTCGTCACGGAGACCACCCCACCCACCTCATAGTATTATAGGCATAAACACTCGTCACGGAGACCACCCCACCTCATAGTATTATAGGCATAAACACTCATCACGGAGACCACCCCACCACATAGTATTATAGGCATAAACACTCGTCACGGAGACCACCCCACCCCACCTCATAGTATTATAGGCATAAACAATTATTGTGTTTGTCACTACAGCTGATGTTTGAATGGCTGCTTCCTCCATGCTTGAGTTACGTAATCAAATACTGCAAGCACCTGCTCAACTGTCACCCGATGCACCTAACAATGAGCATGCTCAAGCTCTATGCCTGTCTCATCAAGGATATCAGGTACAATCTCGCATACTTCATGCTTTCCCATATAGAAATTTATCAGTGACAATAAAATGTGTTATTCCACTGGTTGAAAGAAGTGGAATAACACATTTTACTTCGGACTGCAACATTTGCAGACATCATTAACCCATTTCATTCTGGATACCGTTCAAACAGTATTTGCAAAGAACATAGAGCCAGATCAACCGCCACGGAACGTGCCGTCTGATCAGGCTCTATGCTGTTTGCTATTCAGATGATCTTGCTAAGACACTTGGCTATGTAGCAAACAACATAGATCCTGATCAGCATGCAGCGTTACGCTGCGGCTGATCTGGATCTATGTTGTTTGCAAAAGCCTTTAAATGTATCCAGAATGAATTTAGCCTAGTAATTATAAAATATTTACATGCACGTTTGTTTAATAATTCAGCCAATACGGTGATATATGAATAATATGGAGACGAAAGCTCGATACATCGAAAGTACACGCAAATAAGTGATGGTTGTTGAGTAATTGGGCTATTTTTGTTTAATTTATTATGATAGTTTCGTTGAATTGATAAAAAGTAAACAAGTAAACTGTTTTCCTGTTTTGCAAGATAGCGCATATTATGCTTACAGCATAGACAAATGACACATGCATGAATCAATCAATATGTAATGACTATTGTCATTATTGGGACATCTAACGGCGTCGATCAATCTATACACTGTACTTATAACATGGGCATAGTAATGACAAATTAGAGATAAAATGAATGCTAAACCTCTCTAACATGTCACCTGTGAAAGGTAATAAACGAAAATATTTCAGATTGGTGGCCATCTTGGATTTATGCTAATTAGGCAAATTTGCATGATGGGATTTTTTGGGACTTTTAGTATGGTGTGCTGGAGATATCATAGAAATGCACTGTGGCAAAATAATTTGTTTCCAAGATGACCTTAAAAATGAGCTAGTTTGTTTGGACTATTTTTTACCTTTTACCTATCCATTGCAATAGTTGACTCATAATGTGTCATTCTTACAAGACACGTCACTCTATTTATTTCTCATGTAGGTCTATAGGAGATGAAGAGGATGATGAAGAATATATCTTTGAAGAGGAGTCGGTGGAGGGTGAGGAGGCAGAAGCCATTAAGGAGAAGACGACGATCTCAGAGCAGAAGATAATCGAAGAGAAGACTAACATGCTCATCTGCTACTTCCTATTCTCAATCGTCTGGTCGGTTGGGGCTACGCTCGATGAAAACTCTCGCATAAAGTTTGACGAGTTTTTTAGGTCACTGTGTGAGATGGAGAGTACCAAGGATAAACACCCCCGGTAAATATGTTGAAATATTCCTTCAAGCACCACTTCACGTATAACCATATCTCTGTATATGTAACATTTTCAATGAAATTAATTGACTGGATTTTAATACTTTTAGTACCGTCCGTCCATACTCGTCTAATAAGACGAGAATTTTATCCTCATATTTTGAGTTTATAAGTGGGATCCGTCTTATAAGTGGGATACTAAACGGTAACCCACGGTTTCCAAGGTCATAATCAGCTATTCGGCAGTTTAAATTGCTGACTAGCTGTTGTTTTTTTTTCTTTGTTTTTTTTATACATGTTTCATGTATGAACTGTTTTTCATAATAATGACCCTTATTGATCTCACAGGGAAGACGACTCCGATAAATTTCCAAGGTAAGACCAGTTAGCTTTGTGCTACAGAAAGACAGTTGCTGCTCTTAACACGAGTTTCTTCCCTTGGATAGTGTGTGCTGGAATCCAGTTGAAGTTAACTCCCCTTCAAATTTCTAATTATGCTTTATTAACTGTAACAAATAAAATTACTAAAGTCTTTCCCACCTAGCTGTTGTCCACCATATTTTTGAAATTCATAATTTTATATAAAATAATGTCTTTAGAATCACAATTATGATGAGAGAAATGATATTGCTGTTTTAATAAAGGTTACCCTCGTGTAGGCCAACTATATTCGTTATAAATCAATTATTATCCAAATGTATCGCTATAGAAATGCAACAACCCAAGGTATATTTTACTGTGTTAGACTAATATAAAATATTCGTTCGGGTGTAGCTCCGTTTCTCGGTGTAGCTCCGTTTCTCAGTGAAGCTCCGTTTCTCGATGTAGCTCCGTTTCTCGGTGTAGCTCCGTTTCTCGGTGTAGCTCTGTTTCTTGATGTAGCTCCGTTTCTCGATGTAGCTCCATTTCTCGGTGTAGCTCCGTTTCTCGATGTAGCTCCGTTTCTCGGTGTAGCTCCATTTCTCGATGTAGTTCCATTTCTCGATGTAGCTCGTTTCTCGATGTAGCTCCGTTTCTCGATGTAGCTCCGTTTCTCGATGTAGCTCCGTTTCTCGATGTAGCTCCGTTTCTCGATGTAGCTCCGTTTCTCGGTGTAGCTCCGTTTCTCGGTGTAGCTCCGTTTCTCGGTGTAGCTCCGTTTCTCGGTGTAGCTCCGTTTCTCGGTGTAGCTCCGTCTCTCGGTGTAGCTCCGTCTCTCGGTGTAGCTCCGTCTCTCGGTGTAGCTCCGTCTCTCGGTGTAGCTCCGTCTCTCGGTGTAGCTCCGTCTCTCGGTGTAGCTCCGTCTCTCGGTGTAGCTCCGTCTCTCGGTGTAGCTCCGTCTCTCGGTGTAGCTCCGTCTCTCGGTGTAGCTCCGTCTCTCGGTGTAGCTCCGTCTCTCGGTGTAGCTCCGTCTCTCGGTGTAGCTCCGTCTCTCGGTGTAGCTCCGTCTCTCGGTGTAGCTCCGTCTCTCGGTGTAGCTCCGTCTCTCGGTGTAGCTCCGTCTCTCGGTGTAGCTCGTTGTCTCGTTTCTCGGTGTAGCTCCGTTTCTCGGTGTAGCTCCGTTTCTCGGTGTAGCTCCGTTTCTCGGTGTAGCTCCGTTTCTCGGTGTAGCTCCGTTTCTCGGTGTAGCTCCGTTTCTCGGTGTAGCTCCGTTTCTCGGTGTAGCTCCGTTTCTCGATGTAGCTCCGTTTCTCGGTGTAGCTCCGTTTCTCGATGTAGCTCCGTTTCTCGGTAATAAATCAAAATAGCAAGGAAATGTATGTGCATAAATCAAATTAAAAATGTTTTATTAAAATGACTGGCATAAGAAACGGACAATTAAGCACTCGCATTTAGTGTAAGCTCGTCTAACGAACACTCGCATTTAGTGTAAGCTTGTCTAACGAACACTTGCATTCAGTGTAAGCTCGTCTAACGAACACTCGCATTTAGTGTAAGTTCATATAACGAACACTCGCATTTAGTGTAAGCTCGTCTAACGAACACTCGCATTTAGTGTAAGCTTGTCTAACGAACACTCGCATTTATCGTAAGCTCATCTAACGAACACTCACATTTAGTGTAAGCTCGTCTAGCGAACACTCGCATTTAGTGTAAGCTTGTCTAACGAACACTTGCATTCAGTGTAAGTTCGTCTAACGAACACTCGCATTTAGTGTAAGCTTTTCTAACGAACACTCGCATTTAGTGTAAGCTCGTCTAACGAACACTCGCATTTAGCGTAAGCTCGTCTAACGAACACTCGCATTTAGTGTAAGCTCGTCTAACGAACACTCGCATTTAGCGTAAGCTCGTCTAACGAGCACTCGCATTTAGTGTAAGCTCGTCTAACGAACACTCGCATTTAGCGTAAGCTCGTCTAACGAACACTCGCATTTAGTGTAAGCTTGTCTAACGAACACTTGCATTCAGTGTAAGCTCGTCTAACGAACACTCGCATTTAGTGTAAGCTCGTCTAACGAACACTCGCATTTAGCGTAAGCTCGTCTAACGAACACTCGCATTTAGTGTAAGCTTGTCTAACGAACACTTGCATTCAGTGTAAGCTCGTCTAACGAACACTCGCATTTAGTGTAAGCTTTTCTAACGAACACTCACATTTAGTGTAAGTTCATATAACGAACACTCGCATTTAGTGTCAGCTCGTGTAACGAACACTCGCATTTAGTGTAAGCTCGTCTAACGAACACTCGCATTTAGCATAAGCTCATCTAACGAACACTCGCATTTAGTGTCAGCTCATCTATGCAGCAAATACTACACCAGTAGGTGGATAACTGAGCATATACTATACCAGTAGGTGGATAACTGAGCAAATACTATATCAGTAGGTGGATAACTGAGCAAATACTATACCAGTAGGTGGATAACTGAGCAAATACTATACCAGTAGGTGGATAACTGAGCAAATACTATACCAGTAGGTGGATAACTGAGCAAATACTATACCAGTAGGTGGATAACTGAGCAAATACTATACCAGTAGGTGGATAACTGAGCATATACTATACCAGTAGGTGGATAACTGAGCATATACTATACCAGTAGGTGGATAACTGAGCATATACTATACCAGTAGGTGGATAACTGAGCAAATACTATATCAGTAGGTGGATAACTGAGCAAATACTATACCAGTAGGTGGATAACTGAGCAAATACTATACCAGTAGGTGGATAACTGAGCAAATACTATACCAGTAGGTGGATAACTGGGCAAATACTATACCAGTAGGTGGATAACTGAGCAAATACTATACCAGTAGGTGGATAACTGAGCATATACTATACCAGTAGGTGGATAACTGAGCATATACTATACCAGTAGGTGGATAACTGAGCATATACTATACCAGTAGGTGGATAACTGAGCAAATACTATATCAGTAGGTGGATAACTGAGCAAATACTATACCAGTAGGTGGATAACTGAGCAAATACTATACCAGTAGGTGGATAACTGAGCAAATACTATACCAGTAGGTGGATAACTGAGCAAATACTATACCAGTAGGTGGATAACTGAGCATATACTATACCAGTAGGTGGATAACTGGGCAAATACTATACCAGTAGGTGGATAACGGAGCATATACTATACCAGTAGGTGGATAACTGAGCAAATACTATACCAGTAGGTGGATAACTGAGCATATACTATACCAGTAGGTGGATAACTGAGCAAATACTATAGTGGTGGTTGTATACTATACCAGTAGGTGGATAACTGAGCAAATACTATATCAGTAGGTGGATAACTGAGCAAATACTATACCAGTAGGTGGATAACTGAGCAAATACTATACCAGTAGGTGGATAACTGAGCAAATACTATACCAGTAGGTGGATAACTGGGCAAATACTATACCAGTAGGTGGATAACTGAGCAAATACTATACCAGTAGGTGGATAACTGAGCATATACTATACCAGTAGGTGGATAACTGAGCATATACTATACCAGTAGGTGGATAACTGAGCATATACTATACCAGTAGGTGGATAACTGAGCAAATACTATATCAGTAGGTGGATAACTGAGCAAATACTATACCAGTAGGTGGATAACTGAGCAAATACTATACCAGTAGGTGGATAACTGAGCAAATACTATACCAGTAGGTGGATAACTGGGCAAATACTATACCAGTAGGTGGATAACTGAGCAAATACTACACCAGTAGGTGGATAACTTGGCAAATACTATACCAGTAGGTGGATAACTGGGCAAATACTATACCAGTAGGTGGATAACTGGGCAAATACTATACCAGTAGGTGGATAACTGAGCAAATACTATACCAATAGGTGGATAACTGAGCTAAACTGTGGGGTGTTGTCACCTGTTGTTTGTCCATCTGTTTCTAAATCAGTAACTTTTTTAAACACATGTACCATTTTAAAACAATTAAGCAATTTGAATCTCACATTAACCAAACTTTGTTTGAACTCTTTTATCAATACAGTGACCCTCTAAACAAGAATTTCCACTATGCCCAAACACATTTCTTTGTAAACCCTCTAAACAAGAATATCCACTATACCCGAACACATTTCTTTGTAAACCCTCTAAACCAGAATTTCCACTATACCTGAACACATTTCTTTTGTAAACCCTCTAAACAAGAATTTCCACTATACCCGAACACATTTCTTTTGTAAAGTCTCTGTAAACCAGAACCTGTGTTTTTCGTAAAACAGAATACATATTCTAGAAAATCTATGCATTTTCAAGTGCAAGCCAAACAGCCTCTTCTTTCGATACATTCATACTAAATTCAAAACTGACAATATAAGCATATAATGTTCAACTATTTAGTTCACAATTGTCTCTCCTACTTCTAAAAATAAACTAAATATAAATGTTTTTCAGTGAACATGTAAGCCATGCAGACAAATACCATGCACTATGAAAACTCTAATCTGTAAGCCCTTCCAAACAAACATGTTGTTGGTTCTTGTGGCCATATTGCATAGTGCTTTCACTATGCTTAATATCTCAGTGTGTTTCAATCAATGTAAGCCAAATTATGCCCTTTGAAATAGTCATTCTTGCTTAAGTTTCATAGTTCGCAGGGCACTACAATTATTTTCCAAGTTGACTTTTTTGTTTGTTATTTTTGTTTAAACTTTATTTATTTTACAACCATTGCGAAGCAAGTTTTAACAACTTATATTAATCACTCTTGTTGGCTCGGATGAAAGCGTATATGTGGTCATTCGTGTGGGAGGAAACTGGAGTACCCAGAGAAAACCCACCTGTCCGATCTGGCAACCACCGTACCATCTCACATACTTCCCGGTCCGAGGATCGAACCCTGGTTGCATTGGTGAGAAGCAAGCGCGCTAACCACTGCGCTAATCGGACAGCCTTGACTGATGAGCAGTTGACTGATGTCATAGCATATTGTCTTTTCTCATTACTTATCCATACATACTAAATAATGACACAGCTACAGCCATTGAACTAGAAAGCAATGCAAAAATTGTCAAAACAGTTCTCTCCTAATAATCCATAATTTTAGATAAGTAGTTAATTCGGCTGCAATGACAGATATTGGTGAGTTACTGCCCCTGAATACTTTTTAAGAAGGATAGATCCTCTTTAATTGGTTTCCTCCATTTTTATCGTTGTTTCCTTTGCACAACATGCTATCTCAATTTTCATCCGTAGTCTCATCTTATAATTAATAAATTATTAAATCTCGATATATATCCTGCAGTATATCCAATTATACTTCGATGAGATGACAATATCTGCTATGCAGACATCTATGTCATGGGTGTGTTAACCCATTCAACACCAAGTAACTCACATGGACTGGTCCATGATATTCATAAACCAATAAATGAATCGGAAAATCACATTTGGACAAGTTAATTTATCAAAATGGGTAATTATGTCTAAAAATAGTCATATCACTGGCAAAAAGTGCAGATCCTGATGAGACGGCTCGTCACGAGCCGGCTCATCTGGATCTACACTTTTTGTAAGCCTATTTAGAGGTCTGTGGTGTTGAAAGGGTTAAAGGTATGTGCATGTGTGATGTAGAACTCTCCGCAAATGGTTACCGCATAAGTTTGCATTTGTGAAACTCTAAAATCCAAACTTGTGTTTACACTATACAATAAGTACCAAGTCCCTACACGAGTAGTGGCTGTTTGAACAGCTATGTTGAAGCTGTCCAAAGTTGACACAAGAATCACTGACACATGAAGATGATTCCAAACAGCAATCGTCCGTGGGAAGAACGAGCGTTGATACACATTTAGTGTAAGGTGGGAAGAACAAGTGTTGATACACATTTAGTGTAAGGTGGGAAGAACGAGTGTTGATACACATTTAGTGTAAGGTGGGAAGAACAAGTGTTGATACACATTTAGTGTAAGGTGGGAAGAACGAGTGTTGATACACATTTAGTGTAAGGTGGGAAGAACAAGTGTTGATACACATTTAGTGTAAGGTGGGAAGAACGAGTGTTGATACACATTTAGTGTAAGGTGGGAAGAACAAGTGTTGATACACATTTAGTGTAAGGTGGGAAGAACGAGTGTTGATACACATTTAGTGTAAGGTGGGAAGAACAAGTGTTGATACACATTTAGTGTAAGGTGGGAAGAACAAGTGTTGATACACATTTAGTGTAAGGTGGGAAGAACAAGTGTTGATACACATTTAGTTTACATGTGTAAGTTACATTGGATGACTATGTCTTGTAGATTTAACTGTTGTTTGAGGGGTATGATATAACTATGGATCTGCCATTAAGTTATGTAACACTTTTGTACATCCAGTCAAAAGTAGTTCTTCTTTGTGTTAATGTTGGCCCATTCAACTGCTGAATCATAGTTGTTACACTCGGGTCCACTGGCCTTTTTTAACATTTTAACATTTAGCCTGTTAATACATTTAGTTACGCCATTTAATGTAATATTAATATTAGACATAGATGTGCAGATATTCCTTTATCCAGTAATGTTTGCAGATATTCCTTTATCCAGTAATGTTTGCAGATATTCCTTTATCCAGTAATGTTTGCAGATATTCCTTTATCCAGTAATGTTTGCAGATATTCCTTTATCCAGAAATGTTTGCAGATATTCCTTTATCCAGTAATGTTTGCAGATATTCCTTTATCCAGTAATGTTTGCAGATATTCCTTTATCCAGTAATGTTTGCAGATATTCCTGTATCCAGTAATGTTTGCAGATATTCCTTTATCCAGTAATGTTTGCAGATATTCCTTTATCCAGAAATGTTTGCAGATATTCCTTTATCCAGTAATGTTTGCAGATATTCCTTTATCCAGTAATGTTTTTGGTTTTGGCTGCCCAATTAGCGCAGTGGTTAGCGCGCTCGCTTCTCACCAATGCAATCCAAGTTCGATCCTCGGACCGGAAAGTATGTGAGATGGTACGGTGGTCGCCAGATCGACAGGTGGGTTTTCTCCGGGTACTCCGGTTTCATCCGCGCCAACGAAAGTGATTAATATAAGTTGTTAGAACTTGCTTCGCAATCTTGTAAAATAAATAAACTTTAAACTTTAAACCCCAATTATGTAGACTACCCCTCCCACACAACCCCCAGTGATGCAGAAGACCCCTCCCACACATCCCCCAATGATGCAGAAGACCCTCCCACACAACCCCAGTGATGCAGAAGACCCTCCCACACAACCCCCAGTGATGCAGAAGACCCCTCCCACACAACCCCCAGTGATGCAGAAGACCCCTCCCACACAACCCCAATGATGCAGAAGACCCCTCCCACACAACCCCCAATGATGCAGAAGACCCCTCCCACACAACCCCCAATGATGCAGAAGACCTCCCACACAACCCCCAATGATGCAGAAGACCCCTCCCACACAACCCCCAAAGATGCAGAAGACCCTCCACACAACCCCAATGATGCAGAAGACCCCTCCCACACAACCCCGATGATGCAGAAGACCCCTCCCACACAACCCCCAGTGATGCAGAAGACCCCTCCCACACAACCTCCAATGATGCAGAACACCCCTCCCACACAACCCCCAATGATGCAGAACACCCCTCCCACACACATGTACTCTCTCAAAATACCATGAACTGTGAGGGTTAGCGATACGAACCCCCAACGTGAACTCTCACAACTACCACGAACTGTGAGGGTTAGCGATACGAACCCCCAACGTGAACTCTCACAACTACCACGAACTGTGAGGGTTAGCGATACGAACCCCCAACATGAACTCTCACAACTACCACATACTGTGAGAGTTAGATAATATGAACCCTCAACATGAACTCTACTTTGATACACATCTATTATACTTTGCATCCCGTAATGGCTTCCATCTCCAGCGGAGAGCCCCGATGTCATCTCACATCTCTTGTTTCACTTGGATCGAAGTAAGGTACCTCCCCTTCACCCCCCTTCACCTCCCCTTCACCTCCTCCTTCACCTCCTCATCCCTCCCCCTACTAACACTCCTAGGATTTGCTTTTTAACACTTTAATAACTATGGCGATCACAACATGATTTTGTATATTTGTTTAGACAATAGATATAATTTTTTATATAGAGAAGATATTAATATATGTTACACTGGGTATTTTGGCTAGCATTGTCATTACCACCCAGTTTAATATATAATAATGTATGATATTGTAACAGGAGTCCAGTTTACTATAAGCTAGATTTTGGTTGCTGTGTTTTAGTTTCTGGAATATTGTATTGTAGCAGGTAAGATATATGACTGTACAGCATCTTCATTTGCATGCAGACAATCTCTCACCAAAATGCAAACACTCTTCATGATTTGTACTCATTATTAGGGACAGAGGTGACCTTGCCATAGCGATACTGGTTTAATACTGATGTAGACCTCGCCATAGAGATACTGGTTTAATACTGATGTAGGCCTTGCCATAGCGATACTGGTTTAATACTGATGTAGACCTCGCCATAGAGATACTGGGTTAATACTGATGTATGCCTTGCCATAGCGATACTAGGTTAATACTGATGTATGCCTTGCCATAGTGATACTGGTTTAATACTGATGTATGCCTCACCACAGCGATACTGGGTTAATACTGATGTAGGCCTCGCCACAGCGATACTGGGTTAATACTGATGTAGGCCTATATACTTATTACTAGGCCTTTGCCAATTCACATTGGATGAAGTAATTTTCTGTTAATTTTCAGTTTTGGCATAATTTTAAAATGCAAATTCTCTACATGTAGTCATTGTAGTGTATCATATGATGTATCTCGGCCAACATTGTAGTGTATCATATGATGTATCTCGGCCAACATTGTAGTGTATCATATGATGTATCTCGGCCAACATTGTAGTGTATCATATGATGTATCTCGGCCAACATTTCTGTAGTGTTTAAAAACTTTTCATTCTAATTGAATAATATATAGTTTCAGTTACGTGCCTGGTTTAGAGCCAAATAATTTGTTTTACAACAATAATAAATAAAAGTAATTGTAGTTAACCAGCATACACGTTGGAAGTTATTACATTATTGCCGTTCATGAGGAGCTGTATAACCAATGGCAACCAAACCCCTCGCATTGATCACAATTATTCAAACTTTAACCCTTTCAACACTGCAGGCCGGTAATTATATAATGTCAATGTTTGCAAACAGTGCAGATCACAGATGGATATGTAGTCCAGTGGTAACATGCTGGACTGGTAATCCAGGAATCCCCCGTCTGACCCTAATAAAATGAACAGTCTTTCAGATGAGACTTTAAACCGAGGTCTCGTGTCGGTGCTGTACACCGTGTGCACGTAAAAGAACTAGAGGAGACTCTGGAATGGGTCTCTGTCTGTATCATTGCACTATCCTCCAAAAATCTAAAATGACTAATCTCTTCAGGAGGCGTCGCTCATATGGGCAAATGGTAGCGACGATAAATAAACGTAAAACACACAGAGTGCAGATCCAGATGAGCTTTCCCGTAATGAGCTGTCATCACGATATCTGCTGTCAATCATTCTCAAAAGGAAAACATATGCTTTCTCAAGAATGAACTAGTCTGAAAGTTTGAATGGACCAATGTAATAGTTCCAAACAGTAGCATGGACTAATCCAATAAGTAATATAGGATTGAAAGGGTTAAAGCATTAAATATCCGATCTGGTATACGTTCACTGGTATACCTTCACTAGTATACCTTCACTGGTATACCTTCACTGGTATACCTTCCAGTTGAAGTTTATCTTGTATTTATTTAACCCTTTCCTTCCTAGAGATTTAGGTTAATATACTATTATATCTCCATACAAATGACAGCCATATTTAGCTATCATGCAGTGGATAAGTAGTCGCCATATCTATCACACCTCCATAGGTATTACTGGGACTACATAGAGATTTATGTTAATATACTATTATATCTCCATACAAATGACAGCCATATTTAGCTATCATGCAGTGGATAAGTAGTCGCCATATCTATCACACCTCCATAGGTATTACTGGGACTACATAGAGATTTATGTTAATATACTATTATATCTCCATACAAATGACAGCCATATTTAGCTATCATGCAGTGGATAAGTAGTCGCCATATCTATCACACCTCCATAGGTATTACTGGGACTACATAGAGATTTATGTTAATATACTATTATATCTCCATACAAATGACAGCCATATTTAGCTATCATGCAGTGGATAAGTAGTCGCCATATCTATCACACCTCCATAGGTATTACTGGGACTACATAGAGATTTATGTTAATATACTATTATATCTCCATACAAATGACAGCCATATTTAGCTATCATGCAGTGGATAAGTAGTCGCCATATCTATCACACCTCCATAGGTATTACTGGGACTACATAGAGATTTATGTTAATATACTATTATATCTCCATACAAATGACAGCCATATTTAGCTATCATGCAGTGGATAAGTAGTCGCCATATCTATCACACCTCCATAGATATTACTGGGACTACA
>CM026398.1:35725583-35773531 GCA_014843695.1 Archivesica marissinica
TGAACCATATTGATTGTGGGGTCACTGGTGTTGATCAGTGAATGAATGATATTGATTGTGGGGTCACTGGTGTTGATCAGTAAATGAACCATATTGATTGTGGGTTCACTGGTGTTGATCAGTGAATGAACCATATTGATTGTGGGTTCACTGGTGTTGATCAGTGAATGAACCATATTGATTGTGGGGTCACTGGTGTTGATCAGTGAATGAACCATATTGATTGTGGGGTCACTGGTGTTGATCAGTGAATGAACCATATTGATTGTGGGTTCACTGGTGTTGATCAGTGAATGAACCATATTGATTGTGGGTTCACTGGTGTTGATCAGTGAATGAACCATATTGATTGTGGGTTCACTGGTGTTGATCAGTGAATGAACCATATTGATTGTGGGGTCACTGGTGTTGATCAGTGAATGAACCATATTGATTGTGGGGTCACTGGTGTTGATCAGTGAATGAACCATATTGATTGTGGGGTCACTGGTGTTGATCAGTAAATGAACCATATTGATTGTGGGGTCACTGGTGTTGATCAGTGAATGAATGATATTGATTGTGGGGTCACTGGTGTTGATCAGTGAATGAACCATATTGATTGTGGGGTCACTGGTGTTGATCAGTGAATGAACCATATTGATTGTGGGTTCACTGGTGTTGATCAGTGAATGAACCATATTGATTGTGGGTTCACTGGTGTTGATCAGTGAATGAACCATATTGATTGTGGGGTCACTGGTGTTGATCAGTGAATGAACCATATTGATTGTGGGGTCACTGGTGTTGATCAGTAAATGAACCATATTGATTGTGGGGTCACTGGTGTTGATCAGTGAATGAACCATATTGATTGTGGGTTCACTGGTGTTGATCAGTGAATGAACCATATTGATTGTGGGGTCACTGGTGTTGATCAGTGAATGAACCATATTGATTGTGGGGTCACCGGTGTTGATCAGTGAATGAACCATATTGATTGTGGGTTCACTGGTGTTGATCAGTGAATGAACCATATTGATTGTGGGGTCACTGGTGTTGATCAGTGAATGAACCATATTGATTGTGGGGTCACTGGTGTTGATCAGTGAATGAACCATATTGATTGTGGGGTCACTGGTGTTGATCAGTGAATGAACCATATTGATTGTGGGGTCACTGGTGTTGATCAGTGAATGAACCATATTGAGAGATAGTGTGAGAAATTAACATATATAAATGGCTGCGAAAGATTAACATGAATAAATGGCTGTGAGAGATTAACATAAATAAATGGCTGTGAGAGATTAACATGAATAAATGGCTTAGTGAGATTAACATGAATAAATTGATGTGAGAGATTAACATGAATAAATGGCTGTGAGAGATTAACATAAATAAATGGCTGGGGATATTAACATGAATAAATGGATGTGAGAGATTAACATAAATGAATGGCTCTGAGAGATTAACATGAATAAATGGATGTGAGAGATTAACATGAATAAATGGCTTAGGGAGATTAACATGAATAAATGGTTGTGAGAGATTAACATAAATAAATGGATGTGAGAGATTAACATGAATAAATGGTTGTTAGAAATTAACATGAATAAATGGTTGTTAGAGATTAACATTAATAAATGGCTGTGAGAGATTAACATGAATAAATGGCTTAGTGAGATTAACATGAATAAATTGATGTGAGAGATTAACATGAATAAATGGCTGTGAGAGATTAACATAAATAAATGGCTGGGGATATTAACATGAATAAATGGATGTGAGAGATTAACATAAATGAATGGCTCTGAGAGATTAACATGAATAAATGGATGTGAGAGATTAACATGAATAAATGGCTTAGGGAGATTAACATGAATAAATGGTTGTGAGAGATTAACATAAATAAATGGATGTGAGAGATTAACATGAATAAATGGTTGTTAGAAATTAACATGAATAAATGGTTGTTAGAGATTAACATTAATAAATGGCTGTGAGAGATTAACATGAATATATGGTTGTGAGAGATTAACATGAATAAATGGTTGTGAGAAATTAATATGAATAAATGGTTGTTAGAGATTAACATTAATAAATGGCTGTGAGAGATTAACATGAATAAATGGTTGTGAGAGATTAACATGAATAAATGGTTGTTAGAGATTAACATGAATAAATGGTTGTGAGAAATTAATATGAATAAATGGTTGTTAGAGATTAACATGAATAAATGGTTGTGAGAGATTAATATGAATAAATGGCTGTGAGAGATTTTTACCTATGCGTCTTAGTATGTTCACTTGTTGTGCAGTTTTTTACTTTCTTTTTGTAAGATAGGATTCTAGCATGTTTACAGAGTGTTTGGAAAGGCCATAATATGATAATTTTTCCAAGAGAATATTATGAGGAAAACAGTCAAAAGCCTTAGAGAGGTCCACAAGTTTTGTGATTGGTGGGACTAATGTCTCCTTACCAGGAGATAGACATATTAACAAGTTTTGTGATTGGTGGGACTAATGTCTCCTTACCAGGAGATATACATATTAACAAGTTTTGTGATTGGTGGGACTAATGTCTCCTTACCAGGAGATAGACATATTAACAAGTTTTGTGATTGGTGGGACTAATGTCTCCTTACCAGGAGATATACATATTAACAAGTTTTGTGATTGGTGTGACTAATGTCTCCTTACCAGGAGATAGACATATTAACAAGTTTTGTGATTGGTGGGACTAATGCCTCCTTACCAGGAGATAGACATATTAACAAGTTTTGTGATTGGTGGGACTAATGTCTCCTTACCAGGAGATAGACATATTAACAAGTTTTGTGATTGGTGGGACTAATGTCTCCTTACCAGGAGATAGACATATCAAAACAACCCACCAGATAGACATATTAACAAGTTTTGTGATTGGTGGGACTAATGTCTCCTTACCAGGAGATATACATATTAACAAGTTTTGTGATTGGTGGGACTAATGTCTCCTTACCAGGAGATAGACATATTAACAAGTTTTGTGATTGGTGGGACTAATGTCTCCTTACCAGGAGATAGACATATTAACAAGTTTTGTGATTGGTGGGACTAATGTCTCCTTACCAGGAGATAGACATATTAACAAGTTTTGTGATTGGTGGGACTAATGTCTCCTTACCAGGAGATATACATATTAACAAGTTTTGTGATTGGTGGGACTAATGTCTCCTTACCAGGAGATAGACATATTAACAAGTTTTGTGATTGGTGTGACTAATGTCTCCTTACCAGGAGATATACATATTAACAAGTTTTGTGATTGGTGTGACTAATGCCTCCTTACCAGGAGATAGACATATTAACAAGTTTTGTGATTGGTGGGACTAATGCCTCCTTACCAGGAGATAGACATATTAACAAGTTTTGTGATTGGTGGGACTAATGTCTCCTTACCAGGAGATAGACATATTAACAAGTTTTGTGATTGGTGGGACTAATGTCTCCTTACCAGGAGATAGACATATTAACAAGTTTTGTGATTGGTGGGACTAATGTCTCCTTACCAGGAGATAGACATATTAACAAGTTTTGTGATTGGTGGGACTAATGTCTCCTTACCAGGAGATAGACATATTAACAAGTTTTGTGATTGGTGGGACTAATGTCTCCTTACCAGGAGATAGACATATTAACAAGTTTTGTGATTGGTGGGACTAATGTCTCCTTACCAGGAGATAGACATATTAACAAGTTTTGTGATTGGTGGGACTAATGTCTCCTTACCAGGAGATAGACATATTAACAAGTTTTGTGATTGGTGGGACTAATGTCTCCTTACCAGGAGATAGACATATTAACAAGTTTTGTGATTGGTGGGACTAATGTCTCCTTACCAGGAGATAGACATATTAACAAGTTTTGTGATTGGTGTGACTAATGTCTCCTTACCAGGAGATAGACATATTAACAAGTTTTGTGATTGGTGGGACTAATGTCTCCTTACCAGGAGATAGACATATTAACAAGTTTTGTGATTGGTGGGACTAATGTCTCCTTACCAGGAGATAGACATATTAACAAGTTTTGTGATTGGTGGGACTAATGTCTCCTTACCAGGAGATAGACATATTAACAAGTTTTGTGATTGGTGGGACTAATGTCTCCTTACCAGGAGATAGACATATTAACAAGTTTTGTGATTGGTGGGACTAATGTCTCCTTACCAGGAGATAGACATATTAACAAGTTTTGTGATTGGTGGGACTAATGTCTCCTTACCAGGAGATAGACATATTAACAAGTTTTGTGATTGGTGGGACTAATGTCTCCTTACCAGGAGATAGACATATTAACAAGTTTTGTGATTGGTGGGACTAATGTCTCCTTACCAGGAGATAGACATATTAACAAGTTTTGTGATTGGTGGGACTAATGTCTCCTTACCAGGAGATAGACATATTAACAAGTTTTGTGATTGGTGGACTAATGCCTCCTTACCAGGAGATAGACATATTAACAAGTTTGTGATTGGTGGGACTAATGTCTCCTTACCAGGAGATAGACATATTAACAAGTTTTGTGATTGGTGGGACTAATGTCTCCTTACCAGGAGATAGACATATTAACAAGTGTTGTGATTGGTGGGACTAATGTCTCCTTACCAGGAGATAGACATATTAACAAGTTTTGTGATTGGTGGGACTAATGTCTCCTTACCAGGAGATAGACATATTAACAAGTTTTGTGATTGGTGGGACTAATGTCTCCTTACCAGGAGATAGACATATTAACAAGTTTTGTGATTGGTGGGACTAATGTCTCCTTACCAGGAGATAGACATATTAACAAGTTTTGTGATTGGTGGGACTAATGTCTCCTTACCAGGAGATAGACATATTAACAAGTTTTGTGATTGGTGGGACTAATGTCTCCTTACCAGGAGATAGACATATTAACAAGTTTTGTGATTGGTGGGACTAATGTCTCCTTACCAGGAGATAGACATATTAACAAGTTTGTGATTGGTGGGACTAATGTCTCCTTACCAGGAGATAGACATATTAACAAGTTTTGTGATTGGTGGGACTAATGCCTCCTTACCAGGAGATAGACATATTAACAAGTTTTGTGATTGGTGGGACTAATGCCTCCTTACCAGGAGATAGACATATTAACAAGTTCTGTGATTGGTGGGACTAATGCCTCCTTACCAGGAGATAGACATATTAACAAGTTTTGTGATTGGTGGGACTAATGCCTCCTTACCAGGAGATAGACATATTAACAAGTTTTGTGATTGGTGGGACTAATGCCTCCTTACCAGCTTTTACTAATTTGACATATTTTATTAGCACCAGTTACTTTTTTGGGATTAAATTTAATTATTATTTTTGAGATATCTACCTCTTCTACTGGTTTAAAATTAAAACTATTTTCCACAAAACATTTTTCTTTAATTTATCTATAGCTAAGACTTGGATGATTTGACTGATCAAACACATAATCATTCCCAATGTCTTTGGCAACATTTGTTAAAAATTTTTTTAAATATCTCTGCCATCATTTGAAAGATAAATACAATAGCTATAGTTTATAATAAATTTGAAGAATTTACACCAATAAATAAGTGAGATATGAAACCATTTATAGATGTATCTCTTTCTTGCAAATTTCATATACGGTTGCCATGGAAACGCTCTGGTAACAAGTATAGGGGAAAAGTGCATCGATGGAACATTTTTTTAAATTGATCAATAGATGCTATCCAACAGTTTGGTGTTATGTGAAATATTTTTAGGGGATGGGTGCATCAGGGGACCTATTTTAAGACATAGAGTACATGGACATGGATACTTGCTATGGTCTAAAGCATTCTTAAGAAAACAAATTGAATTAAACCTTTCTATTACCAATGTTCATTCAAATACAAAATGTATTCATACTTGGTCTCATGTAGTAGTACATAGCGTTCGTTCCTCAAATTTTAGTAACACGGACAAATTAAAATAAAATGATACTCATCTTCAATGTCTCTAACAGTGCAACATTGGCAATAGCACTCATATCTCTGTACTCTATTATTTTATTATGTACTATCAAGATAACAAAGTGTGGTATACATTGCACTGTGAGCAGTTACATCAAGAACTATTTGTATATCTGAAATGTATTTAATATATATATATGTATAATGTTTTATATAATATATCAAATGTAACATGTACTAATGAAGCATTCATTAATCAAACCAGGTATCATATCCCAACTGATTTCCCGCCAATCCTCATCTATACATAATGCAGAACATTCCAATTCCAAATGTAATCTTAACCTCACACCTAAACCTGCCTTGTTTGGAGCGAAAAAGAGTCATATGACAGAAGCAGACCAACGGCGGAGAGTATCCAGCATATATGGTGCTGATTCGGCAGTTATAGTAAACCAAGAACGATTGGCTCGTATGTTCTTATTACAGAAATGTAGCCCAAATGTAAAATCAACCACAATATATCTCTATATTTGCACATTGTATGTTTCGCTTACCTATGCAAATGCTTGGGGAGGGATATTGTAATCAATGTTTGTCCAAGTCTGTCTGTTGATCTATTAACCATTTCCCCCATATCGATGTAAGTTTACCTGCTACTGTATCTCCATACATGACACAGCCATTTAACTATTGTTATCAATGTAATGTGGTAAAATGGTTATATCCTCTCGACTCTGCCACCAAATATATTAGTACACATTACTTAATACTGCATACATTGAATGCATCCCTTAATTTTGTCAAGATAAACAAGGCTGGCGATGATTGATCATGACATAATTTCCAGTGTTTATTCCCTCTGGTGAGATTTCCAGTGTTTATTCCCTCTGGTGAGATTTCCAGTGTTTATTCCCTCTGGTGAGATTTCAGTGTTTATTCCCTCTGGTGAGATTTCTAGTGTTTATTCCCTCTGGTGAGATTTCCAGTGTTTATTCTCTCTGGTGGTGAGATTTCCAGTGTTTATTCCCTCTGGTGGTGAGATTTCCAGTGTTTATTCCCTCTGGTGGTGAGATTTCCAGTGTTTATTCCCTCTGGTGGTGAGATTTCCAGTGTTTATTCCTGGTGGTGAGATTTCCAGTGTTTATTCCCTCTGGTGGTGAGATTTCCAGTGTTTATTCCCTCTTCCAGTTTTATTCCCTGTGGTGAGATTTCCAGTGTTTATTCCCTCTGGTGGTGAGATTTCCAGTGTTTATTCCCTCTGGTGGTGAGATTTCCAGTGTTTATTCCCTCTGGTGAGATTTCCAGTGTTTATTCCCTCTGGTGGTGAGATTTCCAGTGTTTATTCCCTCTGGTGGTGAGATTTCCAGTGTTTATTCCCTCTGGTGGTGAGATTTCCAGTGTTTATTCCCTCTGCTTACATTATATCCTCTGGTAGCAATCTGGGTTGAAGCAAATCTTCCCGTCTGCCGGCTACTTCCACCGACTACTTTGGTTGGAAGACATGTATATAATGAATAATCTATATTCCTGTCCATACTGCAGTTCTATATCCTGTCCTTGAAGTGACCCAATCCACATGATTAATCTACGGTTCTAGCCCTTGCATTAGACTATAGTTGCTGTATGTGTGCATACCATTGAAAGTATCTGCAGTCAGTGTTCACCAGTCTTGGTTTACTATTGTGAGATATAGAGCACCTTCCAGTCAGTGTTCACCAGTCTTGGTTTACTATTGTGTTATTGTGAGATATAGGGCATGTTCACCAGTCTTGGTTTACTATTGTGTTATTGTGAGATATAGAGCACCTTCCAGTCAGTGTTCACCAGTCTTGGTTTACTATTGTGTTATTGTGAGATATAGGGCATGTTCACCAGTCTTGGTTTACTATTGTGTTATTGTGAGATATAGAGCACCTTCCAGTCAGTGTTCACCAGTCTTGGTTTACTATTGTGTTATTGTGAGATATAGGGCATGTTCACCAGTCTTGGTTTACTATTGTGTTATTGTGAGATATAGAGCACCTTCCAGTCAGTGTTCACCAGTCTTGGTTTACTATTGTGTTATTGTGAGATATAGGGCATGTTCACCAGTCTTGGTTTACTATTGTGTTATTGTGAGATATAGAGCACCTTGCAGTCAGTGTTCACCAGTCAGTGTTCACCAGTCTTGGTTTACTATTGTGTTATTGTGAGATATAGAGCACCTTCCAGTCAGTGTTCACCAGTCTTGGCTTACTATTGTGTTATTGTGAGATATAGAGCACCTTCCAGTCAGTGTTCACCAGTCTTGGTTTACTATGGTGTTATGGTGAGATATAGAGCACCTTCCAGTCAGTGTTCACCAGTCTTGGTTTACTATTGTGTTATTGTCAGATATAGAGCACCTTCCAGTCAGTGTTCACCAGTCTTGGTTTACTATTGTGAGATATAGAGCACCTTCCAGTCAGTGTTCACCAGTCTTGGTTTACTATTGTGTTATTGTGAGATATAGGGCATGTTCACCAGTCTTGGTTTACTATTGTGTTATTGTGAGATATAGGGCATGTTCACCAGTCTTGGTTTACTATTGTGTTATTGTGAGATATAGGGCATGTTCACCAGTCTTGGTTTACTATTGTGTTATTGTGAGATATAGGGCATGTTCACCAGTCTTGGTTTACTATTGTGTTATTGTGAGATATAGGGCATGTTCACCAGTCTTGGTTTACTATTGTGTTATTGTGAGATATAGGGCATGTTCACCAGTCTTGGTTTACTATTGTGTTATTGTGAGATATAGGGCACCTTGCAGTCAGTGTTCACCAGTCAGTGTTCACCAGTCTTGGTTTACTATTGTGTTATTGTGAGATATAGAGCACCTTCCAGTCAGTGTTCACCATTCTTGGTTTACTATTGTGAGATATAGAGCACCTTTCAGTCAGTGTTCACCAGTCTTGGTTTACTATTGTGTTATTGTGAGATATAGGGCATGTTCACCAGTCTTGGTTTACTATTGTGTTATTGTGAGATATAGAGCACCTTCCAGTCAGTGTTCACCATTCTTGGTTTACTATTGTGAGATATAGAGCACCTTTCAGTCAGTGTTCACCAGTCTTGGTTTACTATTGTGTTATTGTGAGATATAGGCATGTTCACCAGTCTTGGTTTACTATTGTGTTATTGTGAGATATAGAGCACCTTGCAGTCAGTGTTCACCAGTCAGTGTTCACCAGTCTTGGTTTACTATTGTGTTATTGTGAGATATAGAGCATGTTCACCAGTCTTGGATTACTATTGTGTTATTGTGAGATATAGAGCATGTTCACCAGTCTTGGTTTACTATTGTGTTATTGTGAGATATAGGGCATGTTCACCAGTCTTGGTTTACTATTGTGTTATTGTGAGATATAGGGCATGTTCACCAGTCTTGGTTTACTATTGTGTTATTGTGAGATATAGAGCATGTTCACCAGTCTTGGTTTACTATTGTGTTATTGTGAGATATAGGGCATGTTCACCAGTCTTGGTTTACTATTGTGTTATTGTGAGATATAGGGCATGTTCACCAGTCTTGGTTTACTATTGTGTTATTGTGAGATATAGAGCACCTTGCAGTCAGTGTTCACCAGTCAGTGTTCACCAGTCTTGGTTTACTATTGTGTTATTGTGAGATATAGCACCTTCCAGTCAGTGTTCACCATTCTTGGTTTACTATTGTGAGATATAGAGCACCTTTCAGTCAGTGTTCACCAGTCTTGGTTTACTATTGTGTTATTGTGAGATATAGGGCATGTTCACCAGTCTTGGTTTACTATTGTGTTATTGTGAGATATAGAGCACCTTGCAGTCAGTGTTCACCAGTCAGTGTTCACCAGTCTTGGTTTACTATTGTGTTATTGTGAGATATAGAGCACCTTCCAGTCAGTGTTCACCAGTCTTGGCTTACTATTGTGTTATTGTGAGATATAGAGCACCTTCCAGTCAGTGTTCACCAGTCTTGGTTTACTATGGTGTTATGGTGAGATATAGAGCACCTTCCAGTCAGTGTTCACCAGTCTTGGTTTACTATTGTGTTATTGTCAGATATAGAGCACCTTCCAGTCAGTGTTCACCAGTCTTGGTTTACTATTGTGAGATATAGAGCACCTTCCAGTCAGTGTTCACCAGTCTTGTTTACTATTGTGTTATTGTGAGATATAGGGCATGTTCACCAGTCTTGGTTTACTATTGTGTTATTGTGAGATATAGGGCATGTTCACCAGTCTTGGTTTACTATTGTGTTATTGTGAGATATAGGGCATGTTCACCAGTCTTGGTTTACTATTGTGTTATTGTGAGATATAGGGCATGTTCACCAGTCTTGGTTTACTATTGTGTTATTGTGAGATATAGGGCATGTTCACCGTCTTGGTTTACTATTGTGTTATTGTGAGATATAGGGCATGTTCACCAGTCTTGGTTTACTATTGTGTTATTGTGAGATATAGAGCACCTTCCTTGCAGTCAGTGTTCACCAGTCAGTGTTCACCAGTCTGTGGTTTACTATTGTGTTATTGTGAGATATAGAGCACCTTCCAGTCAGTGTTCACATTCTTGGTTTACTATTGTGAGATATAGAGCACCTTTCAGTCAGTGGTTCACCAGTCTTGGTTTACTATTGTGTTATTGTGAGATATAGGGCATGTTCACCAGTCTTGGTTTACTATTGTGTTATTGTGAGATATAGAGCACCTTGCAGTCAGTGTTCACCAGTCAGTGTTCACCAGTCTTGGTTTACTATTGTGTTATTGTGAGATATAGAGCACCTTCCAGTCAGTGTTCACCAGTCTTGGCTTACTATTGTGTTATTGTGAGATATAGAGCACCTTCCAGTCAGTGTTCACCAGTCTTGGTTTACTATGGTGTTATGGTGAGATATAGAGCACCTTCCAGTCAGTGTTCACCAGTCTTGGTTTACTATTGTGTTATTGTCAGATATAGAGCACCTTCCAGTCAGTGTTCACCAGTCTTGGTTTACTATTGTGTTATTGTGAGATATAGAGCACCTTCCAGTCAGTGTTCACCAGTCTTGGTTACTATTGTGTTATTGTGAGATATAGAGCACCGTCCAGTCAGTGTTCACCAGTCTTGGTTTACTATTGTGTTATTGTGAGATATAGAGCACCTTCCAGTCAGTGTTCACCAGTCTTGGTTTACTATTGTGTTATTGTGAGATATAGAGCACCTTCCAGTCAGTGTTCACCAGTCTTGGTTTACTATTGTGTTATTGTGAGATATAGAACACCTTCCAGTCAGTGTTCACCAGTCTTGGTTTACTATGGTGTTATTGTGAGATATAGAGCACCTTCCAGTCAGTGTTCACCAGTCTTGGTTTACTATTGTGTTATTGTGAGATATAGAGCACCTTCCAGTCAGTGTTCACCAGTCTTGGTTTACTATTGTGTTATTGTGAGATATAGAGCACCTTGCAGTCAGTGTTCACCAGTCTTGGTTTACTATTGTGTTATTGTGAGATATAGAGCACCTTGCAGTCAGTGTTCACCAGTCAGTGTTCACCAGTCTTGGTTTACTATTGTGTTATTGTGAGATATAGAGCACCCCACATGTTCACCAGTCTTGGTTTACTATTGTGTTATTGTGAGATATAGAGCACCAGTCAGTGTTCACCAGTCTTGGTTTACTATTGTGTTATTGTGAGATATAGAGCACCTTCCAGTCAGTGTTCACCAGTCTTGGTTTACTATTGTGTTATTGTGAGATATAGAGCACCTTCCAGTCAGTGTTCACCAGTCTTGGTTTACTATTGTGTTATTGTGAGATATAGAGCACCTTCCAGTCAGTGTTCACCAGTCTTGGTTTACTATTGTGTTATTGTGAGATATAGAGCACCTTCCAGTCAGTGTTCACCAGTCTTGGTTTACTATTGTGTTATTGTGAGATATAGAGCACCTTCCAGTCAGTGTTCACCAGTCTTGGTTTACTATTGTGTTATTGTGAGATATAGAGCACCTTCCAGTCAGTGTTCACCAGTCTTGGTTTACTATTGTGTTATTGTGAGATATAGAGCACCTTCCAGTCAGTGTTCACCAGTCTTGGTTTACTATTGTGTTATTGTGAGATATAGAGCACCTTCCAGTCAGTGTTCACCAGTCTTGGTTTACTATTGTGTTATTGTGAGATATAGAACACCTTCCAGTCAGTGTTCACCAGTCTTGGTTTACTATGGTGTTATTGTGAGATATAGAGCACCTTCCAGTCAGTGTTCACCAGTCTTGGTTTACTATTGTGTTATTGTGAGATATAGAGCACCTTCCAGTCAGTGTTCACCAGTCTTGGTTTACTATTGTGTTATTGTGAGATATAGAGCACCTTGCAGTCAGTGTTCACCAGTCTTGGTTTACTATTGTGTTATTGTGAGATATAGAGCACCTTGCAGTCAGTGTTCACCAGTCAGTGTTCACCAGTCTTGGTTTACTATTGTGTTATTGTGAGATATAGAGCACCTTCCAGTCAGTGTTCACCAGTCTTGGTTTACTATTGTGTTATTGTGAGATATAGAGCACCTTCCAGTCAGTGTTCACCAGTCTTGGTTTACTATTGTGTTATTGTGAGATATAGAGCACCTTCCAGTCAGTGTTCACCAGTCTTGGTTTACTATTGTGTTATTGTGAGATATAGAGCACCTTCCAGTCAGTGTTCACCAGTCTTGGTTTACTATTGTGTTATTGTGAGATATAGAGCACCTTCCAGTCAGTGTTCACCAGTCTTGGTTTACTATTGTGTTATTGTGAGATATAGAGCACCTTCCAGTCAGTGTTCACCAGTCTTGGTTTACTATTGTGTTATTGTGAGACCTTCCAGTCAGTGTTCACCAGTCTTGGTTTACTATGGTGTTATGGTGAGATATAGAGCACCTTCCAGTCAGTGTTCACCAGTCTTGGTTTACTATTGTGTTATTGTGAGATATAGGGCACCTTCCAGTCAAATCTATTTTTGTGAAGCATAGGCATTGGTTGTAGTTTCAGGTGAGTGACTCGGGCCAGTATTTGGTCACGTTTGTATGTGTGATGCTTCGGGTACAAATTGAATATATGAGTTTCCACTGAGAAATGATGTTGATGATAATTGTAGCCTATTATGTAACATTTTGATCTACAGTTTCATTTTAGCTCTATGCACGCTAGCGGTGAAAATAAGTCAAAGTGGAAGTCGTGATAGCTCAGTGGATGCGCGTTCGCTTCAGGTGCGAAAGGTCCGGAGTTCGAACCCCGCTGGAGCCATTACGATTGTGCCCTTAGGCAAGGCATTTAAATTCCACGTTGCCTCTTCTCTCTCCTTCATGGCGATGGATTCCATCAGGAATGAGGTCTCGAGAGTGATTAATATAAGTTGAAATAACTTGTTTCGCAATCGAGCTCAAAATAAATTTGTATAAACTAATAAGTCAAATATGGCATGAAATTTCATTACAATTGTGAAGAAACCACACAATTCTAATGAAATTCTGTGACATAATAATATTATTTGACCGTTATTTTCACTATTGGCATGCAAACAGTTGAATGCCTGTCCAAAATTAGACTGTACTAAAGAAAATGTTATTTGCACAGACAACAATTACGTGCTAAAACGTTGTTTCCCGAGGTGTCACAGACAATGTGTACATATCATGCTATACTTGCCGTGTATCTCTATACTGCATTACCTTTATTAGGCATATACTATTGCAAACCACACCTCAAGTGACTAACTGTGATGTCGTTACATCTCTACATTTCATCTCTCCTCCCCGTGAGGTTGGTCTATGTAGTTTCAAGCTTTATTCTGCTTTTGTTTCAAGCTCGACAGGTGTATATATATGTTGTATATTAGGTAGTGCATCAGTAGCCACCTCTGTGAAGTCATTATACTGTACATCAATTACGTCATATAAATATAATAGTCCTCTAGGGGCCTCAATTTCCTCATAGTTTCACCAGCATCCAGTTTGACGAGGGTTATATTTCTTTCACTAATGATTTTAGAGATTTGTACTCATAGATGCCTAGTCATATTTAAGCTTATACTAATTTTACTTGTAGTATATGTAGCTTCCGTTGCACACATTTGTATTTTATATACATAGCAGATATTACATTATTACATTTATAGTGTATGTAGTTTATATATTTTTGTTTTGTTCCATATTTATATTTAATAATTAGCTTGTCTGTGAGTGTGAGCCATTTGGGAGTTCTGGCTGGATGGCTGGCTGGATGGATGGATGGTTGTCTGGATGGCTGTCTGTCTTGCTGGATGGTTGTCTGTCTGGATGGCTGTCTGTCTGGCTGGATGGCTGTCTGTCACATTCGTGGGAACCAACTCTAATGTCCATTTAACCAGGCACATCTTATTCCATTTAATTTATAAGGAAAGATTAGTGTTCTCATTGTGGCATTTATATAAAATATATATTGATATAACATTTGATGTGATTGTATATTGAATACAAATGAATATCAGCCAAATCGTAAATTGACATACTATGCGATTAACAGCAGTTTGTGTATGCCCTTCTGTCGTTCTACACAGCTCCATCTTGTGCATCAATGTCTTCCTCTTTATATTGTTGCCTAGATGTGAGTCAGTGTAAGTATGCCACACATGTGGGGACCAGTATATTACATACCGCACATAGTGATGTGGGAACTGGTATATTACAGACTGCACATAATGAACCACACATAATGATGTGTTTCTTACTCAAAAGTGGACCGGTATATTACAGGCTGTAATATATACGGTATACATGTATTACAGATAACAGGATTTTGGCTTACTATTCCCGAAGGATGAACGTACGGTCTTTTGATCTGATTTTGTCCGTTCTCTCACAAAAGTTACCTTTGACGATTATGTGTGTTGCCTAAAACAAATAAATTCCTTTCACTTTGCATTTTAATAGTCTTGCTTATGTTTGTATATCCATCATTCAACAGTTACCTTGTAAACTATGAGGCAAGTCTAGTCATCCCATCAACCATCCCCAGTCTACTCCCCTTCAACCATCCCCAGTCTGCCCCCACCCCTTCAACCATCCCCAGTCTGCCCCCACCCCTTCAACCATCCCCAGTCTGCCCCCACCCCTTCAACCATCCCCAGTCTGCCCCCACCCCTTCAACCCATCCCCAGTCTGCCCCCACCTCTTCAACCATCCCCAGTCTGCCCCCACCCCTTCAACCACCCCAGTCTGCCCCACCCCTTCAACCATCCCCAGTCTGCCCCCACCCCTTCAACCATCCCCAGTCTGCCCCCACACCTTCAACCATCCCCAGTCTGCCCCCACACCTTCAACCATCCCTAGTCTGGTGTTAACTATCTCTGCCCCCACACCTTCAACCATCCCCAGTCTCGTGTTAACTATCTCTGCCCCCCACCTTCAACCATCCCCAGTCTCGTGTTAACTATCTCTGCCCCTTCAACCATCCCCAGTCTCGTGTTAACTATCTCTGCCCCCACCCCTTCAACCATCCCCAGTCTCGTGTTAACTATCTCTGCCCCCACCCTTCAACCATCCCCAGTCTCGTGTTAACTATCTCTACCCCACCCCTTCAACCATACCCAGTCTCGTGTTAACTATCTCTGCCTTCAACCATCCCCAGTCTTGTGTTAACTATCTCTGTCCCCACCCCTTCAACCATCCCCAGTCTCGTGTTAACTATCTCTGCCCCCACACCTTCAACCATCCCCAGTCTCGTGTTAACTATCTCTGCCCCCACCCCTTCAACCATCCCCAGTCTCGTGTTAACTATCTCTGCCCCCACACCTTCAACCATCCCCAGTCTCGTGTTAACTATCTCTGCCCCCACCCCTTCAACCATCCCCAGTCTCGTGTTAACTATCTCTGCCCCCACACCTTCAACCATCCCCAATCTTGTGTTAACTATCTCTGCCCCTTCAACCATCCCCAGTCTCGTGTTAACTATCTCTGCCCCCACCCCTTCAACCATCCCCAGTCTTGTGTTAACTATCTCTGCCCCTTCAACCATCCCCAGTCTCGTGTTAACTATCTCTGCCCCACCCCTTCAACCATCCCCAGTCTCGTGTTAACTATCTCTGCCCCACCCCTTCAACCATCCCCAGTCTCGTGTTAACTATCTCTGCCCCCACCCCTTCAACCATCCCCAGTCTCGTGTTAACTACACCCCTTCAACCATCCCCAGTCTCGTGTTAACTATCTCTGCCCCACCCCTTCAACCATCCCCAGTCTCGTGTTAACTATCTCTGCCCCACCCCTTCAATCCCCAGTCTCGTGTTAACTATCTCTGTTCAACCATAGTCTCTGCCCCCACCCCTTCAACCATCCCCAGTCTCCTATCTCTGTTCAACCATCCCCAGTCTCGTGTCTGCCCCCAAGCCCCTCTCGTGCTGCCTCGTGTTAACTATCTCTCTTCAACCATCCCCAGTCTCGTGTTAACTACCCCTTCACCACACCCCTTCAAGGTGTTAATAGTCTCGTGCTGCCTTCAACCATCCCGTGTTAACTATCTCTGCATCCCCAGTCTCGTGTTAACTATCTCTGCCCATCTCTGCCCCAGCCGTGTTAACTATCTCTGCCCCCACCCCTTCAACCATCCCCAGTCTCGTGTTAACTATCTCTGCCCTTCAACCATCAGTCCCTATCTCTGCCCTCGTGTTAACTATCTCTGCCCCCACCCCTTCAACCTGTCCCCAGTCTCGTGTTAACTATCTCTGCATCTCTGCTTCAACCATCCCCAGTCTTGTGTTAACTATCCCCAGTCTCGTGTGCCCACCCCTTCAACCATCCCCAGTCTCGTGTTAACTATCTCTGCCCACACCCCTTCAACCATCCCCAGTCTCGTGTCTGGTCTGCCCCCACACCCCTTCAACCATCCCCAGTCCCAGTCTCGTGTTAACTATCTCTGCCCCCACCCCTTCAACCATCCCCAGTCTCGTGTTAACTATCTCTGCCCCACCCCTTCAACCATCCCCAGTCTCGTGTTAACTATCTCTACCATCCCCAGTCTCGTGTGCCTTCAACCATCCCCAGTCTTGTGTTAACTATCTCTGCCCCTTCAACCATCCCCAGTCTCGTGTTAACTATCTCTGCCCAGTCTCACACCTTCAACCATCCCCAGTCTCGTGTTAACTATCTCTGCCCCACCCCTTCAACCATCCCCAGTCTCGTGTTAACTATCTCTGCCCCCACACCTTCAACCATCCCCAGTCTTGTGTTAACTATCCTGCCCCTTCAACCATCCCCAGTCTCGTGTTAACTATCTCTGCCCCTTCAACCATCCCCAGTCTTGTGTTAACTATCTCTGCCCCTTCAACCATCCCCAGTCTCGTGTTAACTATCTCTGTCCCCAGTCTCACTATCTCTGCCAGTCTCGTGTTAACTATCTCTGCCCCCACCCCTTCAACCGTCCCCAGTCTCGTGTTAACTATCTCTGCCCCCACCCCTTCAACCCCCCACTTAACTATCTCTGCCCCCACCCCTTCAACCGTCCCCAGTCTCGTGTTAACTATCTCTGCCGCAGTCTCGTGTTAACTATCTCTGCCCCCCCTTCAACCATCCCCAGTCTCGTGTTAACTATCTCTGCCCCCACCCCTTCAACCATCCGCAGTCTCGTGTTAACTATTTCTGCCCCTTCAACCATCCCCAGTCTCGTGTTAACTATCTCTGCCCCCACACCTTCAACCATCCCCAGTCTCGTGTTAACTATCTCTGCCCCCACCCCTTCAACCATCCCCAGTCTCGTGTTAACTATCTCTGCCCCACCCCTTCAACCGTCCCCAGTCTCGTGTTAACTATCTCTGCCCCCACCCCTTCAACCATCCGCAGTCTCGTGTTAACTATTTCTGCCCCTTCAACCATCCCCAGTCTCGTGTTAACTATCTCTGCCCCCACACCTTCAACCATCCCCAGTCTCGTGTTAACTATCTCTGCCCCCACCCCTCAACCATCCCCAGTCTCGTGTTAACTATATCTGCCCCCACCCCTTCAACCATCCCCAGTCTGGTGTTAACTATCTCTGCCCCCACACCTTCAACCATCCCCAGTCTTGTGTTAACTATCTCTGCCCCCACCCCCTCAACCATCCCCAGTCTCGTGTTAACTATCTCTGCCCCCACCCCCTCAACCATCCCCAGTCTCGTGTTAACTATCCCTGCCCCCACACCTTCAACCATCCCCAGTCTCGTGTTAACTATCTCTGCCCCCACCCCTTCAACCATCCCCAGTCTCGTGTTAACTATCCCTGCCCCCACACCTTCAACCATCCCCAGTCTCGTGTTAACTATCCCTGCCCCCACACCTTCAACCATCCCCAGTCTCGTGTTAACTATCTGCCCCCACCCCTTCAAGTCAATTTTCCACACTTCAACCGTCCTTCCTCCATTCTATTTTATGTCTTCTGTGCAAACACATGTGGAAGATTTAATCGACGAAGGATATTGGGGGGGGGCGTGTGAATGAAGGGGGGGGGGTAAAGGCGGTTGATATTATGTTACCACTGTAACTCTTCAACCACTGAATGGTGATGTTGAATGTAGATATTTCATAAACAATTCTTGTTAACTGAAAGGGATATTATTTATTTATTCATTGAAATTTGTGTTTATATAATTTATTAATTTGTTCATATTTTCTGGACTGTTACATTGCCTGATTACAGATATAACCAGATAAGAAGCATATTTTATAAAAAGAGCCATTTGTAGCAGTTACAGTTATTAATTAGTGAATGATGTCTTATTTTTGTTACATTTTGTTTGTTTATAATGATTTTATAAGGTGATCATACTATGTATGTGGTTGTCTCAGCATGTGTTACATTTTGTGTTTGTGTAGGCATGGGAAGTAAGGCACTGCAGACGATATCATTGGGTCAAGGTCAAGGTCCAATAGCAGAAAAGATGATTATGGAAGCCGTGGATGCAGGGACCTGGGTTGTCTTACAGAACTGTCACCTTGCCGCATCCTGGCTAGGGGAGCTAGAGCGGATATGTGAAACTGTAAGCTTATATACTATACCGACCAGTAAATAGATGCTGTATCAATGAACACAGATGAAATAAACATCAAACATATTGCAGCACTTTATTGTAGTAACAATCAGACACTTGAAATTGCCCTGTAAATATTATACAGATTTCAATACAGTGGGGTCATGGCTAATTTAACTTTGCTTCTAATGGAGTTTATTTAGATACCATATTATATATAAGTAAATTATGATCTGTGGAGTTGTTCATTAAATTAATGTGTGGTCCAGTGCTAGAGCGTCGGATCTGAAATGATCCGAATCTATCGTCCCGGGTTCGATACTCAGTCAGGCCATGTATGTAGTGTCATTGAGCAAGGCACCTCACACACATTGCTTAGTACTGGTTAACCACTTCGGTCGGTTAAGCTTGCCCAGGTAAACATGTCTACGTCCCCACAAGGGGTTTGACATGTCTACGTCCCCACAAGGGGTTTGACATGTCTACGTCCCCACAAGGGGTTTGACATGTCTACGTCCCCACAAGGGGTTTGACATGTCTACGTCCCCACAAGGGGTTTGACATTTCTACGTCCCCACAAGGGGTTTGACATGTCTACGTCCCCACAAGGGGTTTGACATTTCTACGTCCCCACAAGGGGTTTGACATTTCTACGTCCCCACAAGGGGTTTGACATTTCTACGTCCCCACAAGGGGTTTGACATGTCTACGTCCCCACAAGGGGTTTGACATGTCTACGTCCCCACAAGGGGTTTGACATGTCTACGTCCCCACAAGGGGTTTGACATTAATGGAACATACATAAATTGAATGTATTATGTTATTAACACATCTCATACTTCTGTTCCATTCGCTTGTGAACTTATATGAGATAGACCCACTAATTTACTTGTTCCTTGCTTCACACACAAATATTAACCCATTCAACACCAAGTAACTGACATGGACTGGCCCATGATATTCTTAAACCAATAAATGAATCAGAAAATCACATTTGGACAAGTTCATTTATCAAAATGGGTAATTATGTCTAAAAATAGTAATATTACTGGCAAAAAGTGCAGATCCTGATGAGACGGCTCGTCACGAGCCGGCTCATCTGGATCTACACTTTTTTGTAAGCCAATTTAGAGGTCTGTGGTGTTGAAAGGGTTAAGTCAGTTTTCTGCAAGAATAGAAACCAGTCTGTGTTCAAGAAACCTGCTAAATAATGACCCTACATGGAGGTAATTAAATCTCAAACTCAGATTCAAGCTTTCTGATTAGTTGAACCAAAATCAATCTTCAAACTCAACCAATCTTACCACATGAGTTTGAGATTTGAAAACAGTTTCATAATCTCCGACTATATCGGCCTCTAAACACCATTGTTTTGTTATCCCATCAAGCCATTATCAATTCATTTAAACTTCTGAATAAAGACCACCTGTCAGCAATTACCAATGTTTGACAATCCCATGTGTGGTCTTTATAGACAGGTAATGCCTACAAAACTATGTAAAGAATATGCATATACATGTACTTTAACGAGTTAGAAATTACTTTAAAACAAATGTGCAGCTTAATTAATTTGTATCGTGTATTAGGAGCACCATTGAGCATAGAGCTCAGAAATGAAAACAAAGTACATAGCGACTAATGTCAATGCAAATACCATGATCTATATTGTATATCAATCAATTGAAGAACTATGTAAGTTTTCTTTCGTTCTAATCCCTTTCAGTCTACTGCTGTTAAATTATATGTAAACTGTTCATTTCTTGATTACATGTACAAATACTGAAATAAATCATGTTTAAACTAAATACCATGATCTTCCGGTTAAAATTGTACGACTACCACCTAAAGTGTATATAACCAGAATGGATACTTACTTCTGTTGTCTTGTTAATCTAACGATACTTATCGATGTTGATCGTTCGTCGATAGCAGTAAAAGTGATCCCTGCCAACCATCCGATAGATAGCGCCACCTCCCGGAAGCTTTGCCCGACTCGATTAACCATTCGGGTTGTTCCAGAGCTTAACCGAATACTTATTCCGATCTTCACTACACACCACTAGAAAAACACAAGTCATACAACACTTGCAAGAAGATGTACCATAATTGCTCCAGTTCGACATCAATGAAGTCATTGGTCCATGAGGCTAATGTGCAAGATGACACATACATTTATAACGATGTAGAGAACATGATTTTCTTCCATCACTGAGAAATTAGTTTTCCTTTCTCTCTTCTGTTTTATATTGTCAGCCATTTTGAGTGGAAGTGAGAATAGTGCATGTTGGGATATACTTTGCAGGTACTTTCATAGAAAAACACATACAACTATGCTAACACAACTGTTAAATATTTAACATAGCGTTAGCTAACTCTAACGTTAAATTAGTTTCATCAACTCAAAACTTAACGACTCGTTAGCTAACACTGCCGTTAGTGTTTAACGGGGATGTTAGTTAACATGATATTAAATTTAATGAAAGTTTTGAACAACTGACCAATTGTTAGCTTATATTCTTTACTTATAATCTTTCTTTTTTTTGTATTAATATTTTTATTTTCCTTTTCATGTCATTACAAGAACAAATTACACACATATACACATATACATACATACACACATACACATATATACATACATACACATACATGCACGTATTAAACATTTCAGTTAGTGATTAAGAATAATATGTCATGAAAGGTCACAAAGAATAAGGGTTGTTTTTTTTAGAAGGAAGTGATAATAGATTTAAATAGAGTTAAAAGAGTAGATTCTTCCGTTACATTTAACGGAGCAAAAACAAAGGGAAAAAACAGCAACAAAACAAAGGGGAAAAAACAAACGGTTTTGAGAAACTGTCCTACAGCTGTATTTGATCCCATTTTTTATTATGAGTAGCAATGTTGTCCTTTATTATTGCAATATGTCTTTCTACTTCCTTTCATTTCCTCAGGTAACAAACGAACACTTCAAACATAGGAAACAAGTAAACATATTTACTTATAATCTTGTCTATTTCAGGTTATCACAGATTCAACACGAACACAGCATTCTTTTCGTCTTTGGTTGACAAGTTATCCGTCCCCTGATTTCCCTGTGTCTGTGCTACAGAATGGAATCAAGATGACCAATGAACCACCAGCGGGATTGAGGGCCAACTTGCTACGATCATATCTTACTGATCCTATCTCCGATCCTACCTTCTTCAATTCATGCAATAAACCAAAGGTATTTCTTACTAGGTATTCTGCAGGATAAACTGGGGGTTATTTGTGTAAACAGCTTCTGCAGGATAAACTGGGGGTTATTTGTGTAAACAGCTTCTGCAGGATAAACTGGGGGTTATTTGTGTAAACAGCTTCTGCAGGATAAACTGGGGGTTATTTGTGTAAACAGCTTCTGCAGGATAAACTGGGGGTTATTTGTGTAAACAGCTTCTGCAGGATAAACTGGGGGTTATTTGTGTAAACAGCTTCTGCAGGATAAACTGGGGGTTATTTGTGTAAACAGCTTCTGCAGGATAAACTGGGGGTTATTTGTGTAAACAGCTTCTGCAGGATAAACTGGGGGTTATTTGTGTAAACAGCTTCTGCAGGATAAACTGGGGGTTATTTGTGTAAACAGCTTCTGCAGGATAAACTGGGGGTTATTTGTGTAAACAGCTTCTGCAGGATAAACTGGGGGTTATTTGTGTAAACAGCTTCTGCAGGATAAACTGGGGGTTATTTGTGTAAACAGCTTCTGCAGGATAAACTGGGGGTTGTTTGTATAATCAGCTTCTGCAGGATTAACTGGGGGTTGTTTGTATAATCAGCTTCTGCAGGATTAACTGGGGGTTATTTGTATAATCAGCTTCTGCAGGATTAACTGGGGGTTGTTTGTATAATCAGCTTCTGCAGGATTAACTGGGGTTGTTTGTATAATCAGCTTCTGCAGGATAAACTGGGGGTTATTTGTGTCATCATCTTCTGTATGATTAACTGGGGTTGTTTGTGTAATCATCTTTTGTAGGATAAACTGGGGGTTGTTTGTATAATCAGCTTCTGCAGGATAAACTGGGGGTTATTTGTGTCATCATCTTCTGCAGGATTAACTGGGGGTTGTTTGTGTAATCATCTTCTGCAGGATTAACTGGGGGTTGTTTGTGTAAACAGCTTCTGCAGGATAAACTGGGGGTTATTTGTGTAATCATCTTCTGCAGGATTAACTGGGGGTTGTTTGTGTAATCAGCTTCTGCAGGATTAACTGGGGGTTGTTTGTGTAATCAGCTTCTGCAGGATTAACTGGGGGTTGTTTGTGTAATCAGCTTCTGCAGGATTAACTGGGGGTTGTTTGTATAATCAGCTTCTGCAGGATTAACTGGGGGTTGTTTGTATAATCAGCTTCTGCAGGATTAACTGGGGGTTGTTTGTATAATCAGCTTCTGCAGGATTAACTGGGGGTTGTTTGTATAATCAGCTTCTGCAGGATAAACTGGGGGTTATTTGTGTCATCATCTTCTGTAGGATTAACTGGGGGTTGTTTGTGTAATCATCTTTTGCAGGATTAACTGGGGGTTGTTTGTGTAAACAGCTTCTGCAGGATAAACTGGGGGTTATTTGTGTAATCATCTTCTGCAGGATTAACTGGGGGTTGTTTGTGTAATCAGCTTCTGCAGGATTAACTGGGGGTTGTTTTTGTAATCAGCTTCTGCAGGATTAACTGGGGGTTGTTTGTGTAATCAGCTTCTGCAGGATTAACTGGGGGTTGTTTGTATAATCAGCTTCTGCAGGATTAACTGGGGGTTGTTTGTATAATCAGCTTCTGCAGGATTAACTGGGGGTTGTTTGTATAATCAGCTTCTGCAGGATAAACTGGGGGTTATTTGTGTCATCATCTTCTGTAGGATTAACTGGGGGTTGTTTGTGTAATCATCTTCTGTAGGATAAACTGGGGGTTGTTTGTATAATCAGCTTCTGCAGGATAAACTGGGGGTTATTTGTGTCATCATCTTCTGTAGGATTAACTGGGGGTTGTTTGTGTAATCATCTTCTGTAGGATAAACTGGGGGTTGTTTGTGTAATCCACTTCTGCAGGATTAACTGGGGGTGGTTTGTGTAAACAGCTTCTGCATGATTAACTGGGGGTTGTTTGTGTAATCATCTTCTGCAGGATTAACTGGGGGTTGTTTGTGTAAACAGCTTCTGCAGGATTAACTGGGGGTTGTTTGTGTAATCATCTTCTGTAGGATAAACTGGGGGTTGTTTGTGTAATCCGCTTCTGCAGGATTAACTGGGGGTTATTTGTGTCATCAGCTTCTGCAGGATAAACTGAGGGTTGTTTGTATAATCAGCTTCTGCAGGATAAACTGGGGGTTGTTTGTGTAATCAGCTTCTGCAGGATTAACTGGGGGTTGTGTTTGTTATTACAGATGTTTGTTATTACAGATGTTTGTAATTGCAGGTGTTTGTTATTACTTGTTATTACAGGTGTTTGTTATTACAGGTGTTTGTTATCACAGGTGTTTGTTATTACAGGTGTTTGTTATTACAGATGCTTGTTATTACAGGTGTTTGTTATTACAGGTGTTTGAGAAGTTGTTGTTTGGTCTGTGCTTCTTCCACGCTCTGGTTCAAGAACGACGCAAGTTTGCTGCATTGGGGTGGAATATACCATATGAATTCAATGAATCAGACCTACGCATTTCTGTGAGGCAGCTTGAGGTTTGATGTTTATATTGTTTCAAAGTTTCAAAGTTTTATTTGTTTAAATCCAGAAGGTCTCAGACCCATGTGGCATACATGTACATATACACAAATATGGCGACAGCAATTCACTATGTCAATATATCTAATTAATTATGTAACACTAAAGCAAATGTTTATATGTGATAATTAAGAAATAATAAGTGTCAACCGTGGTATATCGCAGAATAACCCGAGTTTGAAGTTCTTACGCATAAGAACTACAAACGAGGGTTATTCTGCGATATACCACGGTTAATACTTATTATTTCGATTCTAACACGACTTACTTCTAATAATTTTAGACGAGAATCAAAGAGTATTTTCTTCAAACGCTGTGCTACTCCGCTGCATTTGGCTTTCGAAATTTCCTCCCGCGTAAGGGGTGATGACGTTATTTTTTATGGAAAATATCAATCTAGTGCAGAAATGAACAAAAGTTGTAACTGATCAATAATTTTATTTATTTTGTCAAATAAAACTGTACAGAATAGTAACTGAAACGTTACTTAACAGAAAAACCAAGACGGACAAGAGATTATCTGATTCTAAAAATAGCTCACTTCTGCGAATTCCCACGGTAGTATTTACAAACATCACGTGACTTTCATTCATAAAACTTTACACGCATTGTATAAATGGAATAGCCAAAACACGGTGCGCGCGCAGCATAGTTCAAGGTAGGTATATCGCAGAATAACCCGAGGTAGATTTTACTCTACAAGTATGTATGTTATTAGCTAGGTCGTGTTAGAATATGTGATAATATAGAAGAAAAATGCTTTAATAACATATGCATGCCATGTTATCTTACATTAAATGCTTTAATAACATATGCATGCCATGTTATCTTACATTAAATGCTTTTACTATATTGTTCTGAGACAGCTTGATGTTTGATGTTTATAATGTTTGTTTATGAATTGTGTCAGGACCGTACCTGTATATACAGTCAAACCTGTCTATAAAGGCCACCCTCGGGAATGTCAAAAAGTGGCCTTTGTTGGCAGATGGCCTCTCAATAGAGGGTTAAAATGCATTGAAAATGGCTCGACGGGAGAGAAAAATGGTGGTCTTTAGAGACAGGTTTTTCATATGCGGTCTTTATTTGGAGGTGACCTTTATAACAGGTTTGACTGTATTATGTAAACTAGAAATCACAGAATCTACGATCTACACTAAACAAGATTCCTAATCACCTGGTGTTTTACAATATTTGGAGCAAACTAATAACCATATAATATCAATAGTCGGATACATTTTACTACAGATCTTTATGCAATGAATTACTCTATTTTTATATGGAATAAATATTTATATTGTATGATTCTTAGTTGTCTGTTTAGGAGTCACTCTAAACTATCCGCGTTTCTCTTGCAATTTTATATCTTTTTTCCCCATGTTCTATGATCTCTATGTCTAATGTTTACCAGTTTATTTTCATGTATATATATATATATATACAGTAAATATGCAAATAATTTTATACTTCTGATTGTATGGTGTTATTCATCGTGTTAAATACAACACAAGACTTATTATATGGCACCTCAGCATCCAGTGTGTAACGTATGTTGTAAAATGCACTACAGGATTCTCCGTGGTATGCTGGATACGGTGTCCGCCTAGTAACAGAGAGGTTGTGAGTTTGAGCCCCGTCGGAACCACGGAGGTGATGTCCTTAGACAACACATTTAAATCCACACTGATGTTTATATTTCTCTCTCCGTTGTGGCGATGGATTCAATCAGTAATGAGGTCTCGAGAGTCATTAATCGAATTTTTATCTTCCTAAAATGTGTGTGCTATTTTGTTTAGATGTTCATCAATGACTATGAAACCCCGCCCCTGGAGGCACTGACCTATCTCACCGGGGAGTGTAACTATGGCGGGCGCGTCACAGATGACCTTGATCGTCGACTCATCATCAGTCTTCTCAACATTTTCTACTGTGACGGCGTAATCGATGATGACAGCTATCACTTCTCTGACAGTGCCATCTATTACGCTCCACCTAAAGGCACGTACGACAGCTATGTCAGCTACATTAGGAGTCTACCATTGATACCACACCCAGAGGTGAGTCTATTCATGTACATCAGTAATGTAGCACCCAGAGGTGAGTTTATTCATGTACATCAGTAATGTAAAGCCTATCGGTGAGATTATTCATGTACATCAGTAATGTAACGCCTATCGGTGAGATTATTCATGTACATCAGGAATGTAACGCCTATCGGTGAGTTTATTCATGTACATCAGTAATGTAATGCCTATCGGTGAGTTTATTCAAGTACATCAGTAATGTAATGCCTATCGGTGAGTTTATTCATGTACATCAGTAATGTAACGCCTATCGGTGAGATTATTCATGTACATCAGTAATATAACGCCTATCGGTGAGTTTATTCATGTACATCAGTAATGTAACGCCTATCGGTGAGATTATTCATGTACATCAGTAATGTAACGCCTATCGGTGAGTTTATTCATGTACATCAGTAATGTAGCACCCAGAGGTGAGTTTATTCATGTACATCAGTAATGTAACGCCTATCGGTGAGATTATTCATGTACATCAGTAATGTAACGCCTATCGGTGAGATTATTCATGTACATCAGTAATGTAACACAGAGGTGAGTTTATTCATGTACATCAGTAATGTAACACAGAGGTGAGTTTATTCATGTACATCAGTAATGTAACACAGAGGTGAGTTTATTCATGTACATCAGTAATGTAACACAGAGGTGAGTTTATTCATGTACATCAGTAATGTAACGCCTATCGGTGAGATTATTCATGTACATCAGTAATGTAACACAGAGGTGAGTTTATTCATGTACATCAGTAATGTAACACAGAGGTGAGTTTATTCATGTACATCAGTAATGTAACGCCTATCGGTGAGATTATTCATGTACATCAGTAATGTAACACAGAGGTGAGTTTATTCATGTACATCAGTAATGTAACACAGAGGTGAGTTTATTCATGTACATCAGTAATGTAACACAGAGGTGAGTTTATTCATGTACATCAGTAATGTAACACAGAGGTGAGTTTATTCATGTACATCAGTAATGTAACGCCTATCGGTGAGATTATTCATGTACATCAGTAATGTAATGCCTATCGGTGAGATTATTCATGTACATCAGTAATGTAACACAGAGGTGAGTTTATTCATGTACATCAGTAATGTAACGCCTATCGGTGAGATTATTCATGTACATCAGTAATGTAACTCCTATCGGTGAGATTATTCATGTACATCAGTAATGTAACACAGAGGTGAGTTTATTCATGTACATCAGTAATGTAACACAGAGGTGAGTTTATTCATGTACATCAGTAATGTAACACAGAGGTGAGTTTATTCATGTACATCAGTAATGTAACGCCTATCGGTGAGATTATTCATGTACATCAGTAATGTAACACAGAGGTGAGTTTATTCATGTACATCAGTAATGTAACACAGAGGTGAGTTTATTCATGTACATCAGTAATGTAACACAGAGGTGAGTTTATTCATGTACATCAGTAATGTAACACAGAGGTGAGTTTATTCATGTACATGAGTATATGTGAGTCTATATTTCAGTTGTACGGAATTTGGATGATAATTTATAATAAATGTGTTAATATAAGGGATGGCTTCATGATGGCCTCCATTAACATGTCAGAAAACAGAAGGACACTGGAAGTAACTAGTGACCTAGGTTTGGGGATGGCTTCATGATGGCCTCCATTAACATGTCAGAAAACAGAATGGCCTCCTTAACATGTCAGAAAACAGAAGGACAATGGAAGTAACTAGTGACCTAGGTTTGGGGATGGCTGATTAAGACAATGGCCTCCTTTAACATGTCAGAAAACAGAAGGACAATGGAAGTAACTAGTGACCTAGGTTTGGGGATGGCTGATTAAGACAATGGCCTCCATTAACATGTCAGAAAACAGAAGGACAATGGAAGTAACAGTGACCTAGGTTTGGGGATGGCTGATTAAGACAATGGCCTCCTTTAACATGTCAGAAAAGAAGGACAATGGAAGTAACTAGTGACCTAGGTTTGGGGATGGCTGATTAAGACAATGGCCTCCATTAACATGTCAGAAAACAGAAGGACAATGGAAGTAACTAGTGACCTAGGTTTGGGGATGGCTGATTAAGACAATGGCCTCCTTTAACATGTCAGAAAACAGAAGGACAATGGAAGTAACTAGTGACCTAGGTTTGGGGATGGCTGATTAAGACAATGGCCTCCATTAACATGTCAGAAAACAGAAGGACAATGGAAGTAACTAGTGACCTAGGTTTGGGGATGGCTGATTAAGACAATGGCCTCCTTTAACATGTCAGAAACAGAAGGACAATGGAAGTAACTAGTGACCTAGGTTTGGGGATGGCTGATTAAGACAATGGCCTCCTTTAACATGTCAGAAAACAGAAGGACAATGGAAGTAACTAGTGACCTAGGTTTGGGGATGGCTGATTAAGACAATGGCCTCCTTTAACATGTCAGAAAACAGAAGGACAATGGAAGTAACTAGTGACCTAGGTTTGGGGATGGCTGATTAAGACAATGGCCTCCTTTAACATGTCAGAAAACAGAAGGACAATGGAAGTAACTAGTGACCTAGGTTTGGGGATGGCTGATTAAGACAATGGCCTCCTTTAACATGTCAGAAAACAGAAGGACAATGGAAGTAACTAGTGACCTAGGTTTGGGGATGGCTGATTAAGACAATGGCCTCCATTAACATGTCAGAAAACAGAAGGACAATGGAAGTAACTAGTGACCTAGGTTTGGGGATGGCTGATTAAGACAATGGCCTCCTTTAACATGTCAGAAAACAGAAGGACACTGGAAGTAACTAGTGACCTAGGTTTGGGGATGGCTGATTAAGACAATGGCCTCCTTTAACATGTCAGAAAACAGAAGGACATGGAAGTAACTAGTGACCTAGGTTTGGGGATGGCTGATTAAGACAATGGCCTCCTTTAACATGTCAGAAAACAGAAGGACAATGGAAGTAACTAGTGACCTAGGTTTGGGGATGGCTGATTAAGACAATGGCCTCCATTAACATGTCAGAAAACAGAAGGACAATGGAAGTAACTAGTGACCTAGGTTTGGGGATGGCTGATTAAGACAATGGCCTCCTTTAACATGTCAGAAAACAGAAGGACACTGGAAGTAACTAGTGACCTAGGTTTGGGGATGGCTGATTAAGACAATGGCCTCCTTTAACATGTCAGAAAACAGAAGGACACTGGAAGTAACTAGTGACCTAGGTTTGGGGATGGCTGATTAAGACAATGGCCTCCTTTAACATGTCAGAAAACAGAAGGACACTGGAAGTAACTAGTGACCTAGGTTTGGGGATGGCTGATTAAGACAATGGCCTCCTTTAACATGTCAGAAAACAGAAGGACAATGGAAGTAACTAGTGACCTAGGTTTGGGGATGGCTGATTAAGACAATGGCCTCCTTTAACATGTCAGAAAACAGAAGGACAATGGAAGTAACTAGTGACCTAGGTTTGGGGATGGCTGATTAAGACAATGGCCTCCTTTAACATGTCAGAAAACAGAAGGACACTGGAAGTAACTAGTGACCTAGGTTTGGGGATGGCTGATTAAGACAATGGCCTCCTTTAACATGTCAGAAAACAGAAGGACAATGGAAGTAACTAGTGACCTAGGTTTGGGGATGGCTGATTAAGACAATGGCCTCCTTTAACATGTCAGAAAACAGAAGGACAATGGAAGTAACTAGTGACCTAGGTTTGGGGATGGCTGATTAAGACAATGGCCTCCATTAACATGTCAGAAAACAGAAGGACAATGGAAGTAACTAGTGACCTAGGTTTGGGGATGGCTGATTAAGACAATGGCCTCCTTTAACATGTCAGAAAACAGAAGGACACTGGAAGTAACTAGTGACCTAGGTTTGGGGATGGCTGATTAAGACAATGGCCTCCTTTAACATGTCAGAAAACAGAAGGACACTGGAAGTAACTAGTGACCTAGGTTTGGGGATGGCTGATTAAGACAATGGCCTCCTTTAACATGTCAGAAAACAGAAGGACAATGGAAGTAACTAGTGACCTAGGTTTGGGGATGGCTGATTAAGACAATGGCCTCCTTTAACATGTCAGAAAACAGAAGGACAATGGAAGTAACTAGTGACCTAGGTTTGGGGATGGCTGATTAAGACAATGGCCTCCTTTAACATGTCAGAAAACAGAAGGACACTGGAAGTAACTAGTGACCTAGGTTTGGGGATGGCTGATTAAGACAATGGCCTCCTTTAACATGTCAGAAAACAGAAGGACACTGGAAGTAACTAGTGACCTAGGTTTGGGGATGGCTGATTAAGACAATGGCCTCCTTTAACATGTCAGAAAACAGAAGGACACTGGAAGTAACTAGTGACCTAGGTTTGGGGATGGCTGATTAAGACAATGGCCTCCTTTAACATGTCAGAAAACAGAAGGACACTGGAAGTAACTAGTGACCTAGGTTTGGGGATGGCTGATTAAGACAATGGCCTCCTTTAACATGTCAGAAAACAGAAGGACAATGGAAGTAACTAGTGACCTAGGTTTGGGGATGGCTGATTAAGACAATGGCCTCCATTAACATGTCAGAAAACAGAAGGACAATGGAAGTAACTAGTGACCTAGGTTTGGGGATGGCTGATTAAGACAATGGCCTCCTTTAACATGTCAGAAAACAGAAGGACAATGGAAGTAACTAGTGACCTAGGTTTGGGGATGGCTGATTAAGACAATGGCCTCCTTTAACATGTCAGAAAACAGAAGGACAATGGAAGTAACTAGTGACCTAGGTTTGGGGATGGCTGATTAAGACAATGGCCTCCATTAACATGTCAGAAAACAGAAGGACAATGGAAGTAACTAGTGACCTAGGTTTGGGGATGGCTGATTAAGACAATGGCCTCCTTTAACATGTCAGAAAACAGAAGGACACTGGAAGTAACTAGTGACCTAGGTTTGGGGATGGCTGATTAAGACAATGGCCTCCTTTAACATGTCAGAAAACAGACGGACACTGGGAGTAACTAGTGACCTAGGTTTGGGGATGGCTGATTAAGACAATGGCCTCCTTTAACATGTCAGAAAACAGAAGGACACTGGAAGTAACTAGTGACCTAGGTTTGGTGATGGCTGATTAAGACAATGGCCTCCTTTATCATGTCAGAAAACAGAAGGACACTGGGAGTAACTAGTGACCTAGGTTTGGGGATGGCTGATTAAGACAATGGCCTCCTTTAACATGTCAGAAAACAGAAGGACACTGGGAGTAACTAGTGACCTAGGTTTGGGGATGGCTGATTATGACAATGGCCTCCATTAACATGTCAGAAAACAGAAGGACACTGGAAGTATCTGGTGACCTAGGTTTGGGGATGGCTGATTAAAACAATGGCCTCCTTTAACATGTCAGAAAACAGAAGGACAATGGAAGTAACTAGTGACCTAGGTTTGGGGATGGCTGATTAAAACAATGGCCTCCTTTAATATGTCAGAAAACAGGACACTGGAAGTAACTAGTGACCTAGGTTTGGGGATGGCTGATTAAGACAATGGCCTCCTTTAACATGTCAGAAAACAGAAGGACAATGGAAGTAACTAGTGACCTAGGTTTGGGGATGGCTGATTAAGACAATGGCCTCCATTAACATGTCAGAAAACAGAAGGACAATGGAAGTAACTAGTGACCTAGGTTTGGGGATGGCTGATTAAAACAATGGCCTCCTTTAACATGTCAGAAAACAGGACACTGGAAGTAACTAGTGACCTAGGTTTGGGGATGGCTGATTAAGACAATGGCCTCCTTTAACATGTCAGGAAACAGAAGGACACTGGAAGTAACTAGTGACCTAGGTTTGGGGATGGCTGATTAAGACAATGGCCTCCTTTAACATGTCAGAAAACAGAAGGACACTGGAAGTAACTAGTGACCTAGGTTTGGGGATGGCTGATTATGACAATGGAATCCATGAACATTATAAGTTGATTATATTTGCAGGTGTTTGGTCTACATGATCAGTTGATTATATTTGCAGAAGTTTGGTCTACACGATCAGTTGATTATATTTGCAGGTGTTTGGTCTACATGATCAGTTGATTATATTTGCAGGTGTTTGGTCTACATGATCAGTTGATTATATTTGCAGGTGTTTGGTCTACATGCTCAGTTGATTATATTTGCAGGTGTTTGGTCTACATGATCAGTTGATTATATTTGCAGGTGTTTGGTCTACATGCTCAGTTGATTATATTTGCAGGTGTTTGGTCTAAATGATCAGTTGATTATATTTGCAGGTGTTTGGTCTACATGATCAGTTGATTATATTTGCAGAAGTTTGGTCTACACGATCAGTTGATTATATTTGCAGGTGTTTGGTCTACATGATCAGTTGATTATATTTGCAGGTGTTTGGTCTACATGATCAGTTGATTATATTTGCAGGTGTTTGGTCTACATGATCAGTTGATTATATTTGCAGGTGTTTGGTCTACATGAGAATGCAGATATCACCAAGGATCAGAAGGAGACGCAGCAGTTGTTTGACGGCATTCTCCTCACTCTCCCAAGACAGGTACATATACTCATCACAATAACTCCTTATTTATGGCATTGTCATACTCCTCAGGGATGGCATTGTCATACTCCTCAGGGATGGCATTGTCATAATAACCCTTCAAGTACGGCTGTCATAATAACTCATCAAGGATGGCAGTCATAATAACTTTCCGCAGAGAGGGCATTGTCATAATAACTCCTCATAGGATGTGGAAGTCGTGAGAGTGCAGTGGAAGCGTGTTCGCTTCAGTGCGAAAGGCCTCCAGTTCGAGCCCCGCTGGAGCTGTTACGATTGTGCCCTTAGGCAAGGCATTTAAGTTCCACTCTCTCCCTCGAGGCGATGGATTCCATCAGGAATGAGAGTGATTAATATAAGTTATAAGATCTTCTTTCGCAATCAAACTAAAATAAATTTGTATAAATGAACTCATCAGAGAGGGATAGCATTGTCATAATAACTCCTCAGGGATGGCAGTCATAACAACTCTCCTCAGAGATGGCATTGTCATAATAACTTTCAGGGATGGCATTGTCATAATAACTTTCCTCAGGGATGGAACTCTCCTCAGAGATGGCTGTCATAATAACTCTCCTCAGAGATGGCATTGTCATAGCAACTCTCCTCAGAGATGGCATTGTCATAATAACTTTCAGGGATGGCATTGTCATAATAACTTTCCTCAGGGATGGAACTCTCCTCAGAGATGGCTGTCATAATAACTCTCCTCAGAGATGGCATTGTCATAACAACTCCTCAGAGATGGCATTGTCATAACAACTCTCCTCAGAGATGGCTGTCATAATAACTCCTCAGGGATGGCATTGTCATAACAACTCTCCTCAGAGATGGCTGTCATAATAACTCTCCTCAGAGATGGCATTGTCATAACAACTCTCCTCAGAGATGGCTGTCATAATAACTCTCCTCAGAGATGGCAGTCATAATAACTCCTCAGAGATGGCTGTCATAATAACTCTCCTCAGAGATGGCTGTCATAATAACTCTCCTCAGAGATGGCAGTCATAATAACTCCTCAGAGATGGCTGTCATAATAACTCTCCTCAGAGATGGCTGTCATAATAACTCTCCTCAGAGATGGCAGTCATAATAACTCCTCAGAGATGGCTGTCATAATAACTCTCCTCAGAGATGGCTGTCATAATAACTCTCCTCAGAGATGGCAGTCATAATAACTCCTCAGAGATGGCTGTCATAATAACTCTCCTCAGAGATGGCTGTCATAATAACTCTCCTCAGAGATGGCAGTCATAATAACTCCTCAGAGATGGCTGTCATAATAACTCTCCTCAGAGATGGCTGTCATAATAACTCTCCTCAGAGATGGCAGTCATAATAACTCCTCAGAGATGGCTGTCATAATAACTCTCCTCAGAGATGGCTGTCATAATAACTCTCCTCAGAGATGGCAGTCATAATAACTCCTCAGAGATGGCTGTCATAATAACTCTCCTCAGAGATGGCTGTCATAATAACTCTCCTCAGAGATGGCTGTCATAATAACTCTCCTCAGAGATGGCAGTCATAATAACTCCTCAGAGATGGCTGTCATAATAACTCTCCTCAGAGATGGCTGTCATAATAACTCTCCTCAGAGATGGCTGTCATAATAACTCTCCTCAGAGATGGCTGTCATAATAACTCTCCTCAGAGATGGCAGTCATAATAACTCCTCAGAGATGGCTGTCATAATAACTCTCCTCAGAGATGGCTGTCATAATAACTCTCCTCAGAGATGGCTGTCATAATAACTCTCCTCAGAGATGGCTGTCATAATAACTCTCCTCAGAGATGGCTGTCATAATAACTCTCCTCAGAGATGGCAGTGTCATAATAACTCTCCTCAGAGATGGCTGTCATAATAACTCTCCTCAGAGATGGCTGTCATAATAACTTTCCTCAGGGATGGCAGTCATAATAACTCCTCAGAGATGGCTGTCATAATAACTCTCCTCAGAGATGGCAATGTCATAATAACTCTCCTCAGAGATGGCAGTGTCATAATAACTCTCCTCAGAGATGGCTGTCATAATAACTCTCCTCAGAGATGGCTGTCATAATAACTCTCCTCAGAGATGGCTGTCATAATAACTCTCCTCAGAGATGGCTGTCATAATAACTCTCCTCAGAGATGGCTGTCATAATAACTCTCCTCAGAGATGGCAGTGTCATAATAACTCTCCTCAGAGATGGCTGTCATAATAACTCCTCAGGGATGGCTGTCATAATAACTCTCCTCAGAGATGGCTGTCATAATAACTCTCCTCAGAGATGGCTGTCATAATAACTCCTCAGAGATGGCAGTGTCATAATAACTCTCCTCAGAGAAGGCAGTCATAATAACTCCTCAGAGATGGCTGTCATAATAACTCTCCTCAGAGATGGCAATGTCATAATAACTCTCCTCAGAGATGGCAATGTCATAATAACTCTCCTCAGAGATGGCAGTGTCATAATAACTCTCCTCAGAGATGGCAGTGTCATAATAACTCTCCTCAGAGATGGCTGTCATAATAACTCTCCTCAGAGATGGCATTGTCATAATAACTCTCCTCAGAGATGGCTGTCATAATAACTCTCCTCAGAGATGGCAGTGTCATAATAACTCTCCTCAGAGATGGCTGTCATAATAACTCTCCTCAGAGATGGCTGTCATAATAACTCTCCTCAGAGATGGCTGTCATAATAACTCTCCTCAGAGATGGCAGTGTCATAATAACTCTCCTCAGAGATGGCAGTGTCATAATAACTCTCCTCAGAGATGGCAGTGTCATAATAACTCCTCAGAGATGGCTGTCATAATAACTCTCCTCAGGGATGGCTGTCATAATAACTCTCCTCAGAGATGGCAGTGTCATAATAACTCTCCTCAGAGATGGCTGTCATAATAACTCTCCTCAGAGATGGCAGTGTCATAATAACTCTCCTCAGAGATGGCAGTGTCATAATAACTCTCCTCAGGGATGGCTGTCATAATAACTCCTCAGAGATGGCAGTGTCATAATAACTCTCCTCAGGGATGGCTGTCATAATAACTCCTCAGAGATGGCAGTGTCATAATAACTCTCCTCAGGGATGGCTGTCATATGGTACCTCTCCTCAGAGATGGCATTGTCATTATAAACTCTTCCTCAGGGACAGGCATATGTCACAGTTTACAGTTGTGAACTATAGGAGATGTGTAGCAGTCAAGAAGAGACAGTAACCTGCAAAAGCATAGAATGTAGTTCCTAAATAGATGCAGTAAATAAAATACTTAATCTAGTTTTATATGTTATCCAGAATTGTGTCAATGACTGATTTGTTTGTATAGAGATTGCTATATTGCTTCAATTTTATTTATATTATATTCAGAACACATTCATACTGTCAAGTTATACCTCCAGATTTATCATGGGAGTTGTCTTATAAGACACCGGCATTTCCTTCCATTATAACAGAGGCTGTGGGTAGGGGAGGTGTTATGTTATAATAGAGGGGAGTTATCTTATAATGCACAATTCCTTCTGATTTGGCAAAGGCTGTGTGTTAGGAGTGACAGTGTCTTATAATACATAAAACGTTTCCTGTACTTTTGCAAAGACTATGGGTATGTCTTATAATACATAAACGTTTCCTGTACTTTTGCAAAGACTATGGGTAGGGGGTATCTCATTATACACAGGTGCTTACACCCATTGTAGCATGTAGCATGGGATGTTGGATGGTCATCTTTTGGAGGTGAAATATAGGGGAAGGGGTGTTGGGGTGGATTATGGGGTGTTTTGGCAGTTTGCTAGGGGACTTTTGCACATGTTTAATAGAAGGTACGGTAGTGGATGTGTGTTGTATCATGTGGTGATGTAACATGTAATTACGATGTGTTTAATAGAAAGTACGGTAGTGGATGTGTGTTGTATCATATGGAGATGTAACATGTAATTACGATGTGTTTAATAGAAAGTACGGTAGTGGATGTGTGTTGTATCATATGGTGATGTAACATGTAATTACGATGTGTTTAATAGAAAGTACGGTCGTGGATGTGTGTTGTGCCACAAGGAGATGTAACATGTAATTACGATAGTGTTTAATAGAAGGTACGGTAGTGGATGTGTGTTGTATCACAAGGAGATGTAACATATAATTATGATGTGTTTAATAGAAAGTACGGTAGTGGATGTGTGTTGTACAAGTGTTCATTTCCTGTACTTCAAATTTACCACTTGCACACTCGCATTTTGCCAGTAGAACTACAAAAAATGCGAGTTGAACTTTTTGGCACTAGCAAAATTTTACGAGTTCAATTTAAAACCTGTGAAATGTACAATTTACGTTCCTGTTTGTCTACTTTCGTTTTCTGATTGTAAACACACATAAAACTATGATTTAGTACACAACCGTTTGACTCGTTTTTCATTCTGGGCCAAGTGACAGTCGGACCCAGTAGATCTAATTGAAAAATAAAATGACATTTTATAAAAATTGCGAGAAGAATTCAACTATTGCGAGTTGACAATTTAGGTACTCGCAAAAATTTGCCAGTGCACAAAAAAGTTAAATTCTAGCCCTGAGCTTGTGCTAGAATAAGGAAGATGTAGTTATTTGAGGGTGAAACAATGTGATAAAATTGAACCAAATATGCAGTATACTAGTGTATCCACAATTGTGGGGTTCTAATTGGGGTTCCAATGCAAACCGGGTTCAATCCTCGGACAGGGAAGTATGTGAGATGGTACGGTGGTCGCCAGATCAGACAGGTGGGTTTTCTCCGGGTACTCCGGTTTCCTCCCACACGAATGACCACATATACGCTTTCATCCACGCCAACGAGAGTGATTAATAGAAGTTGTTAGAACTTGCTTCGCAATCGTTGTAAAATAAATAAAGTTTAAATTTTTTAATTGACCGTTTCATTGGGATCCTGCTGTACGTTAAGCCACATTTTCTGGAGGGCATTGCCTTTAGTGACTCTCCCAGGTACATAAAGCATGAGACCCCTCCCCCCCCCCGGTGTCAGTGTTGTGGCAGAGTTGGGTATGGATACTCCCTGTCCTTGAATCTGCTACTAAAGTTTGTATTACAGGATATATAGTTTGTCCTGTTCTAGACCAGGACATGTTTGCAAGGGTCATATACTGTTTCATGAATCCACTGTAATGCACATTTATAACTTGTGGAATTAAATAATATGAAATGAAAACTGCGATGATGCCACGTTCACAAATTCACGATATATCAAAAAAAGTTCATTGTTTACCTTCTCCAAAATGTGAACACGCAAATTTGTCCCAATCAAGACCATTTTTTCTTGTCAAACTTGCGTCCTCTAAGCACTTCTATACTTACATGTATGTATATTACAATATGTGTGTAGACATACATGTATTATATGAGTAACATAATTATGTAGAACTATATAGAAATCACCTGTCTTTAAAGGCAACTATGTTGATCTCGCACCAATTCAATATCATTATACTTAAATAAATAAAATTTAATAGAGTGATTATGTTGTTACAGCTTGTTTCGCAATCATTGTAAAATAGATAACGTTTATACTAATGTACTTAACCTGCTATGATAGCCCGCCTGTCCACAACAACCACTCCTTGTCATTCCTGTGGATAGCCCGCCTGTCCACAACAACCACTCCTTGTCATTCCTGTGGATAGCCCGCCTGTCCACAACAACCACTCCTTGTCATTCTTGTGGATAGCCTGCCTGTCCATAACAACCACTCCTTGTCATTCCTGTGGATAGCCCGTCTGTCCACAATAACCACTCCTTGTCATTCCTGTGGATAGCCCGTCTGTCCACAACAACCACTACTTGTCATTCCTGTGGATAGCCCGTCTGTCCACAACAACCACTCCTTGTCATTCCTGTGGTTAGCCCACCTGTCCACAACAACCACTCCTTGTCATTCCTGTGGATAGCCCGCCTGTCCACAACAACCACTCCTTGTCATTCCTGTGGATAGCCCGCCTGTCCACAACAACCACTCCTTGTCATTCCTGTGGGTAGCCCGCCTGTCCACAACAACCACTCCTTGTCATTCCTGTGGGTAGCCCACCTGTCCACAACAACCACTCCTTGTCATTCCTGTGGATAGCCCATCTGTCCACAGCAACCACTCCTTATCATTCCTGTGGATAGCCCGCCTGTCCACAGCAACCACTCCTTATCATTCCTGTGGATAGCCCGCCTGTCCACAACAACCACTCCTTGTCATTCCTGCGGATAGCCAGTCTGTCCACAACAACCACTCCTTGTCATTCCTGTGGATAGCCCACCTGTCGACAACAACCACTCCTTGTCATTCCTGTGGATAGCCCACCTGTCCACAACAACCACTCCTTGTCATTCCTGTGGATAGCCCGTCTGTCCACAACAACCACTACTTGTCATTCCTGTGGATAGCCCGTCTGTCCACAACAACCACTCCTTGTCATTCCTGTGGTTAGCCCACCTGTCCACAACAACCACTCCTTGTCATTCCTGTGGATAGCCCGCCTGTCCACAACAACCACTCCTTGTCATTCCTGTGGATAGCCCACCTGTCCACAACAACCACTCCTTGTCATTCCTGTGGGTAGCCCGCCTGTCCACAACAACCACTCCTTGTCATTCCTGTGGGTAGCCCACCTGTCCACAACAACCACTCCTTGTCATTCCTGTGGATAGCCCATCTGTCCACAGCAACCACTCCTTATCATTCCTGTGGATAGCCCGCCTGTCCACAGCAACCACTCCTTATCATTCCTGTGGATAGCCCGCCTGTCCACAACAACCACTCCTTGTCATTCCTGTGGATAGCCTGCCTGTCCACAACAACCACTCCTTGTCATTCCTGTGGATAGCCTGCCTGTCCACAACAACCACTCCTTATCATTCCTGTGGATAGCCCACCTGTCCACAACCACTCCTTGTCATTCCTGCGGATAGCCAGTCTGTCCACAACAACCACTCCTTGTCATTCATGTGGGTAGCCCGTCTGTCCACAACAACCACTCCTTGTCATTCCTGTGGATAGCCCACCTGTCGACAACAACCACTCCTTGTCATTCCTGTGGATAGCCCACCTGTCCACAACAACCACTCCTTGTCATTCCTGTGTATAGCCCACCTGTCCACAACAACCACTCCTTGTCATTCCTGTGGATAGTGTTTGCAGTTTCACTGTATACGTATTATTAAATACAATGTTTGGTATTGATTTCTTTGCATAGATGAATAAGAAGGTATTTACTGGTATATATATATATATGTGTGTGTGTATATGAAATTATCACTGTCACATTTAAGTTTGCTGTGAATAACTTAATGCTTAATATATGCTTCTCCATTAACCCCTAATTGAAGTTATTAGTTAATGTTTATTCGGTGAAGACTTCACCAATTAAAGAACTGAAAGGGAGCTACCGTAGAGTTTGAGAGCACTTTCATTATAATTGCAGATTTGTTTCAGCCCAAACAGACCGACAGCTGGAGCATATATATACAATGATGCTAAAATTAGTGAAAATAGCTATATTTTCAGAAAAGTACTTTATATATATATTGCATGCCGCTGTTGTAGTTTAGTTACGTGTTATGCATGCTAACAGTTTTACAGTTAAACCTGTGTTTATCCATTCCCACCTGGAAGTAGCACTATTTGTATGTGTGTATGTGGTAATGGGTTGACGTCACATGGCCAGCTTACAGAAGCCATCAGTATCAGACCCATGGCCAGCTTACAGAAGCCATCAGTATCAGACCCATGGCCAGCTTACAGAAGCCATCAGTATCAGACCCATGGCCAGCTTACAGAAGCCATCAGTATCAGACCCATGGCCAGCTTACAGAAGCCATCAGTATCAGACCCACGGCCAACTTACAGAAGCCATCAGTATCAGACCCATGGCAAACAAAATGTCAATATAATCCATTGAACGCATAAAGTCAACATGCTGTTAACAGTGTGTTTGTAGTTCGAGCAATACTCTTTGTATCCAGTGAGTCCGCCTCTGTGGTCGAGTGGTTACGGTCACTGACTTGTATGCCACTGTAACCTATCATCACTGATGGTCACGGGTTCGAGCCCTGCTCAGACCGTGTCTCATTTATATGAAAAAGTTGGCAGTTTCTTACGGAGGTTGGTGCACCCAAGTACTGGTTAACCGCTGGAGCCTGCCCAGGAAAGGTGTTGTTAGGTAAACTGCCCGCCGGTGATATAGCCCAAAATGGTGCTGATGCAGGCGTAAAACCCGAAATATAACATACAACATTGTATCCAGTGATAATTAGATTTTCCAAATAAATGTTGTGTAATTTGCATATATGTATGTTGCAATTCTGTTCATAGTAAATGAGCAACTTAATTAACACATTCAGCCCAAGCTATTCATATAGTTGCTTTTGCAAGCTGCATAGAACCAGATGATCCTGCACAGAATGTGCTGTCTGATCACTTGATCCTGCACATAATGTGCTGTCTGATCACTTGATCCTGCACATAATGTGCTGTCTGATCACTTGATCCTGCACATAATGTGCTGTCTGATCACTTGATCCTGCACAGAATGTGCTGTCTGATCACTTGGTCCTGCACAGAATGTGCTGTCTGATCACTTGATCCTGCACATAATGTGCTGTCTGATCACATGATCCTGCATAGAATGTGCTGTCTGATCTGATGATCCTGCACAGAATGTGCTGTCTGATCAGATGATCCTGCACAGAATGTGCTGTCTGATCTGATGATCCTGCACAGAATGTGCTGTCTGATCAGATGATCCTGTACAGAATGTGCTGTCTGATCAGATGATCCTGCACAGAATGTGCTGTCTGATCTGATGATCCTGCACAGAATGTGCTGTCTGATCAGATGATCCTGCATAGAATGTGCTGTCTGATCTGATGATCCTGCACATAATGTGCTGTCTGATCACATGATCCTGCATAGAATGTGCTGTCTGATCTGATGATCCTGCACATAATGTGCTGTCTGATCAAATGGTCCTGCATATAATGTGATGTCTGATCTGATGATCCTGCACAGAATGTGCTGTCTGATCTGATGATCCTGCATAGAATGTACTGTCTGATCACTTGATCCTGCACAGAATGTGCTGTCTGATCAGATGATCCTGCACAGAATGTGCTGTCTGATCAGATGATCCTGCACAGAATGTGCTGTCTGATCAGATGATCCTGCATATAATGTGCTGTCTGATCAGATGATCCTGTACAGAATGTGCTGTCTGATCAGATGATCCTGCACAGAATGTGCTGTCTGATCACATGATCCTGTACAATCATGCCAGTAGACCTGTCTGTGGATTGAGAAGAGGTCGGTGTTGATGTGTTTATTATAGGAATCTTTATCATGGCTGTCTTCATCGCAGCCCAAAGCCCAGGACTACCTGTAGTATAAATGGCCTTTAGACTATTACATTTGGTAATGCAATAGTCTTTCGGACTAGTGCTGTGAACATGTTATGGTAAAGAGTGCCAGATCACCTTGTACTTTCCTTATTAGTATTTCAATAAGATATATATCCTATGCGTAATGGCATGGTTACAACAGGGTTGACTTGTAGACTATAATACTAATGTTATATAAATGCTTGGCTTGCATATTCTCACAGCTTGTCTATCAGTTTCATCTTTGATATTGTTATATTGTCTGAGCATTTATTAGATATATGTTTCAGTTACGTTTGGCATGTTGAAATGTTGCTGTGTATGTATGTATGTTGTGCTGTAGGACGCCACATGTAACTGTGTATCGTCCAGCATGGAAGCTCTGTGGAACACATGCAACTATCTGTCACTACAGTAATCACAAGTACAAAGTACATAACAGTTTCCTGGTCAAATTTGATAGATTTTCACATATGTCAGTGATTTTAACCCTTTCCCTCATAGAAGCACCTCTTGACGCCATTACCAATACGACATACATTGACAATGTAGTAGCCAAACCAATGTTCGTAAGAAAGTCCAGAATCTCATGTAGTCCCAGTAATATCTATGGAGGTTGGATAGATATGGCGACTACTTATCCACTGCATGATCGCTAAATGGCTGTCGTTTGTATGGAGATATAATAGTACATTAACCTAAATCTCTATGAAGCAGTATAGAATGTGATTGTTTACATGCGATAGTGTCATGCAGTATAGAATGGGATTGTTTACATGTGATAGTGTCATGCAGTATAGAATGGGATTGTTTACATGTGATAGTGTCATGCAGTATAGAATGGGATTGTTTACATGTGATAGTGTCATGCAGTATAGAATGGGATTGTTTACATGTGATAGTGTCATGCAGTATAGAATGGGATTACTCCCATGTTTATGTTTTACTCCCATGTTTATGTTTTACCCCCATGTTTATGTTTTACTCCCATGTTTATGTTTTACCCCCATGTTTATGTTTTACCCCCATGTTTATGTTTTACCCCCATGTTTATGTTTTACTCCCATGTTTATGTTTTACCCCCATGTTTATGTTTTACCCCCCATGTTTATGTTTTACCCCCATGTTTATGTTTTACTACCATGTTTATGTTTTACCCCCATGTTTATGTTTTACCCCCATATTTATGTTTTACCCCCATATTTATGTTTTACCCCCATGTTTGTGTAAGAATAGGGATAACATCTAATGCAATGTTTCATTTAACCAATGTATGCCAAGTTCCGGTACACTGTAGCAAATATTTAGTGAATGGGGCGGAGCTACTGAATGGGGCGGAGCTACGGGCGGAGCTGCTGCAGTATTACTTGCAAAGATTTTTAGATTCCCATGCTTAAATTCATTCCTCCCGGATCATACTTATACCACGATTGTCACATGTATTGTATTATGTATCAGTTCCACATTACCCTTACCCATATAGTGTGTGTGTGTGTGTGCAATGTCAACCATACTTGGCTTCATTAATCCACAAACTATACCACGAACATCACATATATTGTTTACTGTATTGGCCCCACTACCCTTACCCATATAGTGTGTGTGTGTGCGAAACGTTTGTTTTTGTAGAAGACAAATATAAAAGGTAAATTTGATTTGCAACTTCTTTGTAGAGCAGTATGTAAGTAACACAGATGTGCTTGAAGACATGTCTGACCTCTTGGTTAGAGGAGATCTTCTTGTAACACATCCGACAAGTCCGCTTCCTATTCAGAAAGGCAAGAAGATGACATCATTATAATTTATAAATGATGGCACCCTGAATTGTGCATTTCATTTTGATTATGGGGTGTTTTGCAAAGAGAAAGTTCAGTGTTAGCAACAAATAGCACTTATATATACATCATATAAATTAAACTAAATCTATGCGACTTGTAAGTACTTTCATCTGTGCACATTTCATATTTCTCAGCAGGAAAAATTAATAGGAATTTCTGAGCGATACAATTTTCAAATAATAATATCAAGAATTAACTCGTTCAAAATAGTAAGAAGTGTAATGTATGCAAGGGAGGCGTGTAATGTATGCAAGGGAGGCGTGTAAGGTATGCAAGGGAGGCATGTAAGGTATGCAAGGGAGATGTGTAAGGTATGCAAGGGAGGCATGTAAGGTATGCAAGGGAGGCGTGTAAGGTATGCAAGGGAGATGTGTATGGTATGCAAGGGAGGCGTGTAAGGTATGCAAGGGAGGCGTGTAAGGTATGCAAGGGAGGCGTGTAAGGTATGCAAGGGAGATGTGTAAGGTATGCAAGGGAGGCGTGTAAGGTATGCAAGGGAGGCGTGTAAGGTATGCAAGGGAGATGTGTAAGGTATGCAAGGGAGGCGTGTAAGGTATGCAAGGGAGGCGTGTAAGGTATGCAAGGGAGATGTGTAAGGTATGCAAGGGAGGCGTGTAAGGTATGCAAGGGAGGCGTGTAAGGTATGCAAGGGAGATGTGTAAGGTATGCAAGGGAGGCATGTAAGGTATGCAAGGGAGGCATGTAAGGTATGCAAGGGAGGTGTGTAAGGTATGCAAGGGAGATGTGTAAGGTATGCAAAGGAGGTGTGTAAGGTATGCAAGGGAGATGTGTAAGGTATGCAAAGGAGGCGTGTAAGGTATGCAAGGGAGATGTGTAACAAGGGAGATGTGTAATGTATGCAAGGGAGATGTGTAACAAGGGAGATGTGTAAGGTATACAAGGAGAGTGTAACAAGGGAGATGTGTAAGGTATACAAGGGAGATGTGTAACAAGGGAGATGTGTAAGGTATACAAGGGAGATGTGTAAGTATGCAAGGGAGATGTGTAACAAGGGAGATGTGTAAGGTATACAAGGGAGATGTGTAACAAGGGAGATGTGTAAGGTATACAAGGGAGATGTGTAACAAGGGAGATGTGTAAGGTATACAAGGGAGATGTGTAACAAGGGAGATGTGTAAGGTATACAAGGGAGATGTGTAGCAAGGGAGATGTGTAATGTATGCAAGTGGGATGTGTAACAAGGGAGATGTGTAAGGTATACAAGGGTGATGTGTAACAAGGGAGATGTGTAAGGTATACAAGGGAGATGTGTAGCAAGGGAGATGTGTAATGTATGCAAGTGGGATGTGTAACAAGGGAGATGTGTAAGGTATACAAGGGAGATGTGTAAGGTATGCAAGGGAGATGTGTAACAAGGGAGATGTGTAAGGTATGCAAGGGAGATGTGTAACAAGTGAGATGTGTAAGGTATACAAGGGAGATGTGTAACAAGGGAGATGTGTAACAAGGGAGATGTGTAAGGTATACAAGGGAGATGTGTAATGTATGCAAGGGAGATGTGTAACAAGGGAGATGTATAAGGTATACAAGGGAGATGTGTAATGTATGCAAGGGAGATGTGTAACAAGGGAGATGTGTAAGGTATACATGGGAAAAGTGTAAGGTATACAAGGGAGAAGTGTAACAAGGGAGATGTGTAAGGTATACAAGGGAGATGTGTAAGGTATACAAGGGAGATGTGTAAGTTATACAAGGGAGATGTGTAAGGTATACAAGGGAGAAGTGTAAGGTATACAAGGGAGAAGTGTAAGGTATACAAGGGAGATGTGTAAGGTATACAAGGGAGAAGTGTAAGGTATACAAGGGAGAAGTGTAAGGTATACATGGGAGATGTGTAAGGTATACAAGGGAGAAGTGTAAGGTATACAAGGGAGAAGTGTAAGGTATACAGGGGAGATGTGTAAGGTATACAAGGGAGAAGTGTAAGGTGTACATGGGAGAAGTGTAAGGTATACAGGGGAGATGTGTAAGGTATACAAGGGAGATGTGTAAGGTATACAAGGGAGATGTGTAAGGTATACAAGGGAGATGTGTAAGGTATACAAGGGAGATGTGTAAGGTATACATGGGAGAAAGTGTACATAGGAGAAATGTATGGTGTATAAGGAAACAGAGGAAAGTGTACATGGGAGAAATGTATGGTGTATAAGGAAACAGAGGAAAGTGTACATGGGAGAAATGTATGGTGTATAAGGAAACAGAGGAAAGTGTACATGGGAGAAATGTATGGTGTTTAAGGAAACAGAAGAAGGTGTACATGGGAGAAATGTATGATGTATAAGGAAACAGAGGAAAGTGTACATGGGAGAAATGTATGGTGTTTAAGGAAACAGAAGAAGGTGTACATGGGAGAAATGTATGGTGTTTAAGGAAACAGAAGAAGGTGTACATGGGAGAAATGTATGATGTATAAGGAAACAGAGGAAAGTGTACATGGGAGAAATGTATGGTGTTTAAGGAAACAGAAGAAGGTGTACATGGGAGAAATGTATGGTGTATAAGGAAACAGAAGAAGGTGTACAATGGAGAAATGTATGGTGTATAAGGAAACAGAGGAAAGTGTACATAGGAGAAATGTATGGTGTATAAGGAAACAGAGGAAAGTGTACATGGGAGAAATGTATGGTGTATAAGGAAACAGAGGAAAGTGTACATGGGAGAAATGTATGGTGTATAAGGAAACAGAGGAAAGTGTACAAGGGAGAAATGTATGGTGTATAAGGAAACAGAGGAAAGTGTACATGGGAGAAATGTATGGTGTATAAGGAAACAGAGGAAGGTGTACAAGGGAGAAATGTATGGTGTATAAGGAAACAGAGGAAAGTGTACATAGGAGAAATGTATGGTGTATAAGGAAACAGAGGAAAGTGTACATGGGAGAAATGTATGGTGTATAAGGAAACAGAGGAAAGTGTACATGGGAGAAATGTATGGTGTATAAGGAAACAGAGGAAAGTGTACATGGGAGAAATGTATGGTGTTTAAGGAAACAGAAGAAGGTGTACATGGGAGAAATGTATGATGTATAAGGAAACAGAGGAAAGTGTACATGGGATAAATGTATGGTGTTTAAGGAAACAGAAGAAGGTGTACATGGGAGAAATGTATGGTGTATAAGGAAACAGAGGAAAGTGTACAAGGGAGAAATGTATGGTGTATATGGAAACAGAAGAAGGTGTACAAGGGAGAAATGTATGGTGTATAAGGAAACAGAAGAAGGTGTACAATGGAGAAATGTATGGTGTATAAGGAAACAGAGGAAAGTGTACATAGGAGAAATGTATGGTGTATAAGGAAACAGAGGAAAGTGTACATGGGAGAAATGTATGGTGTATAAGGAAACAGAGGAAAGTGTACATGGGAGAAATGTATGGTGTATAAGGAAACAGA
>CM026398.1:35774531-35794893 GCA_014843695.1 Archivesica marissinica
TACATAGCTCCAGAGACCAAACAATCACACATGCATAGCTCGATAGACCAAACAATCACACATACATAGCTCCAGAGACCAAACAATCACACATACATAGCTCCAGAGACCAAACAATCACACATACATAGCTCCATAGAACAACAATCACACATACATAGCTCCAGAGAACAACAATCACACATGCATAGCTCCAGAGAACAACAATCACACATGCATAGCTCCATAGAACAACAATCACACATGCATAGCTCCATAGAACAACAATCACACAGGCATAGCTCCATAGACCAAACAATCACACATACATAGCTCCAGAGACCAAACAATCACACATACATAGCTCCATAGACCAAACAATCACACATACATAGCTCCAGAGACCAAACAATCACACATACATAGCTCCATAGACCAAACAATCACACATACATAACTCCAGAGAACAAACAATCACACATACATAGCTCCAGAGACCAAACAATCACACATGCATAGCTCCATAGAACAACAATCACACATGCATAGCTCCATAGACCAAACAATCACACATACATAGCTCCATAGAACAAATAATCACACATACATAGCTCCAGAGACCAAACAATCACACATGCATAGCTCCAGAGACCAAACAATCACACATGCATAGCTCCAGAGAACAACAATCACACATACATAGCTCCAGAGAACAACAATCACACATACATAGCTCCAGAGACCAAACAATCACACATACATAGCTCCAGAGACCAAACAATCACACATACATAGCTCCAGAGACCAAACAATCACACATACATAACTCCAGAGACCAAACAATCACACATACATAACTCCAGAGACCAAACAATCACACATACATAGCTCCAGAGACCAAACAATCACACATACATAACTCCAGAGAACAAACAATCACACATACATAACTCCAGAGAACAAACAATCACACATACATAACTCCAGAGAACAAACAATCACACATACATAGCTCCAGAGAACAAACAATCACACATACATAACTCCAGAGAACAAACAATCACACATACATAACTCCATAGACCAAACAATCACACATACATAGCTCCAGAGACCAAACAATCACACATACATAGCTCCAGAGACCAAACAATCACACATACATAGCTCCATAGACCAAACAATCACACATACATAGCTCCAGAGACCAAACAATCACACATACATAGCTCCAGAGACCAAACAATCACACATACATAGCTCCATAGAACAACAATCACACATACATAGCTCCAGAGAACAACAATCACACATGCATAGCTCCAGAGAACAACAATCACACATGCATAGCTCCATAGAACAACAATCACACATGCATAGCTCCATAGACCAAACAATCACACATACATAGCTCCAGAGAACAAACAATCACACATACATAGCTCCAGAGACCAAACAATCACACATGCATAGCTCCAGAGACCAAACAATCACACATACATAGCTCCAGAGAACAAACAATCACACATACATAGCTCCAGAGAACAACAATCACACATACATAGCTCCAGAGACCAAACAATCACACATACATAGCTCCAGAGACCAAACAATCACACATACATAGCTCCAGAGACCAAACAATCACACATACATAGCTCCAGAGACCAAACAATCACACATACATAGCTCCAGAGACCAAACAATCACACATACATAGCTCCAGAGACCAAACAATCACACATACATAGCTCCAGAGAACAAACAATCACACATACATAACTCCAGAGAACAAACAATCACACATACATAGCTCCAGAGACCAAACAATCACACATACATAGCTCCAGAGACCAAACAATCACACATACATAACTCCAGAGAACAAACAATCACACATACATAGCTCCAGAGAACAAACAATCACACATACATAGCTCCAGAGACCAAACAATCACACATACATAGCTCCAGAGAACAAACAATCACACATACATAGCTCCATAGACCAAACAATCACACATACATAGCTCCAGAGAACAAACAATCACACATACATAGCTAGAAACCAAACAATCACACATACATAGATCCAGAGAACACCAACACATACATAGCTCCATAGACCAAACAATCACACATGCATAGCTCCAGAGAACAAACAATCACACATGCATAGCTCCATAGAACAAACAATCACACATACATAGCTCCAGAGAACAAACAATCACACATACATAGCTCCATAGACCAAACAATCACACATACATAGCTCCAGAGACCAAACAATCACACATACATAGCTCCAGAGACCAAACAATCACACATACATAGCTCCAGAGACCAAACAATCACACATACATAGCTCCAGAGACCAAACAATCACACATACATAGCTCCAGAGAACAAACAATCACAATACATAGCTCCAGAGACCAAACAATCACACATACATAGCTCCAGAACCAAACAATCACACATAAGGGAGATTGTAACAAGGGAGATGTGTAAAGTATGCAAGGGAGATGTGTAACAAGTGAGATGTGTAAGGTATACAAGGAGATGTGTAACAAGGGAGATGTGTAACAAGGGAGATGTGTAAGGTATACAAGGGAGATGTGTAATGTATGCAAGGGAGATGTGTAACAAGGGAGATGTATAAGGTATACAAGGGAGATGTGTAATGTATGCAAGGGAGATGTGTAACAAGGGAGATGTGTAAGGTATACATGGGAAAAGTGTAAGGTATACAAGGGAGAAGTGTAACAAGGGAGATGTGTAAGGTATACAAGGGATATGTGTAAGGTATACAAGGGAGATGTGTAAGTTATACAAGGGAGATGTGTAAGGTATACAAGGGAGAAGTGTAAGGTATACAAGGGAGAAGTGTAAGGTATACAAGGGAGATGTGTAAGGTATACAAGGGAGAAGTGTAAGGTATACAAGGGAGAAGTGTAAGGTATACATGGGAGATGTGTAAGGTATACAAGGGAGAAGTGTAAGGTATACAAGGGAGAAGTGTAAGGTATACAGGGGAGATGTGTAAGGTATACAAGGGAGAAGTGTAAGGTATACATGGGAGAAGTGTAAGGTATACAGGGGAGATGTGTAAGGTATACAAGGGAGATGTGTAAGGTATACAAGGGAGATGTGTAAGGTATACAAGGGAGATGTGTAAGGTATACAAGGGAGAAGTGTAAGGTATACATGGGAGAAAGTGTACATAGGAGAAATGTATGGTGTATAAGGAAACAGAGGAAAGTGTACATGGGAGAAATGTATGGTGTATAAGGAAACAGAGGAAAGTGTACATGGGAGAAATGTATGGTGTATAAGGAAACAGAGGAAAGTGTACATGGGAGAAATGTATGGTGTTTAAGGAAACAGAAGAAGGTGTACATGGGAGAAATGTATGATGTATAAGGAAACAGAGGAAAGTGTACATGGGAGAAATGTATGGTGTATAAGGAAACAGAAGAAGGTGTACATGGGAGAAATGTATGGTGTATAAGGAAACAGAGGAAAGTGTACATGGGAGAAATGTATGGTGTATAAGGAAACAGAGGAAAGTGTACAAGGGAGAAATGTATGGTGTATAAGGAAACAGAGGAAAGTGTACATGGGAGAAATGTATGGTGTATAAGGAAACAGAGGAAGGTGTACAAGGGAGAAATGTATGGTGTATAAGGAAACAGAGGAAAGTGTACATAGGAGAAATGTATGGTGTATAAGGAAACAGAGGAAAGTGTACATGGGAGAAATGTATGGTGTATAAGGAAACAGAGGAAAGTGTACATGGGAGAAATGTATGGTGTATAAGGAAACAGAGGAAAGTGTACATAGGAGAAATGTATGGTGTATAAGGAAACAGAGGAAAGTGTACATGGGAGAAATGTATGGTGTATAAGGAAACAGAGGAAAGTGTACAAGGGAGAAATGTATGGTGTATAAGGATACAGCAGTAGGTGTACAAGGGAGAAATGTATGGTGTATAAGGAAACAGAGGAAGGTGTACAAGGGAGAAATGTATGGTGTATAAGGAAACAGAAGAAGGTGTACAAGGGAGAAATGTATGGTGTATAAGGAAACAGAGGAAGGTGTACAAGGGAGAAATGTATGGTGTATAAGGAAACAGAGGAAGGTGTACAAGGGAGAAATGTATGGTGTATAAGGAAATAGAGGAAGGTGTACAAAGGAGAAATGTATGGTGTATAAGGAAACAGCAGTAGGTGTACATGGAGATAGTTGTAAAAAGTAAATAATGTTTATGTTTCAAAATACCTATAATTAGCAGATTACAGATATGGATGCCATGTTTTCTACACTTCCTGTAGGTGTGTCAGCTTGTGTTCATAAGCAAACTGCAAATCAAATTCACTACAATCTTCATTCACCACTACTCTATATACTCTATATATAATCATTCTGTGTGTCCAATAATAACTATGTCAGTGTTTGTGGATAGATGTTCATTTTCATGCATGTTTTCTGTCACAAACTTATTTAAATATGAATAACTTTGTGATATTACATGCACTAGATTGAGGTTTAAATATGAATAACTTTGTGATATTACATACACTAGATTGAGGTTTAAATATGAATAACTTTGTGATATTACATACACTAGATTGAGGTTTAAATATGAATAACTTTGTGATATTACATGCACTAGATTGAGGTTTAAATATGAATAACTTTGTGATATTACATACACTAGATTGAGGTTTAAATATGAATAACTTTGTGATATTACATGCATTAGATTGAGGTTTAAATATGAATAACTTTGTGATATTACATACACTAGATTGAGGTTTAAATATGAATAACTTTGTGATATTACATGCACTAGATTGAGGTTTAAATATGAATAACTTTGTGATATTACATACACTAGATTGAGGTTTAAATATGAATAACTTTGTGATATTACATGCACTAGATTGAGGTTTAAATATGAATAACTTTGTGATATTACATGCACTAGATTGAGGTTTAAATATGAATAATGTTGTGATATTGCATGCACTAGATTGAGGTTTAAATATGAATAATTTTGTGATATTGTATGCACTAGATTGAGGTTTAAATATGAATAACTTTGTGATATTACATGCACTAGATTGAGGTTTAAAATAAGTGGAATATATAACGGTTAATAAATATTTGGAATAATAAAACAGATCTAACATGAATAACATTACATGATTGGGCTACACGTACATGTGAGTGGGCTACACGTACATGTGAGTGGGCTACACGTACATGTGAGTGGGCTACACGTACATGTGATTGGGCTATACATACATGTGATTGGGCTACACGTACATGTGATTGGGCTACACGTACATGTGATTGGGCTACACGTACATGTGATTGGGCTACACGTACATGTGATTGGGCTACACATGCATGTGATTGGGCTACACATGCATGTGATTGGGCTACACGCATGTGATTGGGCTACACGTACATGTGATTGGGCTACATACATGTGATTGGGCTACACGTACATGTGATTGGGCTACACGTACATGTGATTGAGCTACACGTACATGTGATTGGGCTATTGCAGAATGGCAACAGTATTTGAGAGATGTTTTTATTGGTGTTATAGTTAAGCGGAGGTGGAAAGTCGTCGCAGGATGTGATAGTAGAACTTGCCAGTGACATTCTCTCCAAGATACCTCCAGACTTCAATCTAGAGGAGGTTCAGGTAATGTACATTCTCTCCAAGATACCTCCAGACTTCAATCTAGAGGAGGTTCAGGTAATGTACATTCTCTCCAAGATACCTCCACACTTCAATCTAGAGGAGGTTCAGGTAATGTACATTCTCTCCAAGATACCTCCACACTTCAATCTAGAGGAGGTTCAGGTAATGTACATTCTCTACAAGATACCTCTAGACTTCAATCTAGAGGAGGTGCAGGTAATGTACAGTCTCTACAAGATACATCCAGACTTCAATCTAGAGAAAGTGCAGGTAATGTACATTCTCTACAAGATACCTCCAGACTTCAATCTAGAGGAAGTGCAGGTAATGTACATTCTCTACAAGATACCTCCAGACTTCAATCTAGAGGAGGTGCAGGTAATGTACATTCTCTACAAGATACCTCCAGACTTCAATCTAGAGGAGGTGCAGGTAATGTACATTCTCTACAAGATACCTCCAGACTTCAATCTAGAGGAGGTGCAGGTAATGTACATTCTCTACAAGATACCTCCAGACTTCAATCTAGAGGAAGTGCAGGTAATGTACATTCTCTACAAGATACCTCCAGACTTCAATCTAGAGGAGGTGCAGGTAATGTACATTCTCTACAAGATACATCCAGACTTCAATCTAGAGGCGGTGCAGTTAATGTACATTCTCTACAAGATACCTTTAGACTTCAATCTAGAGGCAGTGCAGTTAATGTACATTCTCTACAAGATACCTCCAGACTTCAATCTAGAGGAGGTGCAGGTAATGTACATTCTCTACAAGATACATCCAGACTTCAATCTAGAGGAGGTGCAGGTAATGTACATTCTCTACAAGATACCTCTAGACTTCAATCTAGAGGCGGTGCAGTTAATGTACATTCTCTACAAGATACCTCTAGACTTCAATCTAGAGGAGGTTCAGGTAATGTACATTCTCTCCAAGATACATCCAGACTTCAATCTAGAGGAGGTGCAGGTAATGTACATTCTCTACAAGATACCTCTAGACTTCAATCTAGAGAAGGTGCAGGTAATGTACATTCTCTACAAGATACCTCTAGACTTCAATCTAGAGGAGATGCAGGTAATGTACATTCTCTACAAGATACCTCTAGACTTCAATCTAGAGGAGGTTCAGGTAATGTACATTCTCTACAAGATACATCCAGACTTCAATCTAGAGGAGGTTCAGGTAATGTACATTCTCTAAAAACCCAACCAACAACAAAACACCACAAAACCAACCAACAACAAAACACCCAAAACACCAACCAACAACAAAACACCCAAGATACATCCAGACTTCAATCTAGAGGAGGTTCAGGTAATGTACATTCTCTACAAGATACCTCTAGACTTCAATCTAGAGGAGATGCAGGTAATGTACATTCTCTACAAGATACCTCTAGACTTCAATCTAGAGAAGGTGCAGGTAATGTACATTCTCTACAAGATACCTCCAGACTTCAATCTAGAGGAGATGCAGGTAATGTACATTGATTATAGCACAGCAGTTGGGCTGTATTCACGAGGGTGTATTGACATTAACCTTTGCTACAATCTTCGTTAGATTATCAAATATTCCGCCTTTTCTTCTTCTCCATTTAGTAAGGTAATCCATGCATTCAAATTGTTTCAACACAATGCATTGAATTTTATAATTGTGCATACATATATGTTACAGGCCAAATACCCAGTGCGTTATGAGGAATCCATGAATACAGTGCTAGTGCAGGAGCTCATTCGGTTTAACCGGTTAATCCAGGTGGTGCGCAGTAGTCTACATGATATCAGAAAGGCCATCAAAGGTTTGGTGCTCATGTCTAGTGAATTGGAAGACATGTTTGATAGCATGATGGTTGGCAAGGTAATTTCTGAGAAATATGTTTGATTGCTTTCATCGCTGTAGCATAGCACTGTAATACTTGCTACACCCAATCGGGGCCACAAGATGAATCACAACACAAAGTCACTCTGCCTTCATACAATTTTGAATTATCTCCTTTCCATAAATGTAGAAGGTATAATTGTGCACACCATACTCCTTTAGCCGTTTATCATAAACCAATGAAACTTACTATGCATACTCCGGATAACAGAACATGGTGCGGAACATATAAACCATAACGCTACCTTCGTCGAGATTTTTTTAGTTTAAACATAATTATTTTATTTCCCAATATAATACATATTGAACAATCACACATAATCAGAATACAGAAACAGGATTAGAATGGAAGACATAGTCTTATATAATTCTTCTCCTCGAGATTTTTTTGTCCGCAGATGAAGGGTAGTTATGTATGTCAACAGCTTGTTCTATTCGGTTGATTTATGACTGAGTTATTGCCCTTTGAGAATTAAAATTCTGTGTCCTTGTTTCATTTCCAAATCCCTAGACAAATGTTTATGAAACTTTGCAATGAACATCCGTATGAAGTCTAGTTTTGCATGTCATCATCCTGTTCTGCTTCGTTGATATTTCACAAGAGTTATGGCTCATGGAATACTAAAAAAAAATGTTTGTCCACACCTGTTCTACTGAACCCCTGGACGTATCATCTCTACTGCAGACAGAGACTGATCAATACTAATCCTAGTTGGACATGTTCCACTATATTCCCTACAACCCCTGGACGTATCATCTCTCCTGCAGACAGAGACTGATCAGTACTAAGCCTAGTTGGACATGTTCCACTATATTCCCTACAACCCCTGGACGTATCATTTCTCCTGCAGACAGAGACTGATCAGTACTAAGCCTAGTTGGACATGGTATTGTCGTCATGTTCCACTATATTCCCTACAACCCCTGGACGTATCATCTCTCCTGCAGACAGAGACTGATCAGTACTAAGCCTAGTTGGACATGTTCCATTATATTCCCTACAACCCCTGGACGTATCATCTCTCCTGCAGACAGAGACTGATCAGTACTAAGCCTAGTTGGACATGGTATTGTCGTCATGTTCCACTATATTCCCCACAACCCCTGGACCTATCATCTCTCCTGCAGACAGAGACTGATCAGTACTAAGCCTAGTTGGACATGGTGTTGTCGTCATGTTCCACTATATTCTCTACAACCCCTGGACGTATCATCTCTCCTGCAGACAGAGACTGATCAGTACTAAGCCTAGTTGGACATGGTGTTGTCGTCATATTCCACTATATTCTCCACAATGCTGCTTTGGCAGTATTGAAATTATCCAATGTCAAGGATGTTCTCTAAAATTTCAAGGGCGATAAATCCAAGAAAAATAATCTGGACAGAATGTGGAGTTGACAGTGGACTGAGGATTAAGTACTGAATATTGTATGCTCGTATTGTTGAAATTCTGACAGGTGTTTTGTATAATTAGAACTTGGAAGCGATCAGATGGACCACAGAGTTTATACAAATTTATTTTAGCTCGATTGCGAAACAAGTTCTTTCAACTTTATATAAATCACTCTCGAGACCTCAGTCCTGATGGAATCCATCGCCACGAGGGAGAGAAGAGGCAACGTGCCTAAGGACATAATCGTAACGGCTCCAGCGGGGCTCGAACTCCAGACCTTTCGCACCTGAAGCGAACGCGCATCCACTGCACCATCACGACTACCACAGAGTGTAAGAACTGTAACTCTGGCTCGTCAATTTCAGGTTCCAGCAATGTGGGCAGCAAAGTCATACCCGTCATTGAAGCCCCTCGGAAGTTACATTACAGATCTGCTGGCCAGATTACAGTTCTTCAAGGAATGGGTTTATGAAGGTAAACTCATTTAATAATAACTTTGTATGATTGGTAAATAACGGTATTGTTTGCTGATACAGAGCTGAAATTAATGAATAACCGAATAACTGAACTTTCAATTCGAATCAACCGATTGTCATGCATAGGACGACAACAGCATTTGTGTCTCCGATTGTCATGCATAGGATGACAACAGCATTTGTGTCTCTGATTGTCATGCATAGGATGACAACAGCATTTGTGTCTCCGATTGTCATGCATAGGACGACAACAGCATTTGTGTCTCCGATTGTCATGCATCAGATGACAACAGCATTTGTGTCTCCGATTGTCATGCATCGGACGGCAACAGCATAGGTGTCTCCGATTTTCATGCATTGGATGACAACAGCATAGGTGTCTCCGATTGTCATGCATTGGATGACAACAGCATAGGTGTCTCCGATTGTCATGCATTGGATGACACAGCATAGGTGTCTCAGATTGTCATGCATTGGACAACAACATAGGTGTCTCCGATTGTCATGCATTGGACGACAATAGCATTTGTGTCTCCGATTGTCATGCATAGGACGACAACAGCATTTGTGTCTCCGATTGTCATGCATAGGACGACAACAGCATTTGTGTCTCCGATTGTCATGCATAGGACGACAACAGCATTTGTGTCTCCGATTGTCATGCATAGGATGACAACAGCATTTGTGTCTCCGATTGTCATGCATAGGACGACAACAGCATTTGTGTCTCCGATTGTCATGCATAGGACGACAACAGCATTTGTGTCTCCGATTGTCATGCATAGGACGACAACAGCATTTGTGTCTCCGATTGTCATGCATAGGACGACAACAGCATTTGTGTCTCCGATTGTCATGGGACGACAACAGCATTTGTGTCTCCGATTGTCATGCATAGGACGACAACAGCATTTGTGTCTCCGATTGTCATGCATAGGACGACAACAGCATTTGTGTCTCCGATTGTCATGCATAGGACGACAACAGCATTTGTGTCTCCGATTGTCATGCATAGTACGACAACAGCATTTGTGTCTCCGATTGTCATGCATCGGATGGTAACAGCATAGGTGTTTCCGATTGTCATGCATAGGATGACAAGAGCATAGGTGTCTCAGATTGTTATGCATTGGACAACAACAGCATAGGTGTCTCCGATTGTCATGCATTGGACAACAACATAGGTGCCTCCGATTGTCATGCATTGGACAACAACAACATAGGTGTCTCAGATTGTCATGCATTGGACAACAACAGCATAGGTGTCTCCGATTGTCATGCATTGGACAACAACATAGGTGTCTCCGATTGTCATGCATTGGACAACAACAGCATAGGTGTCTCCGATTGTCATGCATTGGACAACAACAGCATAGGTGTCTCCTATTGTCATGCATTGGACAACAACAGCATAGACTAAAATTATTTACATTTAAAATGGATATCACATTAGATGTGTGTAACTTGGCAGTTATTTTCCACAGGGTGTCCTACAGTACAGTGTATATCACATTAGATGTGTGTAACTTGGCAGTTATTTTCCACAGGGTGTCCTACAGTAAAGTGTATATCACATTAGATATGTGTAACTTAGCAGTTATTTTCCACAGGGTGTCCTACAGTAAAGTGGATATCGGGATTCTACTTCACTCAGTCGTTCCTGACCGGTGTGCTACAGAACTACGCAAGAAGGTGCCAGATACCCATAGATCACCTGGGCTTTGAATTCGAAATTATGAACCATGATTCCATCATGTCACAGAAACCAGTAAGTGTGTGTGTGTGTGTGTGTTTTATATTTGGTAATACATATTAATTATATTAGGACAGTAACGAAACAAAAAGATATTCCTTTATAAAATTTTAACAAAATAGCACTGCGGAAAATGGTGCCATAAACAAGCGTGTGCAGAATCTGTATATCTGAGTATATGTGAGTGTGCAGAATCTGTATATCTGAGTATATGGGAGTGTACAGAATCTGTATATCTGAGTATATGGGAGTGTGCAGAATCTGTATATCTGAGTATATGTGAGTGTGCAGTATCTGTATATCTGAGTATATGACAGTGTACAGAATCTGTATATCTGAGTATATGAGAGTGTGCAGAATCTGTATATCTGAGTATATGTGAGTGTACAGAATCTGTATATCTGAGTATATGTGAGGTGCAGAATCTGTATATCTGAGTATATGGGAGTGTGCAGAATCTCTATATCTGAGTATATGTGAGGTGCAGAATCTGTATATCTGAGTATATGGGAGTGTGCAGAATCTGTATATCTGAGTATATGTGAGGTGCAGAATCTGTATATCTGAGTATATGTGAGGTGCAGAATCTGTATATGTGAGTATATGTGAGGTGCAGAATCTGTATATCTGAGTATATGTGAGTGTGCAGAATCTGTATATGTGAGTGTGCAGAATCTGTATATCTGAGTATATGTGAGTGTGCAGAATCTGTATATGTGAGTGTGCAGAATCTGTATATCTGAGTATATGTGAGTGTGCAGAATCTGTATATCTGAGTATATGTGAGTGTACAGAATCTGTATATCTGAGTATATGAGAGTGTGCAGAATCTGTATATCTGAGTATATGTGAGTGTACAGAATCTGTATATCTGAGTATATGTGAGTGTACAGAATCTGTATATCTGAGTATATGAGAGTGTGCAGTATCTGTATATCTGAGTATATGTGAGTGTGCAGAATCTGTATATGTGAGTGTACAGAATCTGTATATCTGAGTATATGAGAGTGTGCAGAATCTGTATATCTGAGTATATGTGAGTGTACAGAATCTGTATATCTGAGTATATGTGAGTGTACAGAATCTGTATATCTGAGTATATGAGAGTGTGCAGTATCTGTATATCTGAGTATATGTGAGTGTGCAGAATCTGTATATGTGAGTGTACAGAATCTGTATATCTGAGTATATGAGAGTGTGCAGAATCTGTATATCTGAGTATATGTGAGTGTACAGAATCTGTATATCTGAGTATATGTGAGTGTACAGAATCTGTATATCTGAGTATATGTGAGTGTGCAGAATCTGTATATCTGAGTATATGTGAGTGTGCAGAATCTGTATATCTGGTATATGGAGTGTCAAATCTGTATATTGAGTATATGTGAGTGTACAGAATCTGTATATCTGAGTATATGTGAGTGTGCAGAATCTGTATATCTGAGTATATGTGAGTGTGCAGAATCTGTATATCTGAGTATATGTGAGTGTGCAGAATCTGTATATCTGAGTATATGTGAGTGTACAGAATCTGTATATCTGAGTATATGGGAGTGTACAGAATCTGTATATCTGAGTATATGGGAGTGTACAGAATCTGTATATCTGAGTATACGTGAGTGTACAGAATCTGTATATCTGAGTATATGTGAGGTGCAGAATCTGTATATCTGAGTTTACGTGAGTGAACAGTCCACGTGTATGAAACACCTAGTATACAGTTCTGTATATGCCCTTATACTTGAATATGCAGGCTTTACATTATGGAACCATTTGGAAATATGATCTTATCTTCATGAAACTTGTAGAATAGTACATGCACACTATCAGCAGACCAAACTTGTAGAATAGTACATGCACACTATCAGCAGACCAAACTTGTAGAATAGTACATGCACACTATCAGCAGACCAAACTTGTAGAATAGTACATGCACACTATCAGCAGACCAAACTTGTAGAATAGTACATGCACACTATCAGCAGACCAAACTTGTAGAATAGTACATGCACACTATCAGCAAACCAAACTTGTAGAATAGTACATGCACACTATCAGCAGACCAAACTTGTAGAATAGTACATGCACACTATCAGCAAACCAAACTTGTAGAATAGTACATGCACACTATCAGCAGACCAAATGTAATGGTAATCATTAATAAAATGTCCACATTTAGTTTAAACAATATTTATTTCTTTGAATAGAATAAACATAGTCATGTATTTATAATATGTACATACATCTAGGATTGAGGAGAAAGCAACCTACTTGTATATTTGTATGTTTCCATGTACCTCTATTTATCACATTTTGCTTTTGTATGCTAATCACCATTAAGAGGAAATCCATATCAGTTGTGTGACTAGTCTTTTGCTGTTTCATAGACCAATGGTGCTTATGTTCGAGGATTGTACATGGAGGGAGCCAGGTGGGATAGGGTAAAGAAATGTATCGAAGAATCACAGCCGAAACTATTGTACGAGACTGTACCTATTGTATCCTTGTAAAATATACAACTCCTAGTCTGTATGATTGTATCATTGTAAAATATACAACTCATAGTCTGTATGCTTGTATCCTTGTAAAATACACAACTCATAGTCTGTATGCTTGTAAAATACACAACTCCTAGTCTGTATGCTTGTATCATTGTAAAATACACAACTCCTAGTCTGTATGCTTGTATCCTTGTAAAATACACAACTCCTAGTCTGTATCCTTGTAAAATACACAACTCCTAGTCTGTATGCTTGTATCATTGTAAAATACACAACTCCTAGTCTGTATGCTTGTATCATTGTAAAATACACAACTCCTAGTCTGTATCCTTGTAAAATACACAACTCCTAGTCTGTATGCGTGTATCATTGTAAAGTACACAACTCCTAGTCTGTATGCTTGTATCCTTGTAAAATACACAACTCCTAGTCTGTATGCTTGTATCCTTGTAAAATACACAACTCCTAGTCTGTATGCTTGTATCATTGTAAAATACACAACTCCTAGTCTGTATGCTTGTATCCTTGTAAAATACACAACTCCTAGTCTGTATCCTTGTAAAATACACAACTCCTAGTATGTATGCTTGTATCATTGTAAAATACACAACTCCTAGTCTGTATGATTGTATCCTTGTAAAATACACAACTCCTAGTCTGTATCCTTGTAAAATACACAACTCCTAGTCTGTATGCTTGTATCTTTGTAAAATACACAACTCCTAGTCTGTATGCTTGTATCATTGTAAAATACACAACTCCTAGTCTGTATGCTTGTATCCTTGTAAAATACACAACTCCTAGTCTGTATGCTTGTATCCTTGTAAAATACACAACCCATAGTCTGTATGCTTGTATCCTTGTAAAATACACAACTCCTAGTCTGTATGCTTGTATCATTGTAAAATACACAACTCCTAGTCTGTATGCTGGTATAATTGTAAAATACACAACTCCTAGTCTGTATGCTTGTATCCTTGTAAAATACACAACTCCTAGTCTGTATGCTTGTATCCTTGTAAAATACACAACTCCTAGTCTGTATGCTTGTATCCTTGTAAAATACACAACCCATAGTCTGTATGCTGGTATCCTTGTAAAATACACAACTCCTAGTCTGTATGCTTGTATCCTTGTAAAATACACAACTCCTAGTCTGTATGCTTGTATCCTTGTAAAATACACAACCCTAGTCTGTATGCGAGTATCCTTGTTAAATACACAACTCCTAGTCTGTATGCTTGTATCATTGTAAAATACACAACTCCTAGTCTGTATGCTTGTATCCTTGTAAAATACACAACTCCTAGTCTGTATGCTTGTATCCTTGTAAAATACACAACCCATAGTCTGTATGCTTGTATCCTTGTAAAATACACAACTCCTAGTCTGTATGCTTGTATCATTGTAAAATACACAACCCTAGTCTGTATGCTGGTATAATTGTAAAATACACAACTCCTAGTCTGTATGCTTGTATCCTTGTAAAATACACAACTCCTAGTCTGTATGCTTGTATCCTTGTAAAATACACAACTCCTAGTCTGTATGCTTGTATCCTTGTAAAATACACAACTCCTAGTATGTATGCGAGTATCCTTGTTAAATACACAACTCCTAGTCTGTATGCTTGTATCCTTGTAAAATACACAACCCATAGTCTGTATGCTGGTATCCTTGTAAAATACACAACTCCTAGTCTGTATGCTTGTATCCTTGTAAAATACACAACTCCTAGTCTGTATGCTGGTATCCTTGTAAAATACACAACCCATAGTCTGTATGCTTGTATCCTTGTAAAATACACAACTCCTAGTCTGTATGCTTGTATCCTTGTAAAATACACAACTCCTAGTCTGTATGCTTGTATCCTTGTAAAATACACAACTCCTAGTCTGTATGCTTGTATCCTTGTAAAATACACAACTCCTAGTCTGTATCCTTGTAAAATACACAACTCCTAGTCTGTATGCTTGTATCCTTGTAAAATACACAACTCATAGTCTGTATGCTTGTATCCTTGTAAAATACACAACTCCTAGTCTGTATGCTGGTATCCTTGTAAAATACACAACTTGTAGTCTGTATGCTGGTATCCTTGTAAAATACACAACTCCTAGTCTGTATGCTTGTATCCTTGTAAAATACACAACTCCTAGTCTGTATGCTTGTATCCTTGTAAAATACACAACTCCTAGTCTGTATGCGAGTATCCTTGTTAAATACACAACTCCTAGTCTGTATGCTTGTATCATTGTAAAATACACAACTCCAAGTCTGTATGCTTGTATCCTTGTAAAATACACAACTCCTAGTCTGTATGCTTGTATCCTTGTAAAATACACAACCCATAGTCTGTATGCTTGTATCCTTGTAAAATACACAACTCCTAGTCTGTATGCTTGTATCATTGTAAAATACACAACTCCTAGTCTGTATGCTGGTATAATTGTAAAATACACAACTCCTAGTCTGTATGCTTGTATCCTTGTAAAATACACAACTCCTAGTCTGTATGCTTGTATCCTTGTAAAATACACAACTCCTAGTCTGTATGCTGGTATCCTTGTAAAATACACAACTCCTAGTCTGTATGCTGGTATCCTTGTAAAATACACAACTCCTAGTCTGTATGCTTGTATCCTTGTAAAATACACAACTCCTAGTCTGTATGCGAGTATCCTTGTTAAATACACAACTCCTAGTCTGTATGCTTGTATCCTTGTTAAAAATACACAACCCATATTCTGTATGCTGGTATCCTTGTAAAATACACAACTCCTAGTCTGTATGCTTGTATCATTGTAAAATACACAAATCCTAGTCTGTATGCTTGTATCCTTGTAAAATACACAACTCCTAGTCTGTATGCTTGTATCCTTGTAAAATACACAACTCCTAGTCTGTATCCTTGTAAAATACACAACTCCTAGTCTGTATGCTTGTATCCTTGTAAAATACACAACTCATAGTCTGTATGCTTGTATCCTTGTAAAATACACAACTCCTAGTCTGTATGCTGGTATCCTTGTAAAATACACAACTTGTAGTCTGTATGCTGGTATCCTTGTAAAATACACAACCCATAGTCTGTATGCTGGTATCCTTGTAAAATACACAACTCCTAGTCTGTATGCTTGTATCCTTGTAAAATACACAACTCCTAGTCTGTATGCTTGTATCCTTGTAAAATACACAACTCCTAGTCTGTATGCGAGTATCCTTGTTAAATACACAACTCCTAGTCTGTATGCTTGTATCCTTGTAAAATACACAACCCATAGTCTGTATGCTGGTATCCTTGTTAAATACACAACTCCTAGTCTGTATGCTTGTATCCTTGTAAAATACACAACTCCTAGTCTGTATGCTGGTATCCTTGTAAAATACACAACCCATAGTCTGTATGCTTGTATCCTTGTAAAATACACAACCCATAGTCTGTATGCTTGTATCATTGTAAAATACACAACTCTTAGTCTGTATCCTTGTAAAATACACAACTCCTAGTCTGTATGCTTGTATCATTGTAAAATACACAACTCCTAGTCTGTATGCTTGTATCCTTGTAAAATACACAACCCATAGTCTGTATGCTGGTATCCTTGTTAAATACACAACTCCTAGTCTGTATGCTTGTATCCTTGTAAAATACACAATTCCTAGTCTGTATGCTTGTATCCTTGTAAAATACACAACCCATAGTCTGTATGCTTGTATCCTTGTAAAATACACAACTCCTAGTCTGTATGCGAGTATCCTTGTTAAATATACACAACTCCTAGTCTGTATGCGAGTATCCTTGTTAAATACACAACTCCTAGTCTGTATGCTTGTATCCTTGTAAAATACACAACCCATAGTCTGTATGCTAGTATCCTTGTTAAATACACAACTCCTAGTCTGTATGCTTGTATCCTTGTAAAATACACAACTCCTAGTCTGTATGCTTGTATCATTGTAAAATACACAAATCCTAGTCTGTGTGCTGGTATAATTGTAAAATACACAACTCCTAGTCTGTATGCTTGTATCCTTGTAAAATATACAACTCCTAGTCTGTATGCTTGTATCCTTGTAAAATACACAACTCCTAGTCTGTATGCTTGTATCCTTGTAAAATACACAACTCCTAGTCTGTATGCTTATATCCTTGTAAAATACACAACTCCTAGTCTGTATGCTTGTATCCTTGTAAAATACACAACTCCTAGTCTGTATGCTGGTATAATTGTAAAATACACAACTCGTAGTCTGTATGCTGGTATAATTGTAAAATACACAACTTGTAGTCTGTATGCTGGTATAATTGTACTATGTATTACAGTCTACATCCGTTGTGTCGAATTCCGTCGGACCGAACAAAATTCTGCGACACTAGCGATATTGACCAAGATGATGTTTCTCGGAGATCGCAAACCTTACCTGTCTACACTTGTCACATAATCAATCATTCTCCAAGTTGTCATTTAGTCTGTTATAGTGACATGGGCACACTTAATAAGAATAAAACATCATAATATTATATTTAATAAATGCAGCACATGTATATAACATAGATATGTAATAATAGTGCAATGATGGTACCCAGGGGGTAGTGCCAAGCTGGCTATCCGCCGTGGTGGTTATCGGGTCCTTCACTAGTGTCAACGTGTTGGTTTGCAAGGGACATCGTGAATGAGTGGACAGGTTCAGATAGGCAGTTATATACACATCATATCACTCAAGCACATTTCACTCAATTCGAATTCAATATAATACAATTATTGGTTAATTGGTGATTACCGATTAGTGTGCAGTTTTAGTGAACACGTTCTAGTTACTGTCACAGTAAACTATCTGTATCGGACACTGCAGTCTTTATCGGACATTGCTAAATATGCTGAATGAAAGTTGCACTTCCACTACAAGCTGACACTTTGACATAACGATTGTGAAATACTGCACATTTCTACTGAAGAGACCAGAAATGTAATTTTATATACATGTAATGGAAAATTTAACGTAACAAAATTTTACATAAACGTAGTCAGTTATATGCAAAATGATATGAACCGGGACAATTTCTAACAAGGTTGTTGTCATGTAAGTGTACTCATTATAATACCATTATTACCCAGAGTGTCTCAGTAAACAAATGAAATCTAAGAACATTTTATTGTTTTTAATGTATTCGAAAATAATAAATCATTTTTGACTAACCTAGTCTTTTTTTAGAAATATTTTACCCCAAATTTCCCACAAAATCATTTGTCTTTTCCCGCAGCCACTCACATTCTAGTCACGTTATTGTAATATAAATAAGTTCTAAAAATAGCGAACCATATGCAAATTAGCATCACCAATCATTTCTGCGAAAATTAGCATCACCAATCATTTCTGCGAAAATTAGCATCACCAATCATTTCTGTGAAAATTAGCATCACCAATCATTTCTGCGAAAATTAGCATCACTAATCATTTCTGCGCTTTCGCGAGTGGCTTGTCAATTGTGGAGGATTCAAAAGTGGACATTTTTGTATCCAGTTCCATCCGCTTAGTAAATCACAATAACGAAGCACTGAATGTGCATAATGTCTTATTAACATTGCAAGTATAAAAAACTAGACACTGGTAATTGTAGCTGCTTCTATATTGATAAGCGTTAAAGCCCGCGTAAAGAACACAAAACATCTCTTTGTCTCCCAAACATATGACCGAAACATAGTGGAGTAGGTGTAGCACATAGCTATATGATGAGGAATACACAACCAACACGATGTCACATGACTACCACACTAACACATATCCTTAATAACCACCTAGATATGGCTGAAACCGGGAAAATCTGCCAACTTTGAACACAAGGAAGAGTACAGCTGCCCGAGTAAGATTTCTTTACTTTCTTTTAGACATTATGTCAGCGGAGACGGTGGTTTGTCTGTGAGTCCAGCCAATAGCGTTAGTAAACTGGTATTCTGGAGACGCTATTGTTAAGTTGCGTAGCATGAAGTTGTTAATGGAGTCCAGCTGTTTCCTTTGAGAAAACTCTCCAAATTAAGATTTGGAAGATTTGTGGTTCTAACAGAGTACCCAACCTGTCAGAAAGATTGTTCAAAGATATACTATGGGTATTCCCGGGTACCCACCCCTGTCAGAAAGACTGTTCAAAGATACACTATGGGTATTACCGGGTACCCACCCCTGTCAGAAAGACTGTTCAAAGATACACTATGGGTATTACCGGGTACCCACCCCTGTCAGAAAGACTGTTCAAAGATACACTATGGGTATTACCGGGTACCCACCCCTGTCAGAAAGACTGTTCAAAGATACACTATGGGTATTACGGGTACCCACCCCTGTCAGAAAGACTGTTCAAAGATACACTATGGGTATTCCCGGGTACCCACCCCTGTCAGAAAGACTGTTCAAAGATACACTATGGGTATTCCCGCGTACCCACCTCTGTCAGAAAGACTGTTCAAAGATACACTATGGGTATTCCTGGGTACCCACATCTGTCAGAAAGACTATTCAAAGATACACTATGGGTATTCCCAGGTACCCATCACTGTCAGAAAGATTGTTCAAAGATACACTATGGGTATTCCCGGGTACCCACCCCTGTCAGAAAGACTGTTCAAAGATACACTATGGGTATTCCCGGGTACCCAC
>CM026398.1:35795893-35861241 GCA_014843695.1 Archivesica marissinica
CACTATGGGTATTCCCGGGTAGCCACCCCTGTCAGAAAGACTGTTCAAAGATACACTATGGTTATTCCCAGGTACCCACCCCTGTCAGAAAGACTGTTCAAAGATACACTATGGGTATTCCCAGGTACCCACCCCTGTCAGAAAGACTGTTCAAAGATACACTATGGGTATTCCCGGGTACCCACCCCTGTCAGAAAGACTGTTCAAAGATACACTATGGGTATTCCCGGGTACCCACCCCTGTCAGAAAGACTGTTCAAAGATACACTATGGGTATTCCCAGGTACCCACCCCTGTCAGAAAGATTGTTCAAAGATACACTATGGGTATTCCCGGGTACCCACCCCTGTCAGAAAGATTGTTCAAAGATACACTATGGGTATTCCCAGGTACCCACCCCTGTCAGAAAGATTGTTCAAAGATACACTATGGGTATTCCCAGGTACCCACCCCTGTCAGAAAGATTGTTCAAAGATACACTATGGGTATTCCCGGGTAGCCACCCCTGTCAGAAAGACTGTTCAAAGATACACTATGGGTATTCCCGGGTAGCCACCCCTGTCAGAAAGATTGTTCAAAGATACACTATGGGTATTCCCGGGTAGCCACCCCTGTCAGAAAGACTGTTCAAAGATACACTATGGGTATTCCCGGGTAGCCACCCCTGTCAGAAAGACTGTTCAAAGATACACTATGGTTATTCCCAGGTACCCACCCCTGTCAGAAAGACTGTTCAAAGATACACTATGGGTATTCCCGGGTACCCACCCCTGTCAGAAAGATTGTTCAAAGATACACTATGGGTATTCCCGAGTACCCACCTCTGTCAGAAAGACTGTTCAAAGATACACTATGGTTATTCCCAGGTACCCACCCCTGTCAGAAAGACTGTTCAAAGACCTGTGTCAATGTCAGAAATACCTAGCCCCCCTTTCAACAGGGGTAACATTATAATAAACAACCACTTTACTTTGCTTTACATTTGCAGTTTACAAGACTAGTGCTAGGAGAGGATTACTGTCCACAACCGGGCACTCCACAAACTGGGTGATGAACATAAACTTACCAACGAAACAACCCGATCATCATTGGATAAACCGAGGTGTGGCGTGCCTCTGTCAACTTGATAACTAGTATTTAAATATACCGTTTCTATCAAATAATTAAACTTCCCAACAAACAAGCTGTAGATACCTACATACGTCGTGGTGCATCATATCTTGTATTCGTGCTATATGTGTGCACGTGAAGAGGATCCGGCATAAGACATATATGTGTTGCCTAACTATATCAAGCCTGCCTGTGGCGATGTAGCAATAACACAGATTGTGAATCGGCTGGCTGGCAATGTTAATTATGATAAAAACAATGTTAATTATGATAAAAACAATGTTAATTATGATAAAAACAGTGTTAATTATGATAAAAACAATGTTAATTATGATAAAAACAGTGTTAATTATGATAAAAACAATAATAATTACGTTAAAACAATGTTCACATATTGGCAAGTTGTTACAGTCACAAAATATCGCTGAATTTTGCTCAAATTAGCATAAACCAGGGTTCACGGTCACATAAACCTGGATTCACGGTCACATAAACCTGGATTCACGGTCACATAAACCTGGATTCACGGTCACATAAACCTGGATTCACGGTCACATAAACCTGGATTCACGGTCACATAAACCTGGATTCACGGTCACATACACCTGGATTCACGGTCACATAAACCTGGATTCACGGTCACATAAACCTGGATTAACGGTCACATAAACCTGGATTCACGGTCACATACACCTGGATTCACGGTCACATACACCTGGATTCACGGTCACATACACCTGGATTCACGGTCACATACATCTGGATTCACGGTCACATAAACCAGGGTTCACGGTCACATAAACCTGGATTCACGGTCACATAGACCTGGATTCACGGTCACATAAACCTGGATTCACGGTCACATAGACCTGGATTCACGGTCACATAAACCTGGATTCACGGTCACATAAACCAGGGTTCACGGTCACATAAACCTGGATTCACGGTCACATAAACCTGGATTCACGGTCACATAAACCAGGGTTCACGGTCACATAAACCTGGATTCACAGTCACATAAACCAGGGTTCACGGTCACATAAACCTGGATTCACGGTCACATGAACCTGGATTCACGGTCACATAGACCTGGATTCACGGTCACATAAACCTGGATTCACGGTCACATAAACCAGGGTTCACAGTCACATAAACCTGGATTCACGGTCACATAAACCTGGATTCACGGTCACATAAACCAGGGTTCACGGTCACATAAACCAGGGTTCACGGTCACATAAACCAGGATTCACGGTGTGATATTCTATCTACATATGATATCTCAATGTAATATAACGTGCTAGTGTGATATTCTATCTACATATGATATCTCAGTGCAAGTGTGATATTCTATCTACATGTGATATCTCAATGCTAGTGTGATATTCTATTTACATGTGATATCTCAGTGCTAGTGTGATATTCTATTTACATGTGATATCTCAATGCTAGTGTGATATTCTATATACATGTGATATCTCAATGCTAGTGTGATATTCTATCTACATGTGATATCTCAATGCTAGTGTGATATTCTATTTACATGTGATATCTCAATGCTAGTGTGATATTCTATCTACATGTGATATCTCAATGCTAGTGTGATATTCTATTTACATGTGATATCTCAGTGCTAGTGTGATATTCTATTTACATGTGATATTTCAATGCTAGTGTGATATTCTATCTACATGTGATATCTCAATGCTAGTGTGATATTCTATTTACATGTGATATCTCAGTGCTAGTGTGATATTCTATTTACATGTGATATCTCAATGCTAGTGTGATATTCTATCTACATGTGATATCTCAATGCTAGTGTGATATTCTATTTACATGTGATATCTCAATGTAATATAACGTGCTAGTGTGATATTCTATCTACATGTGATATCTCAATGTAATATAACGTGCTAGTGTGATATTCTATTTACATGTGATATCTCAATGCTAGTGTGATATTCTATCTACATGTGATATCTCAATGTAATATAACGTGCTAGTGTGATATTCTATTTACATGTGATATCTCAATGCTAGTGTGATATTCTATTTACATGTGATATCTCAATGCTAGTGTGATATTCTATTTACATGTGATATCTCAGTGCTAGTGTGATATTCTATTTACATGTGATATCTCAGTGCTAGTGTGATATTCTATTTACATGTGATATCTCAATGCTAGTGTGATATTCTATCTACATGTGATATCTCAATGTAATATAACGTGCTAGTGTGATATTCTATCTACATGTGATATTTCAATGCTAGTGTGATATTCTATCTACATGTGATATCTCAATGCTAGTGTGATATTCTATCTACATGTGATATCTCAATGTAATATAACGTGCTAGTGTGATATTCTATCTACATGTGATATCTCAATGTAATATAACGTGCTAGTGTGATATTCTATTTACATGTGATATCTCAATGCTAGTGTGATATTCTATCTACATGTGATATCTCAATGCTAGTGTGATATTCTATCTACATGTGATATCTCAATGTAATATAACGTGCTAGTGTGATATTCTATTTACATGTGATATCTCAATGCTAGTGTGATATTCTATTTACATGTGATATCTCAATGCTAGTGTGATATTCTATTTACATGTGATATCTCAATGTAATATAACGTGCTAGTGTGATATTCTATTTACATGTGATATCTCAATGCTAGTGTGATATTCTATTTACATGTGATATCTCAATGCTAGTGTGATATTCTATTTACATGTGATATCTCAATGCTAGTGTGATATTCTATTTACATGTGATATCTCAATGCTAGTGTGATATTCTATTTACATGTGATATCTCAATGCTAGTGTGATATTCTATCTACATGTGATATCTCAATGCTAGTGTGATATTCTATTTACATGTGATATCTCAATGCTAGTGTGATATTCTATTTACATGTGATATCTCAATGCTAGTGTGATATTCTATCTACATGTGATATCTCAATGTAATATAACGTGCTAGTGTGATATTCTATCTACATGTGATATCTCAATGTAATATAACGTGCTAGTGTGATATTCTATTTACATGTGATATCTCAATGCTAGTGTGATATTCTATTTACATGTGATATCTCAATGCTAGTGTGATATTCTATTTACATGTGATATCTCAATGCTAGTGTGATATTCTATTTACATGTGATATCTCAATGCTAGTGTGATATTCTATCTACATGTGATATCTCAATGCTAGTGTGATATTCTATCTACATGTGATATCTCAATGTAATATAACGTGCTAGTGTGATATTCTATCTACATGTGATATCTCAATGTAATATAACGTGCTAGTGTGATATTCTATTTACATGTGATATCTCAATGCTAGTGTGATATTCTATCTACATGTGATATCTCAATGCTAGTGTGATATTCTATCTACATGTGATATCTCAATGCTAGTGTGATATTCTATCTACATGTGATATCTCAATGTAATATAACGTGCTAGTGTGATATTCTATTTACATGTGATATCTCAATGCTAGTGTGATATTCTATTTACATGTGATATCTCAGTGCTAGTGTGATATTCTATTTACATGTGATATCTCAATGCTAGTATGATATTCTATCTACATGTGATATCTCAATGCTAGTGTGATATTCTATTTACATGTGATATCTCAATGCTAGTGTGATATTCTATTTACATGTGATATTTCAATGCTAGTGTGATATTCTATTTACATGTGATATTCTATTTACATGTGATATTTCAGTGCTAGTGTGATATTCTATTTACATGTGATATTCTATTTACATGTGATATTTCAGTGCTAGTGTGATATTCTATCTACATGTGATATTTCAGTGCTAGTGTGATATTCTATCTACATGTGATATCTCAGTGCAATAATACATGTGCATCAAGCTGTGATAGAGAATAACAATGCTTATTACTTAGATATGAATTTTAGCCTATTGTTTAATTTAAACTTTATTTATTTTACAACGATTGCGAAGCATGTTTTAACAACTTACATTATCACTCTCGTTGGCGCTGATGAAAGCGTATATGTGGTCATTTGTGTGGGAGGAAACCGGAGTACCCAGAGAAAACCCACCTGTCCGATCTGGCGACCACCGTACCATCTCACATATTTCCCGGTCCGAGGATCGAACCCGGGTTGCATTGGTGAGAAGCAAGCGCGCTAACCCTGCACTAATCGGACAGCCTATTTTGTATCGTTATTTGCCTACCACAATACTGTCTACCACCCAGGTTGATACACCGTGTTTTCCAGTAAATTAGCTGTAGCCGGACTACTATATTCAGAATCCGTATCATAGCTGTAGCCGGACTACTTTTCAGAATCTGTATCAGAGCTGTAGCCAGACTACTTTCCAGAATACGTATCATAGCTGTAACCTGACTACTTTCCAGAATCCGTATCATAGCTGTAGCCAGACTACTTTTCAGAATCCGTACCATAGCTGTAGCCGGACTACTTTTCAGAATCCGTATCATAGCTGTAGCCGGACTACTTTTCAGAATCCGTATCATAGCTGTAGCCGGACTACTTTTCAGAATCCGTACCATAGCTGTAGCCGGACTACTTTTCAGAATCTGTATCAGAGCTGTAGCCAGACTACTTTCCAGTATCCATATCATAGTTGTAGCCGGACTACTTTCCAGAATCCGTATCATAGCTGTAGCCGGACTACTTTTCAGAATCCGTATCATAGCTGTAACCCGACTACTTTTCAGAATCCGTATCATAGCTGTAGCAGTCTACATCCTTTATGTCGAATTCGGTCCGACCGAACAAAGTATTTCGACATAACCGAAGTTTGACATAAGCAATATTGACCATATTTCCCAAGATGATGTTTCTGATCCATCGCAAGCCTTACCTGTCTACATTTGTCCCATAATGAATCATTTTCGAGTTGTTATTGTCCGTGACATCACAAAAAGATTGCGCCAGAGTGCTGTATGTTGATCTAAGTGCAATTAGTTGATCATTGCACTGGATATTACACTGGTTATATATAAATCATGTATATACATTATATATTAGCCTATATGTTCACTTATGTACAACATCTATGCATTTATTGTATGCTAGGCATAAATACCTGGCTTTACTCATCATATATACCAGACTGTGTGAAGTTTACAAATATATTTTCTCAATTGTTTGTATCACATAATAATTCTCATTGATACAGATGAAAGCGTATATGTGGTCTTTCCCATGGGAGTACCCACCTGCTATACTGTTAACTCTTTCAGCGCCGAATAAATTCAGAGGATGTGCAAACAACATAGATCCAGATCAGCCGCGGCTGATCTGGATCTATGTTGTTTGCTATTCGGACAGGTGCTTCAGCTCCACTGTCTGAAGAGCAATCAGCATATAGCCTGATCAGACGGCATGTTCTGTTTCTGTTCGGGTTCTCTACTTTGTTTACAAAGTCGCTTTTATGCGACATTGGCGGTGAAAGAGTTAAACAATTTCACATATTTTTTGTTAAACACATTTATAGTTTATACAATGCATATAATACACATATAAAATTACAGAAAGAGGATTAGAATGAAAGAAGTCTTATATTATTCTTCTACTTGTTCTTCACCTATTTTTGCTGTACATGTATATATAACTCATGTGCAACACTCCAGTCAAAATCACTGGGTGTAAGACCGTCTCCGTGGCCTAGTGATTAAGGCATCCACCTACGGAGTGGAAGGTCGAAGGTTCGAACCTCGTCAGGGGTTAATCTGATATGGCCGGTTGATGAGCTGCCAGCAAGTTCAATAATGGTTACCGATCAGACTGGTGACTGGTCTTCAAGGATAGGATGCAGGAAGTACTGATGTTCATAAAAAAAGGTGTCTTATAAGTCAGCAATGACTTGCTCTTTCAATAGGGGTGACACTATAATAAACAAACACTTTAATTACTTTTATTTTGTATATCTTCTCCAGATATTTTAACCAATCTACCTGTTTTGAAATAGGTTCAAAAATAGAGCATGCTATGTTTTACAGACATCTCTAGTTATTTTGATATCTGTGAAATCATTTAATCTGGTCCAATGTGTAATGTAGTTTATACTTGTGACTATAGCAAACAACATGTTAGCCTTTTAAGTTATAATAAAAACAATTCACATGCCTGGATGTTATGAAACTTGTCTCCAATCCCAAACTCAGTCTCAAGCTTCTGATTGGTTAAGCTGACAGTAAAACTCAGAATCAATCAACCAAATTCATTTAGCTGGAATGTGTTATCTGAGAAACAATTTATAACCTCCGACACTGGTTTCAACTACATGTAGATGTATATCAAATACAAGGCCAACAATCATTGGGATGCTACACGTGATGCAGTGACTGTGGTTTCAAAATTACTTTCAATTGATTAAAGTCAAATTCCAGCTAAAACAGTGACTGTATACATATTCCCGTATACTACATAGGTTAAATGATATTTTCCTTGAAAGAATGTCTGCGAATACATCTCCCTCTAAAACATCCCCAATCTTCCTCTAGAAAATCAAATCTACCTATCGTCCTAGCACACGCAATCATCTGGCATTGTCCTAACACAGGCAAGCATCTGGCATTGTCCTAACACAGGCAAGCATCTGGCATTGTCCTAACACACGCAATCATCTGGCATTGTCCTAACACAGGCAAGCATCTGGCATAGTCCTAACACAGGCAAGCATCTTGCATCGTCGTAACACGCATGTTCTATGCCCAAGTTGTTGTAGATAATACGCCTGTTGTATGCCTGTGTTGTAGACAATACGCCTGTTGTATGCCTGTGTTGTTGCTAGTGATATCTTCGGTGCAAAACTATTCTAACTCCAAGTGATGATACCATCGGTGCAAAACTATTCTAACTCCAAGTGATGATATCTTCGGTGCAAAACTATTCTAACTCCAAGTGATGATATCTTCGGTGCAAAACTATTCTATCTCCAAGTGATGATATCTTCGGTGCAAAACTATTCTATCTCCAAGTGATGATACCTTCGGTGCAAAACTATTCTAACTCCAAGTGATGATATCTTTGGTGCAAAACTATTCTATCTCCAAATGATGATATCTTCGGTGCAAAACTATTCTATCTCCAAGTGATGATACCTTCAGTGCAAAACTATTCTAACTCCAAGTGATGATATCTTTGGTGCAAAACTATTCTATCTCCAAATGATGATATCTTCGGTGCAAAACTATTCTATCTCCAAGTGATGATACCATCGGTGAAAAACTATTCTAACTCCAAGTGATGATATCTTCGGTGCAAAACTATTCCAGCTCGACTCTGACCTAAATTCTTTACGATGTACACTAAACCTGTCGGCGCATGGTAAATGCCAGTGGTACTGTTAGTAGATATTGTATGGTAGATATTGTATGGTAGGTGTAGAGGACATGGTTATTGTCAGTGGTGTTGTGAGTGGATATTGTATGGTAGGTGTAGAGGACATGGTTATTGTCAGTGGTGTTGTGAGTGGATATTGTATGGTAGGTGTAGAGGACATGGTAACTGTCAGTGGTGTTGTGAGTGGATATTGTATGGTAGGTGTAGAGGACATGGTAATTGTCAGTGGTGTTGTGAGTGGATATTGTATGGTAGGTGTAGAGGACATGGTAATTGTCAGTGGTGTTGTGAGTGGATATTGTATGGTAGGTGTAGAGGACATGGTAATTGTCAGTGGTGTTGTGAGTGGATATTGTATGGTAGGTGTAGAGGACATGGTAACTGTCAGTGGTGTTGTGAGTGGATATTGTATGGTAGGTGTAGAGGACATGGTAACTGTCAGTGGTGTTGTGAGTGGATATTGTATGGTAGGTGTAGAGGACATGGTAAGTGCCAGTGGTGTTGTGAGTGGATATTGTATAGTAGGTGTAGAGGACATGGTAAGTGTCAGTGGTGTTGTGAGTGGATATTGTATGGTAGGTGTAGAGGACATGGTAACTGCCAGTGGTGTGTGAGTGGATATTGTATGGTAGGTGTAGAGGACATGGTGTCAGTGATGCTGTGAGTGGATATTGTATGGTAGGTGTAGAGGACATGGTAACTGTCAGTGGTGTGTGAGTGGATATTGTATGGTAGGTGTAGAGGACATGGTGTCAGTGATGCTGTGAGTGGATATTGTATGGTAGGTGTAGAGGACATGGTAACTGCCAGTGGTGTTGTGAGTGGATATTGTATGGTAGGTGTAGAGGACATGGTAATTGTCAGTGGTGTTGTGAGTGGATATTGTATGGTAGGTGTAGAGGACATGGTAACTCTCAGTGGTGTTGTGAGTGGATATTGTATGGTAGGTGTAGAGGACATGGTAACTGCCAGTGGTGTTGTGAGTGGATATTGTATGGTAGGTGTAGAGGACATGGTAAGTGCCAGTGGTGTTGTGAGTGGATATTGTATGGTAGGTGTAGAGGACATGGTAAGTACCAGTGGTGTTGTGAGTGGATATTGTATGGTAGGTGTAGAGGACATGGTAACTGCCAGTGGTGTTGTGAGTGGATATTGTATGGTAGGTGTAGAGGACATGGTAAGTACCAGTGGTGTTGTGAGTGGATATTGTATGGTAGGTGTAGAGGACATGGTAAGTACCAGTGGTGCTGTGAGTGGATATTGTATGATAGGTGTAGAGGACATGGTAACTGTCAGTGGTGTTGTGAGTGGATATTGTATGGTAGGTGTAGAGGACATGGTGTTAGTGATGCTGTGAGTGGATATTGTATGATAGGTGTAGAGGACATGGTAACTGCCAGTGGTGCTGTGAGTGGATAATGTATGATAGGTGTAGAGGACATGGTTATTGCCAGTGGTGCTGTGAGTGGATATTGTAGTGTAGGTGTAGAGGACATGGTAAGTGTCAGTGGTGTTGTGAGTGGATATTGTATGGTAGGTGTAGAGGACATGGTAAGTGTCAGTGGTGCTGTGAGTGGATACTGTATGGTAGGTGTAGAAGACTGTTAATTTATACAAATATATTTTAGCTCGATTGCGAAGTAAGTTCTTGCAATTATATTAATTACTCTCAAGACCTCATCGCCTCGAAAGAGGCAACATGGAATTAAATGCCTTGCCTAAGGGCACAATCGTAACGGCTCCAGCGAGCTCGAACTCCGGACCTTTCCCAATTTAATTGAACGCACTACCACTACGCTATCAACAAAATTGATAAAATTGCAAATTTATTATATAAGATGTATCCAACTCTCACGCAAAGAGCAAATTTTGTAAAAACATAAATTAAGAAACTAACACTACTTGGAACATAACCATTAACTATAGAGTTACTGCCCTTGACTTGCTAGTCATATAATGAACATACCAGTAACTATAGAGTTACTGCCCTTGACTTGCTAGTCATATAATGAACATATCAGTAACTATAGATTTATTGCCCTTGACTTGCTAGTCATATAATGAACATACCAGTAACTATAGAGTTACTGCCCTTGACTTGCTAGTCATATAATGAACATATCAGTAACTATAGAGTTATTGCCCTTGACTTGCTAGTCATATAATGAACATACCAGTAAATATAGACTTATTGCCCTTTACTTGCTAGTATTATAATGAACATACCTTTAACTATAGAGTTACTTCCCTTGACTTGCTAGTATAATAATGAACATACCATTAACTATAGAGTTACTGCCCTTGACTTGCTGGTCTTATAATAGATCCCCTCTTGGTTTCTCATGCTCATGGTGGTTGGATGTTGTCCGTCCGTTACAAAAATATGTCCGGAGCAATATCACAGACATGGTCTGGCTGATGCAAACAAAACTGTGTACATATGTAAGTGCACAAGTGTTATTCAGAACACAGAAGGAATACTACAGTTTTGGCCCTTAGTACTTGCACTATAGTGTAATACTGCTTGATGTAAGATATGTAACGTTGTTTGTTTCAGGACTGTACATCAACATATATAACATTGAACCTCTGCAGAAACACTCCCGGTGTCACATGTTATTTTCACCCCCGCGATATTTTCACCCGCGGGTGAAAAAAATGCCATGAGATTTTCACCCCCCCCCCCCCGATTTTCACCCGCCCCCAATATTTTTGTCAAATGTTGTTGTTGCTGTGTTGCTTCTATCTTATGGTATGTGAGAGTCATATGACTATTTTATATATGGTGGTGACAAAATTGAAAGAGTTGCAGGGGGGTGGGGTGAAGATATCATTGCCATGAGATTTTCACCCCCCCCCTTAATTGTCTTAAAGCAATACAACAACATATCCATTGAAATAGCACAACTTTCAATTGACTGAGTATGCAGTAGTGAGGAATTGTACTCATTATATAAAGAATTAATAGATGCACCTACCATTCACCTCAAAATTTGTCGCTTTTTATTTTTGATTTTTAAATTCCTTGTATATCATGGAATATGACTAATGTTGTTGCTGTATTGCTTCTATCTCATGGTATTGGAGAGAAATATGACTATAGGAGAAGACCTCTATAAGCTATAGCTTCCGGTTCTAATCCTTTTTCTTACATGTTTCTAAATGTTGTGTAAAATGTAAAGTTGTACATGTTGTATCATTGTTTGAAATAAACTATGTTTAAACTAAAGAAAGCAAGACCAGTTTGGGTAGATAGACAAAACCAATTAGCACACCTATAATTGATAGAAAATGTGTGTGAATGAATTTATGAAAGAAATACCATGTTGATGACGTATAAATCCATCATTAATGAATGAAATAATTTGTTGATAAATGTACAATCAATTTATGAAAAAAATACCATGTTGTCGAAGTATGAATCCATGAATGAATGAAATAATTTGTTGATAAATGTACAATCAATTTATGAAAGAAAATACCATATTGTTGAAGTATGAATCCATGAATGAATGTAATAATTTGGTTATAAATGTACAATCAATTTATGAAAGAAAATACCATGTTAGTATGAATAAATGAATGAATGAAAGAAATAACATATTATCGAAATATGATTTTATGAGTGAATGAAATTATTTATTTTATTGCCTTGTAAATGTATTTTATGCTGACATAAGCTGATGACTGACCCACTAGTCTTTAGACTGACTCACTTGTGCGAATCTTTATAATATTCCTGTTAATGGAGACTACAGACTGTAAGATCTTTAGAATATTCCTGTAAAAGGAAGGTACAGACTGTAAGATATTTAGAATATTCCTGTAAAAGGAGACTACAGACTTATTAAAAATATTCAGACTGTTTTTACAATGTTGGATTAATCGCTCTTGAGACCTCATTCCTGATTGAGTCCATCGCCATGAGGGAGAGAGAAGAGGCAATGTGGAATTTATGTGCCTTGCCTCCGGGCCTCTCACACCTGAAGTAAACGCACTACCACTGTGCAATCATGATTTCAAGTCGATCGCTTCCATAGTTATCTTGGCGTTATCTCCAGACTTGGATGAATCTTGGCGTTATCTCCAGACTTGGATGAATTGTCTGGTGCCAAGTTTGACAAGAAAAAAACTACAATCTGTACCAGTTGATTGGTTGACAAAGAAGCCTCTTTAAACAGACGAGGAATCTTCACTTAAGAGCTGAGAGTGCGTTTTGCAAAATGTTCAATCATGAGGCCAGTCATCTTGTTGTGAATATGTCTTGAATGGTACTGGCAGCAGACTGGATAGACATTATATCACACATAGACTTTGCATGAGGCCAATTGTCCAACTTCGGGTCATCTGCCATATAAAAGAAGGTCCGATGTTTGACTTGGGAAAGTGCCATATGGCATTTGCACCAGACCAATCATACAGTTTGCATAGAAGATCGTCATGCTTGGAGTGCATTGTTGCATGGAAGTTGTAGACGCAACTGTAACATCTCGGGTGTGTCAAACAGGGTGTAGAATAGAGTGCGTGGAACAGACCATAGAATCAGGTGTGGAACTTGCCTTTCACGATCGGATGCATGGTCACATTGAATGACCATTTTGCAAACTAACCCTTCCTATGTTATTAAGTGTGGATTTCTAGACTGCTTAGAGAGGTTTCTTTGTCTACCAATCAATGTGTACAGATTAGAGTAGTTTTATTGTTAAGCTTGCATTTCCTCAAGTACACAGATTATTTCGAGATAACAATTGAAGCCTTCAACTTATTCAGTGTAGAGGGGTTCAAAACAAACTTTGCAGCCTAGTCTAGTTAGATAGTAGAGAGGAGTCTCAAATAACCACTGCACCAGGTTGTCTGAAAATCTTAGCTACTGATTAAGTTGTGTGGTGCAAAGTTTGTCCAGAAATCCTCACTAAGTTGAACAAGATTATCACTTCCATAGTTATCCTGGCATCCTCTTCAGAATTGATGAATTGTCTGGTGCCATGTTTGACAAGAAAAACACTAAAATCTGTACCAGTTGATTTGTTGACAAAGAAACCTCTCTAAACAGTCTATAGGAATCCTCACTTAATAGCCGAGAATGTGTTTTGCAAAATGTTCATTCATTAGGCCAGTCATCTGGTTGTGAAGATGTCTCGCATGGTACTGGCAGCATACTCTATAAATATTATATCACATATAGATTTTGCATGAGGCCACATTTCCGACATCGGGTCATCTGCCATATGAAATGTCTGACGTTTGCCACATGGCCTTGGCACCAGACCAATCATGCAACATGCATAGCAAATACTTGTGCACGGAGTGCTTTGCCGCACACAAGTTGTAGACACGACCGAGACAGCTCTGGTTTTGACTCGGGTGTGTCAAACAGGCTGTAAAATGTGTGAGTGGAACACAACATAGAATCGGGTGTGGAACTAGCTGTGGACTAGGATGAGTGGAACGAGCATCGACTCTTGCGAGTGGAATGTGCAGTAGATTCGGGTGTTTCGGCCCATCTGAGGTAGAATTTTGATGTTGAACATCCACATACAACAGTAGCATACATGTACGTTAAATTTGACACATATCGATTTATCTTAGGGGCAGGTGATACTTATATACGAATGACAGCTGGCCGGCCAAACATTCGTAAAACACACAGGAACAATAATCAGGCATTATTAGTACATTGTTTAATAGTTTCATATGGCGGTATATCTTGAGACATATGAGCTTTAAAAGATGAATTTTGAAAATATACACATTTAGCGATTATATCACTAATTTTCATTCTGCAGTCATTTTGAATTATTTTACACTTGCCATAGTTGTGCCATGTATCATTGTCAAGGCAAACTAGTTGCTGACTATGATAAATTTGAAACTAGTCATTCCATTAAGTTATTGACTTAGTTACCAGACTAGGCCTTTGACTTAATTACCCGCCCGACGTGGAAGTCGTGATAGCGCAATGGTAGTGCATTCGCTTCAGCGCAATGGTAGTGCATTCGTTTCAGGTACAAAACGAGTTCGAGCCCAGCTGGAACCGTTACAAGTGTGCCCTTAGACAAGGCATTTAAATTCCATATTGCCTCTTCTCTCTCCCTCGAGGCGATCTATTCAATAGGCAATGAGATCTCTAGAGTGATTAATATAAGTTGTAAGAACTTGAATCGCAATCAATCTAAAATAAACTTGTATAAACTACCCGATCGACATTTGACAAAGTTATACGACTTAATTACCTGACCGACCTTTGGCAGAGTTGTGTGATGCGTCATCAGTCGTCATTCATCAACATTTTTCTTCAAACGACCTATGCTTCAAACGACTTACCATATAAATAACATTCATTCACCGAGTGGACATAATACACCGTGGCTTATCGTCAATATTGTTTATTGTTTATTTCTGTTAAAATATTGTTATTGTTATTAGATGCTATGAATAAATAAGTACCGTCATGTTTTACTATCTAATTCCCTACAAACCTGACCAGGAACGCTTCTGGTTGCAAAGTACCGTCATGTTTTACTATCTAATTCCCTACAAGCCTGTCATGTTTTACTATCTAATTCCCTACAAGCCTGACCAGGAACGCTTCTTGTTGCAAAGTAACGTCATGTTTTATTATCTAATTCCCTACAAGCCTGACCAGGAACGCTTCTTGTTGCAAAGTAACGTCATGTTTTACTATCTAATTCCCTACAAACCTGACCAGGAACGCTTCTTGTTGCAAAGTAACGTCATGTTTTACTATCTAATTCCCTACAAACCCGACCAGGAACGCTTCTTGTTGCAAAGTAACGTCATGTTTTACTATCTAATTCCCTACAAACCCGACCAGGAACGCTTCTTGTTGCAAAGTAACGTCATGTTTTACTATCTAATTCCCTACAAACCCGACCAGGAACGCTTCTTGTTGCAAAGTAACGTCATGTTTTACTATCTAATTCCCTACAAACCCGACCAGGAACGCTTCTTGTTGCAAAGTAACGTCATGTTTTACTATCTAATTCCCTACAAACCTGACTGGGTTGGCCTACAAGTTATGACAACATTAGTTACAGTCCTTCCCATAAGGTAAGCTTCTGACTTGAATCGAGACACTGCATAATATAGTATCTTAGGATAGTGTTTTTGGTTCCAATGATAAGACTGCATTTCTCGTTCATACCGACTTGTGTAGTCAGAAAAATCCATTGCCATAACCTTCTTTGATATTGTTGACAATTAGAACAAAATTATTGTAGTGCAGGGCATAACGCATCATGGAAGAAATTCTTAAGCATGGTTTCTCTGTCAATACAAAGTACATGCGACACTTGTCTCTTATCATCCAGCGGTACTGTACAATTATTCCACTCCTTCCATCTGATTCCAGTATCGCCCCTTTCACTTAGCTCCTCACTCTACTGTATGGAGATCAGTTCCACATTTTCTACAAATCTCTCTTTAAGACGGACGTTTTCACAATAACTGCAACAGCACACAACTCTTGGAACATTTAATTGGTCGTACTTATGTGGGCTTTTGTGTGTGTTTTACGTTTATTTATCGTCGCTACCGATTACCCATATGATCGACGCCTCCTGAAGTGATTAGTCATTTTAGATTTTGGAGGATAGTGCAATAAGACCCATTCCAGAGTCTCCTCTGGTTCCTTTACGTGCACGGTGTAAAGCATTGACACAAGACCTTGTTTAAAGTCCCATCTGAAAGACTTCATTTTATTATGGTCAGATAAGGGCTTGTGTTTTCCATATCGACCATAAGTATGTACTATTTGAATTTCAAATACACAGCATGAAAGTATAGTGTCACTAGTTTTGAATATACATGTACTGTGTTTTGGAATTGCCACATACATGTACATGTATTTACTACTACAACTTTCAATGTTATGTGTAGTACCACAATTCAACCAATGTATAGTTTCAAATCATCCAAACTATATTAGTCCTGCAGTTGGATGCGTATTTCCATATAAACATGCAGTGTTTGTAGTTTCTAGTAGTACATTATAAATTAAGAAACTGAATGATGACATCTTGTATTCCTTGGGCAAAAGTTAATATAAATAGCGGTAACCAACCTGGGTTCTACCAGACTATATTATCCAATCATCTGCTGTTTGTCTAATATTACCTACACAAATCACCATGATAAATGCATAATCTGGCCTGTTGCAATCGGACTTGTAAACTATGGGTTAGCTACCACTGAATAAACAAGTGAATGTCATGACAACAGTAGATTCCGGAAAATGAGTCTTAGAAGCACACAAATAGTACTGTATATCCTCGGCCATAAGTGGACCTCGGCCATAAGTGGAGGGGTATGCTTGGGTGGGAGCCATAAGTGGACCTCGGCCATAAGTGGGGGGGTATGCTTGGGTGGGAGCCATAAGTGGAACTCGGCCATAAGTGGAGGGGTATGATTGGGGGGAGCCATAAGTGGAACTCGGCCATAAGTGGAGGGGTATGCTTGGGTGGGAGCCATAAGTCGACATCGGCCATAAGTGGAGGGGTATGCATGGGTGGGAGCCATAAGTGAACTCTGCCATAAGTGGAGGGTATGCTTGGGTGGGAGCCATATGTCGACCTCGGCCATAAGTGGAGGGGTATGCTTGGGTGGCTAGCATAAGTGGAACTCGGCCATAAGTGGAGGGGTATGCTTGGGTGGCTAGCATAAGTGGACCTCGGCCATAAGTGGAGGGGTATGCTTGGGTGGGAGCATAAGTGGAACTCGGCCATAAGTGGAAGGGTATGCTTGGGTGGGAGCCATAAGTCTACCTTGGCCATAAGTGGAGGGGTATGCTTGGGTGGGAGCCATAAGGGAACTCGGCCATAAGTGGAGGGGTATGCTTGGGTGGGAGCCATAAGTCGACCTCGGCCATAAGTGGAGGGGTATGCTTGGGTGGTAGCATAAGTCGACCTCGGCCATAAGTGGAGGGGTATGCTTGGGTGGCTAGCATAAGTGGACCCGGCCATAAGTGGAGGGGTATGCTTGGGTGGGAGCCATAAGTGGACCTCGGCCATAAGTGGAGGGGTATGCTTGGTTGCTAGCATAAGTCGACCTCGGCCATAAGTGGAGGGGTATGCTTGGGTGGCTAGCATAAGTCGACTTCGGCCATAAGTGGAGGGGTATGCTTGGGTAGCTAGCATAAGTCGACCTCGGCCATAAGGGGAGGGGTATGCTTGGGTGGCTAGCATAAGTCGACCTCGGCCATAAGTGGAGGGGTATGCTTGGGTGGCTAGCATAAGTCGACATCGGCCATAAGTCGACCTCGGCCATAAGTAGAGGGGTATGCTTGGGTGGCTAGCATAAGTTGACCTCGGCCATAAGTCGACCTCGGCCATAAGTGGAGGGGTATGCTTAGGTGGGAGCATAAGTCGACCTCGGCATAAGTGGAAGGGTATGCTTGGGTGGCTAGCATAAGTCGACCTCGGCATAAGTGGAGGGGTATGCTTGGGTGGCAGCATAGTCGACCTCGGCCATAAGTGGAGGGGTATGGGTGGCTAGCATAAGTCGACCTCGGCCATAAGTGGAGGGGTATGCTTGGGTGGCTAGCATAAGCGACTCATAAGTGGAGGGGTATGCTTGGGTGGCTAGCATAAGTCGACCTCGGCCATAAGTGGAGGGGTATGCTTGGGGGGGCTAGCATAAGTCGACCTCGGCCATAAGTGGAGGGGTATGCTTGGGTGCTAGCATAAGTCGACCTCGGCCATAAATGGAGGGGTATGCTTGGGTGGCTAGATAAGTCGACTCGGCCAAAGTGGAGGGGTATGCTTGGGTGGCTAGCATAAGTCGACCTCGGCCATAAGTGGAGGGTATGATTGGGTGGCTAGCATAAGTCGACCTCGGCCTAAGTGGAGGGGTATGATTGGGTGGCTAGCATAAGTCGACCTCGGCCATAAGTGGAGGGGTATGCTTGGGTGGCTAGCATAAGTCGACCTCGGCCATACGTGGAGGGGTATGCTTGGGTGGCTAGCATAAGTCGACCTCGGCCACAAGTGGAGGGGTATGCTTGGGTGGCTAGCATAAGTCGACCTCGGCCATAAGGGGAGGGGTATGCTTGGGTGGCTAGCATAAGTCGACCTCGGCCATAAGTATGCTTGGGTGGGTGAAATCTGGTATTTTATTTGCACCCACACATGGGTGGCTAGCATAAGTCGAGGTAAAATTTCCAGGATGGTTTCAAGATATCACCACCTGTCTCGTTCCCTTTTCCGGAAGCTGAAGTTTTACTCTCTCCGTGAGCACGGAACATATCATCATAGCATACGGTATGGGGTTTTTAATCATAGAACTTTCAACCGCAAATAAATGTGTGAAATCCAAAATGTCTGATTTTTTTCCCATTCAGTTAGAATATCATGCTTTATTTGGGACCGGTGTTACACATAATATTCATATGTGTGTAAATTATTTAAATAAAACTAAAAGGAAAGCATGTACGTATAGTGTAATGAATGTTAATGAATTTAATTTAATCAATCGAGAACCTCGAGAGTGATTAATATAAGTTGTAAGAACTTGTTTCGCAATCAGGCTAAAATACATTTGTTTTTTTTGTTGGTTTGTTTGTGTTTTTTGTGTTGGTGTTTTATGCCACCATGAACAGATAAATAATTATTTACAAACATATTGCATCAAATACGGTTATTACCCAAGGTACAAGTATTGGTTGGTTGGTTTGTTGGTTGTTTGGTTTTTGTTGTGGTGTGGTTGGTGTTTTGGGGGTTTTGGTGTTGTGTGTTGGGTGTGGTTGTGGTTGTGGGTGGGTTGTGGGTGGGTTGTTGTTTGTTTGGGTTTTGGGTGTGTGTGTTGTGTTTGTGGGGTTTTGTTTTGTATCCTTCAACAAGATACTGTCCTCCAAACAATGCACTATCCTCCATACACTATCCTCCAAACAATACAATGCCCCCAAACAATACACCATCCTCCAAACAACTCAATATCCTCCAAACAATACATTATCCTCCAAACAATGTATTATCATCCAAACAATGCAATATCCTCCAAACAATGCACTATCCTCCTCCAAACAATTATATGACTAATATGCGTCTGGATTCATCGAACCAGGGGTAATGTAAACCTATCCCAAACTGGGACCGTAGAACACAAACCGAGTACCGTAGAACACAAACCGAGTACCGTAGAACATAAACCGAGTACCGTAGAACATAAACCGAGTACCGTAGAACACAAACATAGTACATTAGAACACAAACCGAGTACCGTAGAACATAAACCGAGTACCGTAGAACACAAACAGAGTACCGTAGAACACAAACCGAGTACCGTAGAACACAAACAAAGTACATTAGAACACAAACCGAGTACCGTAGAACATAAACCGAGTACCGTAGAACACAAACAGAGTACCGTAGAACACAAACCGAGTACCGTAGAACACAAACAGAGTACCGTAGAACACAAACAAAGTACATTAGAACACAAACCGAGTACCGTAGAATATAAACCGAGTCCCGTAGAACATAAACCGAGTACCGTAGAACACAAACCAAGTACCGTAGAACACAAACAGAGTACCGTAGAACACAAACCGAGTACCGTAGAACACAAGCCGAGTACCGTAGAACACACACCGAGTACCGTAGAACACACACCGAGTACCGTAGAACACAAACCGAGTACCGTAGAATATAAACCGAGTACCGTAGAACACACACCGAGTACCGTAGAACACACACCGAGTACCGTAAAACATAAACCGAGTACCGTAGAACATAAACCGAGTACCGTAGAACACAAACCGAGTACCGTAGAACACAAACTAAGTACCGTAGAACATAAACCGAGTATCGTAGAACACAAACCAAGTATCGTAGAATATAAACCGAGTACCGTAGAATATAAACCGAGTACCGTAGAATATAAACCGAGTACCGTAGAACACAAACCGAGTACCGTAGAACACAAACCAAGTACCGTAGAACACAAACCGAGTACCGTAGAACACAAACCGAGTACCGTAGAACACACACACACACCGAGTACCGTAGAACACACACACCCACACACACACACACACACACACACAACACACACACACCACACACACACACACACCACACACACACACACACACACACACCGAGTACCGTAGAACACAAACCGAGTACCGTAGAACACACACCGAGTACCGTAGAACACACACCGAGTACCTACCGTAGAACACAAACCGAGTACCGTACAACATAAACCGAGTACCGGTAGAACACAAACCGAACACCGTAGAACACACCGAACACCGTAGAACATAAACCGAGTACCGTAGAACATACACCGAACTCCGTAGAACATAAACCGAGTATTGTAGAACATAAACCAAGTATCGTAGAATATAAACCGAGTATCGTAGAACACAAACCGAGTACCGTAGAACACAAACAGAGTACCGTAGAACACAAACCAAGTATCGTAGAATATAAACCGAGTACCGTAGAACACAAACCGAGTACCGTAGAACACAAACCGAGTACCGTAGAACACAAACCGAGTACCGTAGAACACAAACCAAGTACCGTAGAACACAAACCGAGTATCGTAGAATATAAACAGAGTACCGTAGAACACAAACCGAGTACCGTAGAACACAAACGAGTACCGTAGAACACAAACCGAGTATCGTAGAATATAAACTGAGTACCGTAGAACACAAACCGAGTACCGTAGAACATAACCGCGTACCGTAGAATATAAACCGAGTACCGTAGAATATAAACCGCGTACCGTAGAATATAAACCGCGTACCGTAGAACACACACCGAGTACCGTAGAATATAAACCGAGTACCGTAGAACACAAACCGAGTATCGTAGAATATAAACTGAGTACCGTAGAACACAAACCGAGTACCGTAGAACATAAACCGCGTACCGTAGAATATAAACCGAGTACCGTAGAATATAAACCGCGTACCGTAGAATATAAACCGCGTACCGTAGAACACACACCGAGTACCGTAGAACATAAACCGAGTACCGTAGAACACACACCGAGTATCGTAGAATATAAACCGCGTACCGTAGAACACACACCGAGTACCGTAGAACATAAACCGAGTACCGTAGAACATAAACCGAGTACCGTAGAACACACACCGAGTACCGTAGAACACAAACCTAGTACCTACCGTAGAACACAAACCGAGTACCGTACAACATAAACCGAGTACGGTAGAACACAAACCGAACACCGTAGAACACACACCGAACACCGTAGAACATAAACCGAGTACCGTAGAACATACACCGAACTCCGTAGAACATAAACCGAGTATTGTAGAACATAAACCAAGTATCGTAGAATATAAACCGAGTATCGTAGAACACAAACCGAGTACCGTAGAACACCAACAGAGTACCGTAGAACACAAACCAAGTATCGTAGAATATAAACCGAGTACCGTAGAACACAAACCGAGTACCGTAGAACACAAACCGAGTACCGTAGAACACAAACCTAGTACCGTAGAACACAAACCGAGTATCGTAGAATATAAACAGAGTACCGTAGAACACAAACCGAGTACCGTAGAACACAAACCGAGTACCGTAGAACATAAACCGCGTACCGTAGAATATAAACCGAGTACCGTAGAATATAAACCGCGTACCGTAGAATATAAACCGCGTACCGTAGAACACACACCGAGTACCGTAGAATATAAACCGAGTACCGTAGAACACAAACCGAGTATCGTAGAATATAAACCGCGTACCGTAGAACACACACCGAGTACCGCAGAACACAAACCGAGTACCGTAGAACACATACAGAGTATCGTAGAACATTAACCGAGTACCGTAGAACTCAAACCGCGTACCGTAGAACACAAACCGAGTACCGTAGAATATAAACCGCGTACCGTAGAATATAAAACGCGTACCGTAGAATATAAACCGCGTACCGTAGAATATAAACCGCGTACCATATAACACAAACCGAGTATCGTAGAACACAAACCGAGTACCGTAGAATATAAACCGCGTACCGTAGAATATAAACCGCGTACCGTAGAATATAAACCGCGTACCGTAGAACACAAACCGAGTACCGTAGAATATAAACCGCGTACCGTAGAATATAAACCGAGTACCGTAGAATATAAACCGAGTACCGTAGAATATAAACCGAGTACCGTAGAACACAAACCGAGTACCGTAGAATATAAACCGAGTACCGTAGAATATAAACCGAGTACCGTAGAACACAAACCGAGTACCGTAGAATATAAACCGAGTACCGTAGAATATAAACCGAGTACCGTAGAACACAAACCAAGTACCGTAGAATATAAACCGCGTATCGTAGAATATAAACCGCGTATCGACCACCCCACTCAAAACAACAGAATATCTGCCCTAGCATTTGCTTTGAAAATCGCCAAGAAAATGTCTTATTTAAAAGAAATATTAATTTCGAATAATTATATTCTTCTAGAGGACTGCAATTTTTGACGACGACGACGACCACGTTGATGATGATGATGATGATGATGATGATGATGATGATGATTGTGATGATGATGATGATGATGATGATGATGATGATGATGATGATGATGATGATGATGATGATGATGATGATGATTATTGTGATGGTAATGGTAATAGTGATGGAAATGAATTATTAAGCTATTCATGTGAATTATATATAAAACATGTATTGGAACAGGAGGACTATAATGTATGTGAGTTTTCCCCCACAATCAATCTATATTAATCATAAGAATGTGTTTTATCAGGTAAATATCTAAGTTTGTTGCTATTATATTTGATACGATTCATTTCAGTTTTAGCCTGGAGAAAATTATAAATTTTACGGCTCTTGTTTACTACTTACGGGAACTAATGCGGATCAAATAATGTTAAATGCCTTTTTGAAGTCCTTTTTGTTATTAATTTAGATGAAAACTTGATCTTGGGTCAATAAAATCCATGATACTTTGTCATGCTACATTTAAAGTATCTTAATTTTTATTAAATTTGTATTTTGTTCGATGACTTGGTATACCATAAATAAAAATGCATACACTTTCATCCTGCATCATTATTTCGCTCCGTGAATACACGTACCAGCACGGCTGTATGGAATTTTTATGGATAATAATCGTTGAACAGTTGCTATAAATATATCAGATTTATGTGCTATATATCGTATAAAGTAAACTAATCGTTATTTTGGTACATGCTGATCCGGTTATTAACATACATATAATAATGTATTTGATGACTATATTAAAACGGCAATCCTATATCATGACAATATTGTATCTTTTGATACCCCAGAGATTTCTATCAACACGGTGATATCTCAGATCTGTATCATCACGGTGATATGTGTGAATATATTTATTACGCCTCCCCCCTCCATATGTTCGCATAGTTTCTGCACCTGTTTTGTTATCAATAATCAGACATGGTTTCAAAACAGCATAGCAACATATGTGCCATTAATGTTACGCCTTACTTTATAAAAATTAATATATTAAAATAACATAAAATATTTTAGATCAGTTTAAACATGAGCTTAAGGAGTTGCGAAGTTATTGCACTATTAACTAATACATTACGTTTGCAAAAGGAAAATCACATTATTGTCGATTTAAGCAATTAAGTTTCATAATTCGCCAACAGATTGCAGTAGGATTAATACATTATGTACATTGCGTGTCTACAGCCAACTTGTTCCAACCGCCTTGCTAATAACAAACAACCACAGAATGTTCAACGTCAATGTCTTGTTAGTAGCAACCAAAGACAGAATGTTCCAACCGCCTTGCTAATAACAAACAACCACAGATTGTTCAACGTCAATGTCCTGTTAGTAGCAACCAAAGACAGAATGATCCAGCGTCTTGCTAACGACAAGTAAAATATATGGTTCAATGTCTTGTTTGTAGCAACCAAAGAGAGGATATTCCATGGTCTCGCTAACGACAAGTAACAATACAAGGTGCAATGTCTTGTTTGTAGCAACCAAAGAGAGGATATTCCATGGTCTCGCTAACGACAAGTAACAATATAAGGTGCAATATCTTGTTTGTAGCAACCAAAGAGAGGATATTCCATGGTTTCGCTAACGACAAGTAACAATACAAGGTTCAATGTCTTGTTGGTAGCAACCAAAGACAGGATGTTCCAGGTCTTGCTAACGACAAGTAAAATACAATGTTTAATGTCAATGCAGTGTTAGCAACAACCAAAGACAGACTGTTCAATGTCATTGCATTGTTAGTTTAAACTATATTTATTGTTCTTCGTGTGTACAAAGAGCACATATGCATGGAAAGTGTAAACACACAGGTTGCAGGAAGATAACAAAGGATTGGAAAACAAGATAAATACAATCTTATATAAATTCCCCTCCTACATGGTGCATTTAGCAAGTTGGTGTAATCCTGTATAAGTAATGTAAGCTGTTGTTCTTTGTCTGTTCATCGCTTAAATTGCTCGTTAAAGTTTCATTGTATGATATATGGTTCTGGAATCAAGATAGGTTATGCTTGCAATGAATGACCCCCCCCCCTCCCAACCAACAAAAATACAAAACATCAATGTGGGAAATAATTTGGACTCAAACTTGGCATCGGTAGGGAAAGGTGAACGGGTAGCTGCGCATCCACCGTTTTGACGTTTGTTTACAGAAATCAACTGAGCTGGACATTAAGGTAAAATAAGTCTAGTGTATGCCAATGGGAGGGTAATGAATGGCTATACTTAGTGATATTTTGTATTAGGAATAAGAGGCGTTAGGGTTGATTAACTAAACATCGAACCGCCTGGTGGCTGCGATTAATGCTTGGACATTAATGAAGACAAGAGAGTTGCTATCAAAGGACAAGTGCTCGTCGCCTAGGAGATTGTTAATGAGTGTGGCACATGGACGGTTGGATATATGTTGTTGGCGTCACTGCAAAGTGTGGGCAATGCAAAAGATAGTGGCTAGCGTCCTCCAGAACACCGCAGGTACATGATGGAGAGTCGATTATGTTTTTCCTATGTAAATCAAAAACCAGGGAGCTGCACCCTAAACGAAACGTAGTTGAGCGTGATTTGTAGCTTTCTCTGTCCGATAGTCTAAAGAGGTGAAGACATTTTCTTGTTGATGTTCAACTTGGCCTTGAAGACTGATTCGGTCTCGGCGTTACGGGTTTCTTCTGGACGGGATTTCCATTTTCTGATAGTGGAAGGGAGGGAGGAAGATGCATGAGATTGGGTGCGTGTTTGGGGGACAGGTACATCTGCCATAGAGCGAAGGGAATAAGCTCGATGGTGTTTTGCTCTTTACTTCTCTCGGAGAGTGTTTCCAAGCAAATATCTCTAAGGAGGCTATTTTTGTGGAAAGCTTTGTGGCTCATGCTACAATGCGCACAGCTTCAACCTGCACAACTTATATTCGCTTATCAGTTCATAAGAGCAGTTGTCCCATCACATCACCATATTCCAGAAGGGGACTAACATACGATATGTACATCCGCTCTAGAGATCGTCGAGATAGGATCTGAGCATGCCAATACGCTGCCGCGCTTTATTAACCATAGATGTAATATGTGCCGATCACTTCCCAGCTTCGATAAAAGTTAGACCATGGAGTCCGTCTTCGATGAATTGAATGTCACCAACCAAGATTTTGACAAAGATTCAATTCGAACGAGATTGCTGTTCAGAATAGCTGCATAGGTGTTTTGGTCTTCGACGATGGTGTACAAACTAGTGTCGTCAACAAACATGCGTATGTTGGCCTTGATATCAGACACAATGGCATTGATATAGATAAGAAAGAGGAGGGGACCTGAGATAGACCCCTGAGGAACACCAGCTGTAATAGACGCCCTGGAAGAGTTGGAGTTGGCAATTACAACACGTTGCATTCGTAAGGTTAGATAGGACGCAAACAAGTAATAGAGAGAACCTCGAATACCAAGAGAGGAAAGTTGGGAAGACGACAACGGTGCCACACACGGTCGAATGCTTTAGAAATGTCACAGAAAACTGCCGGAATCTCTTTTCTGTTGTCTAAGGCTCTGTTAGTAACAACCAAAGGCAGAATGTTCAATGTCATTGCCTTTTTAGTAACAACCAAAGACAGATTGTTCAATGCCATTGCCTTGTTAGTAACAACCAAAGACAGAGTGTTCAGTGTCATTGCCTTGTTAGTCACAACAAAAGACAGAATGTTCAATGCCTTGTTAGTAACAACAAAAGACAGACTGTTCAATGCCTTGTTAGTAACAACAAAAGACAGAATGTTCAATGTAATTGCATTGTTAGTAACAACCAAAGACAGAATGTGCAATGTCATTGCATTGTTAGTAACAACCACATACAGAATGTTCAATGTAATTGCATTGTTAGTAACAACAAAAGACAGACTGTTCAATGTCATTGCATTGTTAGTAACAACAAAAGACAGACTGTTCAATGTCATTGCAGTGGTAGTAACAACCAAAGACAGAATGTTCAATGTCATTGCATTGTTAGTAACAACAAAAGATAGACTGTTCAATGCCTTGTTAGTAACAACCAAAGACAGAATGTTCAATGTCATTGCAGTGGTAATAACAACCAAATACAGAATGTTCAATGTCATTGCAGTGGTAGTAACAACCAAAGGCAATGTTCAATGTCATTGCAGTGTTAGTAACAACCAAAGACATATGTTCAATGTCATTACAGTGTTGGTAACAACAAAACACATATGTTCAATGCCATTGCCGTGTTAGTAACAACCAAAGACAGAATGTGCAATGTCATTGCCGTGTTAGTAGTAACCAAATACAGAATGTTCAATGTCATTGCAGTGTTAGCAACAACCAAAGACAGAATGTTAAATGGCATTGCTGTGTTAGTAGTAATCAAACACAGAATGTGCAATGTCAATGCCTTGTTAGTAGAAACCAAAGACATAATGTTCAATGTCAATGTCTTGTTAGTAGCAACCAAAGATTGAATGTTCAATGTCAATGTCTTGTTAGTAGCAACCAAAGACAGAATGTTCAATGTCAATGTCTTGTTATTAACAACCAAAAACAGAATGTTCAATGTCATTGCCTTGTTATTAGCAACCAAAGACAGAATGTTCAATGTCACTGTAGTGTTAGTAGCAACCTAAGACAGAATGTTCAATGTCATTGCCTTGTTAGTAACAACCAAAGACAGAATGTTCAATGGCAATGCCTTCTTAGTAATAACCAAAGACAGAATGTTCAATGTCAATGCCTTGTTATTGACAACCAAACAGCAGAATGTTCAATGTCAATGCCTTGTTAGTAGCAACCAAAGACAGAATGTTCGATTACAATGCCTTGTTAGTAACAACCAAAGACAGAATGTTCAATGTCAATGTCTTATTAGTAGCAACCAAAGACAGAATGTTCAATGTCATTGCCTTGTTAGTAGCTACCAAAGACATATAAAGTTCCATGTCATTGCCGTGTTAGTAACAACCAACGACAGAATGGTCAATGTCATTGCCTTGTTAGTAACAACCAAAGACATAATGTTCAATGTCATTGCCTTGTTAGTAACAACCACATACAGAATGTTCAATGTCATTGCAGTGTTAGTAACAACCAAAGACATAATGTTCAATGTCATTGCCTTGTTAGTAACAACCAAATACAGAATGTTCAATGTCATTGCCTTGTTAGTAGCTACCAAAGACATATAAAGTTCCATGTCAGTGCCGTGTTAGTAACAACCAACGACAGAATGGTCAATGTCATTGCCTTGTTAGTAACAACCAAAGACATAATGTTCAATGTCATTGCCTTGTTAGTAACAACCACATACAGAATGTTCAATGTCATTGCAGTGTTAGTAACAACCAAAGACATAATGTTCAATGTCATTGCCTTGTTAGTAACAACCATATACAGAATGTTCAATGTCATTGCAGTGTTAGTAACAACCAAAGACAGAATGGTCAATGCCATTACAGTGTTAGTAACAACCAAATGCAGAATGTTCAATGTCATGGCCGTGTTAGTAGTAACCAAAGACAGAATGTTCAATGTCATTGCCTTGTTAGTAGTAACCAAATACAGAATGTGCAATGTCATTGCCTTGTTAGTAGTAACAAAATACAGAATGTGCAATGTCATTGCAGTGTTAGTAACAACCAAAGACAGATGTTCAATGTCATTGCCTTGTTAGTAGTAACCAAATACAGAATGTGCAATGTCATTGCCTTGTTAGTAACAACCAAAGACAGATTGTTCAATGTCATTGCAGTGTTAGTAACAACCAAAGACAGAATGTTAAATGGCATTGCTGTGTTAGTAGTAATCAAAGACAGAATGTTCATTGTCAATGTATTGTTGGTAGCAACCACAGACATAATGTTCAATGTCATTGCCTTGTTAGTAGTAACCAAATACAGAATGTTCAATGTCATTGCAGTGTTAGTAACAACCAAAGACAGAATGTTCAATGGCATTGCTGTGTTAGTAGTAACCAAAGACAGAATGTTCAATGTCAATGCCTTGTTAGTAGCAACCAAAGACAGAATGTTCAATGTCATTGCCTTGTTAGTAACAACCAAAGACCGAATGTTCAATGTCATTGCCTTGTTAGTAGCAACCAAAGACAGAATTTCAATTTCAATGCCTTGTTAGTAACAACCAAAGACAGAATGTTCAATGTCAATGTCTTGTTAGTAACAACCAAAGACATAATGTTCAATGTCAATATCTTGTTAGTAACAGCCAAAGACAGAGTGTTCAATGGCATTGCCTTGTTAGTCACAACAAAAGACATAATGTTCAATGTCATTGCCTTGTTAGTAGCAACCAAAGACAGAATGTTCAATGTCATTGCCTTGTTAGTAGCAACCAAAGACAGAATGTTCAATGCCATTGCCTTGTTAGTAGCAACCAAAGACAGAATGGTCAATGTCATTGCAGTGTTAGTAACAACCAAAGACAGAATGTTCAATGCCATTGCCTTGTTATTAACAACCAAAGACAGAATGTTCAATATCATTGCCTTGTTAGTAGCAACCAAAGACAGAATGTTCAATGTCATTGAAGTGTTAGTAACAACCAAAGACAGAATGTTCAATGTCATTGCAGTGTTAGTAACAACCAAAGACTGAATGTTCAATGCCTTGTTAGTAACAACCACATACAGAATGTTCAATGTCATTGCAGTGTTAGTAACAACCAAAGACAGAATGGTCAGTGCCATTACAGTGTTAGTAACAACCAAATACAGAATGTTCAATGTCATGGCCGTGTTAGTAGTAACCAAAGACAGAATGTTCAATGTCATTGCCTTGTTAGTAGTAACCAAATACAGAATGTGCAATGTCATTGCCTTGTTAGTAGTAACCAAATACAGAATGTTCAATGTCATGGCCTTGTTAGTAGTAACCAAATACAGAATGTGCAATGTCATTGCCTTGTTAGTAACAACCAAAGACAGATGTTCAATGTCATTGCCTTGTTAGTAACAACCAAAGACATATGTTCAATGTCATTGCCTTGTTAGTAGTAACAAAATACAGAATGTTCAATGTCATTGCCTTGTTAGTAACAACCAAAGACAGATGTTCAATGTCATTGCAGTGTTAGTAACAGCCAAAGACAGAATGTGCAATGTCATTGCCTTGTTAGTAGTAACCAAATACAGAATGTGCAATGTCATTGCCTTGTTAGTAACAACCAAAGACAGATGTTCAATGTCATTGCCTTGTTAGTAACAACCAAAGACAGAATGTGCAATGTCATTGCCTTGTTAGTAGTAACCAAATACAGAATGTGCAATGTCATTGCCTTGTTAGTAGTAACCAAATACAGAATGTTCAATGTCATTGCAGTGTTAGTAACAACCAAATACAGAATGTTAAATGGCATTGCTGTGTTAGTAGTAATCAAAGACAGAATGTTCAATGTCAATGCCTTGTTAGTAGCAACCAAAGACAGAATGTTCAATGTCAATGTCTTGTTGGTAGCAACCAAAGACCGAATGTTCAATGTCATTGCCTTGTTAGTAGCAACCAAAGACAGAATTTCAATTTCAATGCCTTGTTAGTAACAACCAAAGACAGAATGTTCAATGTCATTGTCTTGTTACTAACAACCAAAGACATAATGTTCAATGTCATTGCCTTGTTAGTAGCAACCAAAGACAGAATGTTCAATGTCATTGCCTTGTTAGTAGCAACCAAAGACAGAATATTCAATGTCATTGCCTTGTTAGTAACAACAAAAGACAGAATGTTCAATGTCATTGCCTTGTTAGTCACAACCAAAGACAGAATGTGCAATGTCATTGCCTTGATAGTAGTAACCAAATACAGAATGTGCAATGTCATTGCCTTGTTAGTAACAACCAAAGACAGATGTTCAATGTCATTGCCTTGTTAGTAACAACCAAAGACATATGTTCAATGTCATTGCCTTGTTAGTAGTAACAAAATACAGAATGTTCAATGTCATTGCCTAGTTAGTAACAACCAAAGACAGATGTTCAATGTCATTGCAGTGTTAGTAACAACCAAAGACAGAATGTGCAATGTCATTGCAGTGTTAGTAACAACCAAATACAGAATGTTAAATGGCATTGCTGTGTTAGTAGTAATCAAAGACAGAATGTTCAATGTCAATGCCTTGTTAGTAGCAACCAAAGACAGAATGTTCAATGTCAATGTCTTGTTGGTAGCAACCAAAGACCGAATGTTCAATGGCATTGCCTTATTAGTAGCAACCAAAGACAGAATTTCAATTTCAATACCTTGTTAGTAGCAACCAAAGACAGAATGTTCAATGTCATTGCCTTGTTAGTAGCAACCAAAGACAGAATTTCAATTTCAATGCCTTGTTAGTAACAACCAAAGACAGAATGTTCAATGTCAATGTATTGTTAGTAACAGCCAAAGACAGAGTGTTCAATGGCATTGCCTTGTTAGTCATAACAAAAGACAGAATGCTCAATGTCATTGCTTTGTTAGTAGCAACCAAAGACAGAATGTTCAATGTCATTGCCTTGTTAGTAGCAACCAAAGACAGAATATTCAATGTCATTGCAGTGTTAGTAACAACCAAAGACAGAATGTTCAATGCCATTGCCTTGTTATTAACAACCAAAGACAGAATGTTCAATATCATTGCCTTGTTAGTAGCAACCAAAGACTGAATGTTCAATGCCTTGTTAGTAACAACCACATACAGAATGTTCAATGTCATTGCAGTGTTAGTAACAACCAAAGACAGAATGGTCAGTGCCATTACAGTGTTAGTAACAACCAAATACAGAATGTTCAATGTCATGGCCGTGTTAGTAGTAACCAAAGACAGAATGTTCAATGTCATTGCCTTGTTAGTAGTAACCAAATACAGAATGTGCAATGTCATGGCCTTGTTAGTAGTAACCAATTACAGAATGTGCAATGTCATTGCCTTGTTAGTAACAACCAAAGACAGATGTTCAATGTCATTGCCTTGTTAGTAACAACCAAAGACATATTTTCAATGTCATTGCCTTGTTAGTAGTAACAAAATACAGAATGTTCAATGTCATTGCCTTGTTAGTAACAACCAAAGACAGATGTTCAATGTCATTGCAGTGTTAGTAACAACCAAAGACAGAATGTGCAATGTCATTGCCTTGTTAGTAGTAACCAAATACAGAATGTGCAATGTCATTGCCTTGTTAGTAGTAACCAAATACAGAATGTTCAATGTCATTGCAGTGTTAGTAACAACCAAAGACAGAATGTTAAATGGCATTGCTGTGTTAGTAGTAATCAAAGACAGAATGTTCAATGTCAATGCCTTGTTAGTAGCAACCAAAGACAGAATGTTCAAAGTCAATGTATTGTTGGTAGCAACCAAAGACCGAATGTTCAATGGCATTGCCTTGTTAGTAGCAACCAAAGACAGAATTTCAATTTCAATGCCTTGTTAGTAGCAACCAAAGACAGAATGTTCAATGTCATTGCCTTGTTAGTAGCAACCAAAGACATAATTTCAATTTCAATGCCTTGTTAGTAACAACCAAAGACAGAATGTTCAATGTCAATGTATTGTTAGTAGTAACCAAATACAGAATGTGCAATGTCATTGCCTTGTTAGTAACAACCAAAGACAGATGTTTAATGTCATTGCCTTGTTAGTAACAACCAAAGACATATGTTCAATGTCATTGCCTTGTTAGTAGTAACAAAATACAGAATGTTCAATGGCATTGCCTAGTTAGTAACAACCAAAGACAGATGTTCAATGTCATTGCAGTGTTAGTAACAAACAAAGACAGAATGTGCAATGTCATTGCCTTGTTAGTAGTAACCAAATACAGAATGTGCAATGTCATTGCCTTGTTAGTAGTATCCAAATACAGAATGTTCAATGTCATTGCAGTGTTAGTAACAACCAAATACAGAATGTTAAATGGCATTGCTGTGTTAGTAGTAATCAAAGACAGAATGTTCAATGTCAATGCCTTGTTAGTAGCAACCAAAGACAGAATGTTCAATGTCAATGTCTTGTTGGTAGCAACCAAAGACCGAATGTTCAATGGCATTGGCTTATTAGTAGCAACCAAAGACAGAATGTTCAATGTCATTGCCTTGTTAGTAGCAACCACCAAAGACAGAATATTCAATGTCATTGCAGTGTTAGTAACAACAAAAGACAGAATGTTCAATGCCATTGCCTTGTTATTAACAACCAAAGACAGAATGTTCAATATCATTGCCTTGTTAGTAACAACCAAAGACAGAATGTTCAATATCATTGCAGTGTTAGTAACAACCAAAGACTGAATGTTCAATGTCAATGTATTGTTAGTAACAGCCAAAGACAGAGTGTTCAATGGCATTGCCTTGTTAGTCACAACAAAAGACAGAATGTTCAATGTCATTGCCTTGTTAGTAGCAACCAAAGACAGAATATTCAATGCCATTGCCTTGTTGGTAACAACCAAGGACAGAATGTTCAATGTCATTGCCTTGTTAGTAGTAACCAAATACAGAATGTGCAATGTCATTGTCTTGTTAGTAGTAACCAAATACAGAATGTTCAATGTCATTGCCTTGTTAGTAACAACCAAAGACAGTTGTTCAATGTCATTGCAGTGTTAGTAACAACCAAAGACAGAATGTGCAATGTCATTGCCTTGTTAGTAGTAACCAAATACAGAATGTGCAATGTCATTGCCTTGTTAGTAGCAACCAAAGACAGAATGTTCAATGTCATTGCCTTGTTAGTAGCAACCAAAGACAGAATGTCAATGTCATTGCCTTGTTAGTAGCAACCAAAGACAGAATGTTCAATGTCATTGTATTGTTAGTAACAACCAAAGACAGAATGTTCAATGGCATTGCCTTGTTAGTAGTAACAAAAGACAGAATGTTCAATGTCATTGCTTTGTTAGTAGCAACCAAAGACAGAATGTTCAATGTCATTGCCTTGTTAGTAGCAACCAAAGACAGAATGTTCAATGTCATTGCAGTGTTAGTAACAACCAAAGACAGAATGTTCAATGCCATTGCCTTGTTATTAACAACCAAAGACAGAATGTTCAATATCATTGCCTTGTTAGTAGCAACCAAAGACAGAATGTTCAATGTCATTGAAGTGTTAGTAACAACCAAAGACAGAATGTTCAATGTCATTGCAGTGTTAGTAACAACCAAAGACTGAATGTTCAATGCCTTGTTAGTAACAACCACATACAGAATGTTCAATGTCATTGCAGTGTTAGTAACAACCAAAGACAGAATGGTCAGTGCCATTACAGTGTTAGTAACAACCAAAGACAGAATGTTCAATGTCATTGCCCTGTTAGTAGCAACCAAAGACAGAATGTTCAATGTCATTGCAGTGTTAGTAACAACCAAAGACAGAATGTTCAATGTCATTGCAGTGTTAGTAACAACCAAAGACAGAATGTTCAATGCCTTGTTAGTAACAACCAAATACAGAATGTTCAATGTCATGGCCGTGTTAGTAGTAACCAAAGACAGAATGTTCAATGTCATTGCCTTGTTAGTAGTAACCAAATACAGAATGTGCAATGTCATTGCCTTGTTAGTAGTAACCAAATACAGAATGTTCAATGTCATGGCCTTGTTAGTAGTAACCAAATACAGAATGTGCAATGTCATTGCCTTGTTAGTAACAACCAAAGACAGATGTTCAATGTCATTGCCTTGTTAGTAACAACCAAAGACATATGTTCAATGTCATTGCCTTGTTAGTAGTAACAAAATACAGAATGTTCAATGTCATTGCCTTGTTAGTAACAACCAAAGACAGATGTTCAATGTCATTGCAGTGTTAGTAACAACCAAAGACAGAATGTGCAATGTCATTGCCTTGTTAGTAGTAACCAAATACAGAATGTGCAATGTCATTGCCTTGTTAGTAGTAACCAAATACAGAATGTTCAATGTCATTGCAGTGTTAGTAACAACCAAAGACAGAATGTTAAATGGCATTGCTGTGTTAGTAGTAATCAAAGACAGAATGTTCAATGTCAATGCCTTGTTAGTAGCAACCAAAGACAGAATGTTCAATGTCAATGTATTGTTGGTAGCAACCAAAGACCGAATGTTCAATGGCATTGCCTTGTTAGTAGCAACCAAAGACAGAATTTCAATTTCAATGCCTTGTTAGTAGCAACCAAAGACAGAATGTTCAATGTCATTGCCTTGTTAGTAGCAACCAAAGACAGAATTTCAATTTCAATGCCTTGTTAGTAACAACCAAAGACAGAATGTTCAATGTCAATGTATTGTTAGTAACAGCAAAAGACAGAGTGTTCAATGGCATTGCCTTGTTAGTCACAACAAAAGACAGAATGTTCAATGTCATTGCCTTGTTAGTAGCAACCAAAGACAGAATGTTCAATGTCATTGCCTTGTTAGTAGCAACCAAAGACAGAATATTCAATGCCATTGCCTTGTTGGTAACAACCAAGGACAGAATGTTCAATGTCATTGCCTTGTTAGTAGTAACCAAATACAGAATGTGCAATGTCATTGCCTTGTTAGTAGTAACCAAATACAGAATGTTCAATGTCATTGCCTTGTTAGTAACAACCAAAGACAGATGTTCAATGTCATTGCAGTGTTAGTAACAACCAAAGACAGAATGTTCAATGTCATTGCCTTGTTAGTAGTAACCAAATACAGAATGTTCAATGTCATTGCCTTGTTAGTAACAACCAAAGACAGATGTTCAATGTCATTGCCTTGTTAGTAACAACCAAAGACATATGTTCAATGTCATTGCCTTGTTAGTAGTAACAAAATACAGAATGCTCAATGTCATTGCCTTGTTAGTAACAACCAAAGACAGATGTTCAATGTCATTGCCTTGTTAGTAGTAACCAAATACAGAATGTGCAATGTCATTGCCTTGTTAGTAGTAACCAAATACAGAATGTGCAATGTCATTGCCTTGTTAGTAGTAACCAAATACAGAATGTGCAATGTCGTTGCCTTGTTAGTAGTAACCAAATACAGAATGTTCAATGTCATTGCATTGTTAGTAACAACCAAAGACAGAATGTTAAATGGCATTGCTGTGTTAGTAGTAATCAAAGACAGAATGTTCAATGTCAATGCCTTGTTAGTAGCAACCAAAGACAGAATGTTCAATGTCAATGTCTTGTTGGTAGCAACCAAAGACCGAATGTTCAATGTCATTGCCTTGTTAGTAGCAACCAAAGACAGAATGTTCAATGTCATTGAAGTGTTAGTAACAACCAAAGACAGAATGTTCAATGTCATTGCAGTGTTAGTAGCAACCAAAGACAGAATGTTCAATGTCATTTCAGTGTTAGGAGGGAGATGACATGTATAGGAGGGAGCGGACATGTATAGGAGGGAGCGCACATGTATAGGAGGGAGAGGACATGTATAGGAGGGAGCGCACATGTATAGGAGGGAGAGGACATGTATAGGAGGGAGAGGACATGTATAGGAGGGAGAGGACATGTATAGGAGGGAGAGGACATGCATAGGAGGGAGCGAACATGTATAGGAGGGAGCGGACATGTATAGGAGGGAGAGGACATGTGTAGGAGGGAGCGAGAAAGTGAAGCCATTTCTACGGACGAGAGAGAAGCCCCAATGCCAGTAGTGCAGTAGTGTCAGAAATATGTGATTACATTGAATATCAAGGCGTATTTGTTACATTTGAGAAAGAGAAGGTTGTCTAAGGGATAAGTAAAGAAGATGACATAAACACAGAAGTTGTAATCACACCAACGCATAAGGTATTGTTAAATCGGAAGGATATGAACCCAGTATTCGCCTAGTGGCTACGGAAACGTGTCAACATCAATACCATATACGGACAGCAAACTCACAGACATGACAGCACTGCTATTTTCCTCATACAGATAGTGTTACTGTATAGTCCGATAATCATGTATATGCTTTTTATTTGTAATCTTAAAACGTGTTCAAAACAGTGATATTGAAAAATACAACTTAGTTTAAACAATATTTTATTTCAATGAATATACATAGTATAAACATCACAATAAGAAAATACATGTAGGATTGAGGAGAAAGTAACTTGCTTATGTGGTTACCTCTTTCCTATGTACATACATGTAGGATTGAGGAGAAAGCAACTTGATTATGTGGTTACCTCTTTCCTATGTACATACATGTAGGATTGAGGAGAAAGCAACTTGCTTATGTGGTTACCTCTTTACATACATGTAGGATTGAGGAGAAAGCAACTTGCTTATGTGGTTACCTCTATACATACATGTAGGATTGAGGAGAAAGCAACTTGCTTATGTGGTTACCTCTTTCCTACAACTTCTAACGATTATTCAGATACATGCTCTGGAAAAAAACAACCGTTCAGCGCTTGATATCTTTATTTAATTACATTAAAGTATATTTAAAAAGTATTCTATTGTACAAAATGCCAGATTTAAGCCAAGTCAAAATATTGCATATTGGCTTTATTTTCTTGTTGATAATGGGAGACAACTACCCATATATAATGTTCATATTAGGATTGTCTATAATTGCTATGTACTGGGTGTGATTTCTATGATTACATATATGTTACATTGGGAAAATATAAACGGGTTACCCACTTTTGGGGCCTCAACGATGTTGATAGGCCATCTGATTCGCGTTGAGACTGAATAGTTTTCAAGATCAGAAAAGTGTAACTACACTTATTATAACTCAAAGGAAGCTATTCCGTTTGCTTGTGGAAGGTCAGTGGTTTTACCCGGGTACCCGCCCGCGCCTGTATATTGTCATGTTTATTGTATGAATATAATGCACGTGATGTCATATACATAAATTATTGATTAAACTAAACCTTATTATCTACTACTACTACAGTGCATGTTTGTGTGTGTTAATTGAATTGTGTATCAAGATTCAAAAAACTATTTAATTAACATTTCATTTTGGTTATCTGATTAGCGCAGTGGTTCGCACGCTTCTCACCAATGCTACCCAGGTTCGAATCTCATACTGCTATGTATGTGAGATGGTGCGGTGGTCGCGGTGAGTGTTCTCCAGTTACTCCTGTTTCCTCCCACACGATATTACCACGCTTTCATCCGCGCCAACGAAGGTTATTAATATAAGTTGTCAAAGCTTTATCGCAATCATTGTAAAATAAATAAAGTATCTACTTTATTTCCATTGGCTACTAAAATAAATGCTATAAATAACTGGCCCAAATTTTTATTTTTTTTCAAAAATAGAAAGTCATTTGAAAGTAATAAGTAGAGCAGATTGGGCTGACTAATATATAATAAATACAATTTAACAACTCCGTTTTAAAAAGTATTAAATATCATTCTCTCAAAACATGAATTTGTGAGTTTTAGATTGTTTTAAATTACTTAATTGCCTACATGCCAACGCTACAGTTTACATGATACCCCATGCGGGGATATTACTACACTTGCAATTGAATCGGATGCGTACTATTCTACCATATGCTGTTTTCCACCTTGAAAGGTATCTAACAATGAACCATAAAACATTACTATTTTAGTGACACCTTAGCGTAAGTCAGTAGCTGTTTTAAAGACAGATATCTAACGTAATTATCCTATTAATGTCGCACTTGATGTCTTTGTTGTTATTTTTCTTCTGAAAATCGTACGATTTTATGATCAAATTGATACAGGTGCAACGAAAGGGAACGAACGACGGATATTGCCGAACAAGACGCCTGTGGCTTTAAATGTGTCCAAAGAAATTGGCATAACCCGTTTTATTTCCACTCTTTCCGTTTTTATTAGCATACGCGTGTCCTTAAACGTTGCATTGTTATCTAACAGCGTCTTCAAACGCCAATTTCAGTAGCCTCCCTCTCTGAGCATTAGTATCTTATAATTACAAACGAAACTTCTTACGCTACGGCGGGTGTTGGACAGACGCGTGGCAGAAAAAAACTGTAATGCTTTGGTTAATAACATATTCTTGTTTAAATACCTTTTATCCACTTTATCTGTATTATATGAGCATAATGATATAATGAGTGTAATAATGTTGGATGGCAGATGTATCTAATGGTGTGAGTATCTTAACCGCCTCCATCATTCGCAATCACTCAATCTACGGTTAAAGGTGATACAAGTCATATGGCTGCTAGTTAATAATCCAAAAGTGACTATGATAAATCAGTTTTATTCAAGATTTTTCAAATCCACAGAGCGATACTAAATCAATACTGGTTGCATTTCGCCGTGTAGTTTTTGAACACATTCAGTCTTTGTTTAGCAATATAAATATACACTGTCATTGTTGTTGATACGTACGTTTAGTTATCATCGCCCCCTAGTTTATAGAGGCGACACATCAAGAAATATATTAGCCGGTCATTTTATTTTTTGAAGGATAGTGCTAGACGCAGAAGACGCCCCAATTCCGGAAGTATCGTTTACACATGTCCGGTGTATAGCTCTGATACATAAAACCTCGATTTACACTCCCATCTGAACGAATGTTAATATTGTTATGATTAGACGTGGGATCGAACCTACGATCGTCCATCGTGTTGACCACTGTGCCGGTGGTCCCTTCCATGACGTAGTTCATTAATCTGAGCCTCGTTATGCTAGAAGTTTACATATCCAATGAGAGTGCCGTTATTGTATCTATTTTTAGATAACCAATCAAAAGGCTTTATTTTGCACTTATATGTATTTGCTGAAAGCAGCTTCTGGTGCAAGTGTGTGTTAATACAATGCGTATCACTACAGCTACCTTGCTACAGTGTGCTTTTCGTAGCCTTATATATACGTGACTGATTATTTCACTTTTTATGTTTGTTATTATTTACAGGTTATATACACATGTGTGTACACACGTGACAGATTATTTAAGATTATTATATTCTTACTGATCTGATTTGTTGCTCAGACGTAACATAATATTTCACAAGTGTTCCGTTCCTTTTGCAATGTCTTAGATATACGTGACAGATTATTTCACATTTCTTTTTCCGTTCCTTGTGCAATGTCTTAGATATACGTGACATATTATTTCACAATTCTTTTTCCGTTTCTTTTGCAATGTCTTAGATATACGTGACAGATTATTTCACATTTCTTTTTCCGTTTCTTTTGCAATGTCTTAGATATACGTGACAGATTATTTCACATTTCTTTTTCCGTTCCTTTTGCAATGTCTTAGATATACGTGACAGATTATTTCACATTTCTTTTTCCGTTTCTTTTCCAATGTCTTAGATATACGTGACAGATTATTTCACATTCCTTTTTCCGTTTCTTTTGCAATATCTTAGATATACGTGACAGATTAATTCACATTTCTTTTTCCGTTTCTTTTGCAATGTCTTAGATATACGTGACAGATTATTTCACATTTCTTTTTCCGTTTCTTTTGCAATGTCTTAGATATACGTGACAGATTATTTCACATTTCTTTTTCCGTTTCTTTTGCAATGTCTTAGATATACGTGACAGATTATTTCACATTTCTTTTTCCGTTTCTTTTGCAATGTCTTAGATATACGTGACAGATTATTTCACATTCCTTTTTCCGTTTCTTTTGCAATATCTTAGATATACGTGACAGATTAATTCACATTTCTTTTTCCGTTTCTTTTGCAATGTCTTAGATATACGTGACAGATTATTTCACATTTCTTTTTCCGTTTCTTTTGCAATGTCTTAGATATACGTGACAGATTATTTCACATTTCTTTTTGTTTACCGTATACAGTTTTTTCGTAGGGTACTACTTGACAGATTGTTTCACGTTTTTATGTTTTACTGTTTACAGTGTATTTGTAGGCTACATTTTGTTTTCTGCTGTTTCCATGGTTTTCCGATTAGCGCAGTGGTTAGCGCACTCACTTCTCACCAATGCAGCCCGGGTTCGATCCTCGGACGTATGTGAAATAGTACGGTGGTCGCCAGATCGGACAGGTGGGTTTTCTCCATGTACTCCGGTTTCCTCCCACACGAATTACCACATATACGCTTTCACCCGCGCCAACGAGAGTGATTAATATAATAATAATAATAATACAGACGGATCTGTAGTCCAGTGGTAAAACACTGGAATGGTAATCCAGGGATAGAAGGTTCGATCTCCTGTATGACCCTAATAAAATTAACAGTGTTTCAGATGGGACGTTAAACCGAGGTCTCGTGTCGGTGCTTTACATCGTGCACGTAAAAGAACAAGAGGAAACTCTAGAATGGGTCTCTGTCTGTATCATGGAATCCATCGTCATGAGCAAGAAAGAACAGGTAATGTGGAATTTAAATGCCTTGCCTAAGGGCACAGTGATCGTAATGGCTACATCTGGATTACTCCGGAACGTTTGCACTGGTAATCCACGTTCGAAAATAACTAATTACTTCAGGGGGCGTCGCTCATATGGGCAACCGGTAGCGACGATAAATAAACGTAAATCACACACACAAAGATTAATATAAGTTGTTAGAACTTGCTTCGCAATCGTTGTAAAATAAATAAAGTTCCACGTTCAAGTTCCATGGTTTTCATAGTTGATGTACACATTAGTTATTCACATACACTTTCACTATTTACAATTTATTGCTCGCATATTATTTATACGTGACCGATATTTCTAATGAGTTTACTGTTTACAGTGTTTTTACATTTACAAATTATTTCATATTTTTTATATTTTTACTGTTGCATTGCTTTATAATTTAAGGCTGTCCGATTAGCGCAGTGGTTAGCGCGCTCGCTTCTCACTAGGGAAGTATGTGAGATGGTACGATGGTCGCCAGATCGGACAGGTGGGTTTTCTCCGGGTACTCCGGTTTCCTCCCACATGAATGACCACATATACGCTTTCATCCGAGCCAACGAGAGTGATTAAAGCAGCATTACATCGTAATAAAGATTGTTTTGGGTAAAATATAAATACCTATGTGTGTGTGTTTACAAAAATCGAAATAGTCGCTCAGAAACGATAACATTCCAATAAATTTAAACCGTCGTATACGCGACTTTGTTTATCAACACACGAAATGTAAACAACGCACAGCGCGCATGCGTGAAACAACAGAGAATGTAGAAAACAACGTATGTCTTTTGAAAATGAAAGACTATCTATCTATCTTCCTCTAATGTCGAACCCCTCACGGGGATGTAGAAATATCACTAACAGACTTAGCTAGCATACAAAGTATAATGTTAGAATGTGTAGCAACATTACGTAAAAATTGAATTTTTCAAATATCTTTTATTTCATTCGATGTAATGCTGCTTTAATATAAGTTGTTAAAACTTGCTTCGCAATCGTTGTAAAATAAATAAAGTATAAATAAAAATAAAGCAGCATCACATCGTATGAAATAAAAGCTATTTGAAAAATTCAATTTTACGTATGGGTAGCAATTCTAACATTATACTTTGTATGCTTATGTTCATTTGGTAAACAGTGTTTTTTTTGCGATAAAACAAACTCGAAACCGAAAGTAGGACTTTCCGAGTCGATCGGTCACGCACTTGTTTACAACCGGAACACATCGTCCGCACTTGTTTGCATTTGGAATGCATCGTCCCCATTTGTCCCACGTTGTCTTTTTTAATTAAATTACTTATAAGTCTTTAGGGACATTTCTACATCCCCGCGAGGGGTTGGACATTAGAGGAAGATAGATAGTATTTCATGTTCAAAATATATACGTTGTTTTCTACATCCTCTGTTGTTTCACACATGCGCACTGTGTGTGTTTACATGTCGTGTGTTGATAAACAAATTCGCGTATACGACGATTTAAATTTATTGGAATTTTATCGTTTCTGAGCGACTATTTCGATTTTTGTAAACACACACACATTAGTATTTATATTTTACACAAAACATCCTTTATTACAATGTAATGCTGCTTTAATATTAGAAATACTATTTCACATTTACTATAGATATATGTTTTTGTATGATATGCGTCACGGATGATTCCACATTTCAATTGTTTTTATCTATTTACAGTGTACTAGTATTTCGTAGGCTAGATAAGCATGAACATACTTAATATAATTATATTGTACTGTTACAGTTTTGCATAGAAACGTGACAGATGATATCACATGCATATTTAATCCTGTTTGCAGTGTTTTTCGTAGGTTATCTATACGTGACAGATTATTTTACAGTTTACACTCTTTTTAGGTTACATATACGTGACAGATTAATTCACCTTTCTGTATAGTTTGCTGTTTTCAGTTTTTCATATGTTAGTTTATACAAATTTATTTTAGCACGATTGCGAAACAAGTTCTTGGAACATTATATTAATCGCTCTCGGCACCATATTCCTAATGGAGTCCACAGCTATGCGGGTGAGAGAAGAGGCATTGTATAATTTAAGCGCCTTGCCTAAGAGTGCAATGGTAACAGCTACAGCTGGGCGCGAACTCCGGACCTTTCACACCTGAATGGAATGCGCTATCGCTGCACCCCATGTTCTCATTGTGTATGACTTGAGAGAATAAATAACATTGACATTGCACCATCACGGCTTCCACAGAGTTTATATAGACGTGACAGATGACATCACATGCATATTTAATACTGTCTACAGCGTTTATCGTAGGTTACATAGTCGTGACAGATGACATCGCATGCATACTTAATACTGTCTACAGCGTTTATCGTAGGTTACATAGACGTGACAGATGACATCGCATGCATACTTAATACTGTCTACAGCGTTTATCGTAGGTTACATAGACGTGACAGATGACATCACATGCATACTTAATACTGTCTACAGCGTTTATCGTAGGTTAGATAGACGTGACAGATCATGGATCATTTCTACGTTTGTATTGTTTGCATTGTTATGTGACATATTATTACACATTTTTACGTTCTACGTTCGTATTGTTTGCATTGTTACGTGACAGATTATTACACATTTCTACGTTCGTATTGTTTGCATTGTTACGTGACAGATTATTTCACATTTTTACGTTCTACGTTCGTATTGTTTGAATTGTTATGTGACAGATTATTTCACATTTCTACGTTCGTATTGTTTGCATTATTACGTGACAGATTATTTCACATTTTTATTTTATTATTGTTTGCAGTGTTTTTGTAGCACTTAATGCAATAATTATAGGCAAATTAAAACATGTTTCATTAACGTTATCTCAAATGTTGGCTATATGCATTTAAAAACCAATTAATTAAAATGTAGGGGATAACACCTTGCCCATGCGCGATTCAGCTTGTTTTCCATTTATGGCTACACATTCGGGACATATGTTCGGGAAATGCAGCGAAGGGAGAGATTGGACAGTAATTTTGGCTTAATGATTTCGGAACAAATGAGCTACACATCCTGTTAGCTAGCAGTGGAAGGCTTTGGTAGTTCTTTGTTAGTTAGCGGTGGAAGGAGTTGATAGCTCTTTGTTAGTTAGCGGTGGAAGGAGTTGATAGTTCTTTGTTAGCTAGCGGTGGAAGGAGTTGATAGCTCTTTGTTAGTTAGCGTTGGAAGGAGTTGATAGTTCTTTGTTAGCTAGCGGTGGAAGGAGTTGATAGCTCTTTGTTAGTTAGCGGTGGAAGGAGTTGATAGTTCTTTGTTAGTTAGCGGTGGAAGGAGATGATAGCTCTTTGTTAGCTAGCGGTGGAAGGAGTTGATAGCTCTTTGTTAGCTAGCAGTGGAAGGCTTTGATAGCTCTTTGTTAGTTAGCGGTGGAAGGAGTTGATAGCTCTTTGTTAGCTAGCAGTGGAAGGCTTTGATAGCTCTTTGTTAGTTAGCGGTGGAAGGAGTTGATAGCTCTTTGTTAGTTAGCGGTGGAAGGAGTTGATAGCTCTTTATTAGCTAGCAGTGGAAGGCTTTGATAGCTCTTTGTTAGTTAGCGGTGGAAGGAGTTGATAGCTCTTTGTTAGTTAGCGGTGGAAGGAGATGATAGCTCTTTGTTAGTTAGCGGTGGAAGGAGTTGATAGCTCTTTGTTAGCTAGCGGTGGAAGGAGTTGATAGCTCTTTGTTAGTTAGCGGTGGAAGGAGTTGATAGTTCTTTGTTAGCTAGCGGTGGAAGGAGTTGATAGCTCTTTGTTAGTTAGCGGTGGAAGGAGTTGATAGTTCTTTGTTAGCTAGCGGTGGAAGGAGATGATAGTTCTTTGTTAGCTAGTGGTGGAAGGAGTTGATAGCTCTTTGTTATTTAACGGTGGAAGGAGTTGATAGCTCTTTGTTAGCTAGCGGTGGAAGGAGATGATAGTTCTTTGTTAGCTAGCGGTGGAAGGAGTTGATAGCTCGTTGTTAGCTAGCGGTGGAAGGAGATGATAGTTCTTTGTTAGCTAGCAGTGGAAGGAGTTGATAGCTCTTTGTTAGCTAGCGGTGGAAGGAGATGATAGGCTTTGTTAGCTAGCGGTGGAAGGAGTTGATAGTTCTTTGTTAGCTAGCAGTGGAAGGAGATGATAGTTCTTTGTTAGCTAGCGGTGGAAGGAGATGATAGCTCTTTGTTAGCTAGCGGTGGAAGGAGATGATAGTTCTTTGTTAGCTAGCAGTGGAAGGAGATGATAGCTCGTTGTTAGCTAGCAGTGGAAGGAGATGATAGTTCTTTGTTAGTTAGCGGTGGAAGGAGTTGATAGCTCTTTGTTAGCTAGCGGTGGAAGGAGTTGATAGCTCGTTGTTAGCTAGCGGTGGAAGGAGATGATAGTTCTTTGTTAGCTAGCGGTGGAAGGAGATGATAGTTCTTTGTTAGCTAGCAGTGGAAGGAGATGATAGTTCTTTGTTAGGTAGCAGTGGAAGGAGATGATAGTTCTTTGTTAGCTAGCGGTGGAAGGAGTTGATAGCTCTTTGTTAGCTAGCGGTGGAAGGAGATGATAGTTCTTTGTTAGCTAGCAGTGGAAGGAGATGATAGTTCTTTGTTAGCTAGCAGTGGAAGGAGTTGTTAGCCCTTCGTCATGGTATATTCAACAACTCCACGGGGAGTAAAAAAGCCAGCCCGTGGTGTAGTACGCGGTGTGGTACGTGGTGTGGTACGTGGTGTGGTACGTTGTGTGGTACGTTGTGTGTACGTGGTGTGGTACGTGGTGTGGCCATTATGGGTTTGAACAGGATATTTCACATTTTACTGTGAACGTAGGTATATACCCCTTCCAGACCGTGAAACAGATATTGGTTTTATGTTGTGTAAAGTACGTTAGAGTACGCTAGAGTAGGGTAAGAGGTACGTCATACTATGTTAGAGTACGCTAGAGTAGGGTAAGAGGTACCTCATACTACGTTAGAGTACGCTAGAGTAGGGTAAGAGGTACCTCATACTACGTTAGAGTACGCTAGAGTAGGGTAAGATGTACGTCATACTACGTTAGAGTACGCTAGAGTAGGGTAAGAGGTACGTCATACTACGTTAGAGTACGCTAGAGTAGGGTAAGAGGTACGTCATACTACGTTAGAGTACGCTAGAGTAGGGTAAGTATGTACGTCATACTACGTTAGAGTACGCTAGAGTAGGGTAAATGTACGTCATACTACGTTAGAGTACGCTAGAGTAGGGTAAGATGTACGTCATACTACGTTAGAGTACGCTAGAGTAGGGTAAGAGGTACCTCATACTACGTTAGAGTACGCTAGAGTAGGGTAATATGTACGTCATACTACGTTAGAGTACGCTAGAGTAGGGTAATATGTACGTCATACTACGTTAGAGTACGCTAGAGTAGGGTAAGATGTACGTCATACTACGTTAGAGTACGCTAGAGTAGGGTAAGATGTACGTCATACTACGTTAGAGTACGCTAGAGTAGGGTAAGATGTACGTCATAGTACGTTAGAGTACGCTAGAGTAGGGTAAGAGGTACGTCATACTACGTTAGAGTACGCTAGAGTAGGGTAATAGGTACGTCATACTACGTTAGAGTACGCTAGAGTAGGGTAAGATGTACGTCATACTACGCTAGAGTACGCTAGAGTAGGGTAAGAGGTACCTCATACTACGTTAGAGTACGCTAGAGTAGGGTAATATGTACGTCATACTACGTTAGAGTACGCTAGAGTAGGGTAAGATGTACGTCATACTACGTTAGAGTACGCTAGAGTAGGGTAAGAGGTACGTCATAGTACGTTAGAGTACGCTAGAGTAGGGTAAGATGTACGTCATACTACGTTAGTACGTTAGAATTCGCTACAGTAGGGTAATATGTACGTCATACTACGTTAGAGTACGCTAGAGTATGGTAAGAGGTACGTCATACTACGTTAGAGTACGCTAGAGTATGGTAAGAGGTACGTCATACTACGCTAGAGTAGGGTAAGATGTACGTCATACTACGTTAGAATTCGCTTCAATACGTTAGTATCACGGATTCAAAGTGTTCGTCTTGTTACATGTTCACAAATTAAAAATCACGACTCCCCAGATTTAATACCAAGTAACCCCACAGGTAGGTTCAACTACCTTCAAAGTTCTACCTTGAACTGTAGACATATGTGATGCTCCAGCTGACTCATCTGATGTATTCATTGATATGTTCCGTATACTGTTCTTAACCATCAGGCACCTACTACAAATATAAGAGTCAAAAGGACGGCACAACCAAACTGGATACATTCAGATATCTTAGAAGCTATCAAACAAAGAAATCAACAAGCTACAGATAAGTTTAAAATATGGAGAATCAGTCCGACAGTTGGATGGCGTATTTCCATATTTATAAGCTTGCAAATCTGTATATACAAAATGTGTTTGCAATTTCTTGTAGTTAAGACATTAATACTTAAGAAACTGGATGATGTCATCCTTGGACAACTCTCAGAATTCAAGATGGCACCCAAAAGTAAATATTAGTTTATACAAATTTATTTTAGCTCGATTGCGAAACAAGTTCTTACAACTTATATTAATCACTCTCGAGACCTCATTCATGACGGAATCCATCGCCGCGAGGGAGAGAGAGAGATAGAGAGAGAGAGAGAGAGAAGAGGCAACGTGGAAATTAAATGCCTTGCCTAAGGGCACACTTGTAACGGCTCCAGCGGGGCTCGAACTCCGGACCTGAATTGAACGCGCATCCACTGTGCTATCACGACTTCCACTTAAAACGTAACTATATTGTATATAATGGAGTTGTTGTCTTTATATGTTAACCAAATACATCATAAATCGACTCCAACACATCCATGTATAACAAATCGTAAGAATATTAGCTGAATGATCCTATTTACTAGTACATTGTAACGTGCATTAAATAAATGATGAAATCAACATCAATTTATTAACATATCATAAAAGTAAAGTCAAAAGTAAAGTGTTTGTTTATTAGTGTCACCCCTATTTAGAGGGCCAGCCATTTCTGACTTATGAGACACCTCTTTTTTATGAACATCATTACTTCCCGAATCCAATGCTTGTGTGCCAGAAGTCAGGCTGGTAGGCAATCGGTATATATTATAATTATATGTGTCAAGTAATATACTTAATTTGAAGGAAACAATACTGGACTAATACATAATACATGCACATTAAATACAGTTGAAAGAAGTAGCAATGATTGGTGCTGAGATACCATAGTAGCAATGTGTAGATAATTATAATGGCATAGTCACGTTACCATTATATCAAATGCGTTTATTATATGAAATCTAAATAGTTCTGGTGCCTGTAGTTTATACATGCACATACAATATACAGTATCACATTTATTCTAACAATATATGTTTGCTACATGTAGAATATAGTATTGAAATAAAATTACATAGTTGGTGCAATATACGTTGCATTTAACAATGCATACACCATATACATTGCATTTAACAATGCATACACCATATACGTTGCATTTAACCATGCATAATATACACTGCATTTAACAATGCATACACCATATACGTTGCATTTAACAATGCATAATATACGTTGCATTTAACAATGCATAATATACGTTGCATTTAACAATGCATACACCATATACGTTGCATTTAACAATGCATAATATACGTTGCACTTAACAATGCATACACCATATACGTTGCATTTAACAATGCATAATATACGCTGCATTTAACAATGCATACACCATATACGTTAGCATTTAACAATGCATACATCATATACGTTGCATTTAACAATGCATACACCATATACGTTGCATTTAACAATGCATACACCATATACGTTAGCATTTAACAATGCATACATCATATACGTTGCATTTAACAATGCATACACCATATACGTTGCATTTAACAATGCATACACCATATACGCTGCATTTAACAATGCATACACCATATACGTTGTATTGAACAATGCATACACCATATACGTTGCATTTAGCAATGCATACACCAAATATGTTAGCATTTAACAATACATACACCATATACGTTAGAATATAACAATGCATACACCATATACGTTGCATTTAACAATGCATACACCATATACGTTGCATTTAACAATGCATACACCATATACGTTGCATTTAACAATGCATACACCATATATTTTAGCATTTAACAATGCATACACCATATACGTTGCATTTAACAATAAATACACCATATACTTTAGTATTTAACAATGCATACACCATATACGTTACACAATACATACACCATATACGTTAGCATTTAACCATGCATACATCATATAGGTTAGCATTTAACAATGCATACACCATATACGTTGTATTTAACAATGCATACACCATATATGTTAGCATTTAACAATGCATACACCATATACGTTGTATTTAACAATGCATACACCATATACGTTGTATTTAACAATGCATCCACCATATACGTTGTATTTAACAATGCATACACCATATAGTTGCATTTAACAATGCATACACCATATACGTTGCATTTAACCATGCATACACCATATATGTTTGCATTTAACAATGCATACACCATATACGTTGTATTTAACAATGCATACACCATATACGTTGCATTTAACAATGCATACACCATATACGTTGCATTTAACAATGCATCCACAATGTACGTTGCATTTAATAATGCATACACTATATAGTTGCATTTAACAATGCATACACCATATACATTGTATTTAACCATTCATACACCATATACGTTAGCATTTAACAATGCATACACCATATACGTTGCATTTAACAATGCATACACCACATACGTTGTATTTAACAATGCATACACCATATACGTTGCATTTAGCAATGCATACACCATATACGTTGCATTTAACAATGCATACAACATATACGTTGTATTTAACAATGCATACACCATATACGTTGTATTGAACAATGCATACACCATATACGTTGCATTTAACAATGCATACACCATATACGTTGTATTGAACAATGCATAATATACGTTGCATTTAACAATGCATAATATACGTTGCATTTAACAATGCATACACCATATACGTTGCATTTAACAATGCATAATATACGTTGCATTTAACAATACATAATATACGTTGCATTTAACAATGCATACACCATATACGTTGCATTTAACAATGCATAATATACGTTGCATTTAACAATGCATACACCATATACGTTGCATTTAACAATGCATAATATACGTTGCATTTAACAATGCATACACCATATACGTTAGCATTTAACAATGCATACACCATATACGTTGCATTTAACAATGCATACACCATATACGTTGCATTTAACAATGCATACACCATATACGTTAGCATTTAACAATGCATACACCATATACGTTGCATTTAACAATGCATACACCATATACGTTGCATTTAACAATGCATACACCATATACGTTGCATTTAACAATGCATACACCATATACGTTGCATTTAACAATGCATACACCATATACGTTAGCATTTAACAATGCATACACCATATACGTTGCATTTAACAATGAATACACCATATACTTTAGCATTTAACAATGCATACACCATATACGATACACAATACATACACCATATACGTTAGCATTTAACCATGCATACACCATATAGGTTAGCATTTAACAATGCATACACCATATACGTTGTATTTAACAATGCATACACCATATATGTTAGCATTTAACAATGCATACACCATATACGTTGTATTTAACAATGCATACACCATATACGTTGTATTTAACAATGCATCCACCATATACGTTGTATTTAACAATGCATACACCATATAGTTGCATTTAACAATGCATACACCATATACGTTGCATTTAACCATGCATACACCATATATGTTTGCATTTAACAATGCATACACCATATACGTTGTATTTAACAATGCATACACCATATACGTTGCATTTAACAATGCATACACCATATACGTTGCATTTAACAATGCATCCACCATGTACGTTGCATTTAATAATGCATACACCATATAGTTGCATTTAACAATGCATACACCATATACGTTGTATTTAACCATGCATACACCATATACGTTAGCATTTAACAATGCATACACCATATACGTTGCATTTAACAATGCATACACCACATACGTTGTATTTAACAATGCATACACCATATACGTTGCATTTAACAATGCATACACCATATACGTTGCATTTAACAATGCATACACCATATACGTTGTATTTAACAATGCATACACCATATACGTTGTATTTAACAATGCATACACCATATACGTTGCATTTAACAATGCATACACCATATACGTTGTATTGAACAATGCATAATATACGTTGCATTTAACAATGCATAATATACGTTGCATTTAACAATACATAATATACGTTGCATTTAACAATGCATACACCATATACGTTGCATTTAACAATGCATAATATACGTTGCATTTAACAATGCATACACCATATACGTTGCATTTAACAATGCATAATATACGCTGCATTTAACAATGCATACACCATATACGTTAGCATTTAACAATGCATACACCATATACGTTGCATTTAACAATGCATACACCATATACGTTGCATTTAACAATGCATACACCATATACGTTAGCATTTAACAATGCATACACCATATACGTTGCATTTAACAATGCATACACCATATACGTTGCATTTAACAATGCATACACCATATACGTTGCATTTAACAATGCATACACCATATACGTTGCATTTAACAATGCATACACCATATACTTTAGCATTTAACAATGCATACACCATATACGTTGCATTTAACAATGAATACACCATATACTTTAGCATTTAACAATGCATACACCATATACGATACACAATACATACACCATATACGTTAGCATTTAACCATGCATACATCATATAGGTTAGCATTTAACAATGCATACACCATATACGTTGTATTTAACAATGCATACACCATATATGTTAGCATTTAACAATGCATACACCATATACGTTGTATTTAACAATGCATACACCATATACGTTGTATTTAACAATGCATCCACCATATACGTTGTATTTAACAATGCATACACCATATAGTTGCATTTAACAATGCATACACCATATACGTTGCATTTAACCATGCATACACCATATATGTTTGCATTTAACAATGCATACACCATATACGTTGTATTTAACAATGCATACACCATATACGTTGCATTTAACAATGCATACACCATATACGTTGCATTTAACAATGCATCCACAATGTACGTTGCATTTAATAATGCATACACTATATAGTTGCATTTAACAATGCATACACCATATACATTGTATTTAACCATGCATACACCATATACGTTAGCATTTAACAATGCATACACCATATACGTTGCATTTAACAATGCATACACCACATACGTTGTATTTAACAATGCATACACCATATACGTTGCATTTAACAATGCATACACCATATACGTTGCATTTAACAATGCATACACCATATACATTGTATTTAACAATGCATACACCATATACGTTGTATTGAACAATGCATACACCATATACGTTGCATTTAACAATGCATACACCATATACGTTGGATTTAACAATGCATAATATACGTTGCATTTAACAATGCATAATATACGTTGCATTTAACAATGCATACACCATATACGTTGCATTTAACAATGCATAATATACGTTGCATTTAACAATGCATAATATACGTTGCATTTAACAATGCATACACCATATACGTTGCATTTAACAATGCATAATATACGTTGCACTTAACAATGCATACACCATATACGTTGCATTTAACAATGCATAATATACGCTGCATTTAACAATGCATACACCATATACGTTAGCATTTAACAATGCATACACCATATACGTTGCATTTAACAATGCATACACCATATACGTTGCATTTAACAATGCATACACCATATACGTTAGCATTTAACAATGCATACATCATATACGTTGCATTTAACAATGCATACACCATATACGTTGCATTTAACAATGCATACACCATATACGTTGCATTTAACAATGCATACACCATATACGTAGCATTTAACAATGCATACACCATATACGTTGCATTTAACAATGCATACACCATATACGTTGCATTTAACAATGCATACACCATATACGTTGCATTTAACAATGCATACACCATATACGTTACATTTAACAATGCATACACCATATACGTTGCATTTAACAATGCATACACCATATACTTTAGCATTTAACAATGCATACACCATATACGTTGCATTTAACAATGAATACACCATATACTTTAGCATTTAACAATGCATACACCATATACGTTACACAATACATACACCATATACGTTAGCATTTAACCATGCATACACCATATATGTTAGCATTTAACAATGCATACACCATATACGTTGTATTTAACAATGCATACACCATATACGTTGTTTTTAACAATGCATCCACCATATACGTTGTATTTAACAATGCATACACCATATACGTTAGCATTTAACAATGCATACACCATATACGTTGTATTTAACCATGCATACACCATATATGTTTGCATTTAACAATGCATACACCATATACGTTGTATTTAACAATGCATACACCATATACGTTGCATTTAACAATGCATACACCATATACGTTGCATTTAACAATGCATCCACAATGTACGTTGCATTTAATAATGCATACACCATATACATTGTATTTAACCATGCATACACCATATACGTTAGCATTTAGCAATGCATACACCATATACGTTGCATTTAACAATGCATACACCACATACGTTGTATTTAACAATGCATACACCATATACGTTGCATTTAACAATGCATACACCATATACGTTGCATTTAACAATGCATACACCATATACGTTGTATTGAACAATGCATACACCATATACGTTGCATTTAACAATGCATACACCATATACGTTGTATTGAACAATGCATACACCATATACGTTGTATTTAACAATGCATACACCATATACGTTAGCATTTAACAATGCATACACCATATACGTTGCATTTAACAATGCATACACCATATACGTTAGCATTTAACAATGCATACACCATATACGTTGTATTTAACAATGCATACACCATATACGTTGTATTTAACAATGCATACACCATATACGTTGCATTTAACAATGCATACACCATATACGTTGTATTTAACAATGCATACACCATATACGTTAGCATTTAACAATGCATACACCATATACGTTAGCATTTAACAATGCATACACCATATACGTTGCATTTAACAATGCATACACCATATACGTTGTATTTAACCATGCATACACCATATACGTTAGCATTTAACAATGCATACACCATATACGTTGCATTTAACAATGCATACACCACATACGTTGTATTTAACAATGCATACACCATATACGTTGCATTTAACAATGCATACACCATATACGTTGCATTTAACAATGCATACACCATATACGTTGTATTTAACAATGCATACACCATATACGTTGTATTTAACAATGCATACACCATATACGTTGCATTTAACAATGCATACACCATATACGTTGTATTTAACAATGCATAATATACGTTGCATTTAACAATGCATAATATACGTTGCATTTAACAATGCATACACCATATACGTTGCATTTAACAATGCATATATGTTGATTTATCATAATATACGTTGCATTTAACAATGCATACACCATATACGTTGCATTTAACAATGCATAATATACGTTGCATTAACAATGCATACACCATATACGTTGATTTAACAATGCATAATATACGTTGCATTTAACAATGCATACACCATATACGTTAGCATTTAACAATGCATACACCATATACGTTGCATTTAACAATGCATACACCATATACGTTGCATTTAACAATGCATACACCATATACGTTGCATTTAACAATGCATACACCATATACGTTGCATTTAACAATGCATACACCATATACGTTGCATTTAACAATGCATACACCATATACGTTGCATTTAACAATGCATACACCATATACGTTGCATTTAACAATGCATACACCATATACGTTGCATTTAACAATGCATACACCATATACGTTGCATTTAACAATGCATACACCATATACGTTGCATTTAACAATGCATACACCATATACGTTAGCATTTAACAATGCATACACCATATACGTTGCATTTAACAATGCATACACCATATACGTTGTATTTAACAATGCATACACCATATACGTTAGCATTTAACAATGCATACACCATATAGGTTAGCATTTAACAATGCATACACCATATACGTTGTATTTAACAATGCATACACCATATATGTTAGCATTTAACAATGCATACACCATATACGTTGTATTTAACAATGCATACACCATATACGTTGTATTTAACAATGCATACACCATATACGTTGTATTTAACAATGCATACACCATATACGTTGTATTTAACCATGCATACACCATATATGTTTGCATTTAACAATGCATACACCATATACGTTGTATTTAACAATGCATACACCATATACGTTGCATTTAACAATGCATACACCATATACGTTGCATTTAACAATGCATCCACCATGTACGTTGCATTTAATAATGCATACACCATATAGTTGCATTTAACAATGCATACACCATATACGTTGTATTTAACCATGCATACACCATATACGTTAGCATTTAACAATGCATACACCATATACGTTGCATTTAACAATGCATACACCACATACGTTGTATTTAACAATGCATACACCATATACGTTGCATTTAACAATGCATACACCATATACGTTGCATTTAACAATGCATACACCATATACGTTGTATTTAACAATGCATACACCATATACGTTGCATTTAACAATGCATACACCATATACGTTGCATTTAACAATGCATACACCATATACGTTGCATTTAACAATGCATACACCATATACGTTGATTTAACAATGCATAATATAGTTGCATTTAACAATGCATACACCATATACGTTGCATTTAACAATGCATAATATACGTTGCATTTAACAATGCATAATATACGTTGCATTTAACAATGCATACACCATATACGTTGCTTTAACAATGCATAATATACGTGCATTTAACAATGCATACACCATATACGTTGTATTTAACAATGCATACACCATATACGTTAGCATTTAACAATGCATACACCATATACGTTAGCATTTAACAATGCATACACCATATACGTTGCATTTAACAATGCATACACCATATACGTTGTATTTAACAATGCATACACCATATACGTTAGCATTTAACAATGCATACACCATATACGTTGCATTTAACAATGCATACACCACATACGTTGTATTTAACAATGCATACACCATATACGTTGCATTTAACAATGCATACACCATATACGTTGCATTTAACAATGCATACACCATATACGTTGTATTTAACAATGCATACACCATATACGTTGTATTGAACAATGCATACACCATATACGTTGCATTTAACAATGCATACACCATATACGTTGTATTTAACAATGCATAATATAGTTGCATTTAACAATGCATAATATACGTTGCATTTAACCATGCATACACCATATACGTTGCATTTAACAATGCATACACCATATACGTTGCATTTAACAATGCATACACCATATACGTTGTATTTAACAATGCATACACCATATACGTTGCATTTAACAATGCATACACCATATACGTTGCATTTAACAATGCATACACCATATACGTTGTATTTAACAATGCATACACCATATACGTTGTATTTAACAATGCATACACCATATACGTTGCATTTAACAATGCATACACCATATACGTTGTATTTAACAATGCATACACCATATACGTTGCATTTAACAATGCATACACCATATACGTTGCATTTAACAATGCATACACCATATACGTTGCATTTAACAATGCATACACCATATACGTTGCATTTAACAATGCATACACCATATACGTTGCATTTAACAATGCATACACCATAACGTTGCATTTAACAATGCATAATATACGTTGCATTTAACAATGCATACACCATATACGTTGCATTTAACAATGCATAATATACGTTGCATTTAACAATGCATACACCATATACGTTAGCATTTAACAATGCATACACCATATACGTTGCATTTAACAATGCATACACCATATACGTTGCATTTAACAATGCATACACCATATACGTTAGCATTTAACAATGCATACACCATATACGTTGCATTTAACAATGCATACACCATATACGTTGCATTTAACAATGCATACACCATATACGTTGCATTTAACAATGCATACACCATATACGTTGCATTTAACAATGCATACACCATATACGTTGCATTTAACAATGCATACACCATATACGTTGCATTTAACAATGCATACACCATATACGTTGCATTTAACAATGAATACACCATATACTTTAGCATTTAACAATGCATACACCATATACGTTACACAATACATACACCATATACGTTAGCATTTAACCATGCATACACCATATATGTTAGCATTTAACAATGCATACACCATATACGTTGTATTTAACAATGCATACACCATATACGTTGTATTTAACAATGCATACACCATATACGTTGTATTTAACAATGCATACACCATATACGTTAGCATTTAACAATGCATACACCATATACGTTGTATTTAACAATGCATACACCATATATGTTGCATTTAACAATGCATACACCATATACGTTGTATTTAACAATGCATACACCATATACGTTGCATTTAACAATGCATACACCATATACGTTGCATTTAACAATGCATCCACAATACGTTGCATTTAATAATGCATACACCATACATTGTATTTAACCATGCATACACCATATACGTTAGCATTTAACAATGCATACACCATATACGTTGCATTTAACAATGCATACACCATATACGTTGTATTTAACAATGCATACACCATATACGTTGCATTTAACAATGCATACACCATATACGTTGCATTTAACAATGCATACACCATATACGTTGTATTGAACAATGCATACACCATATACGTTGCATTTAACAATGCATACACCATATACGTTGTATTGAACAATGCATACACCATATACGTTGTATTTAACAATGCATACACCATATATGTTAGCATTTAACAATACATACACCATATACGTTAGCATATAACAATGCATACACCATATACGTTGCATTTAACAATGCATACACCATATACGTTAGCATTTAACAATGCATACACCATATACGTTGCATTTAACAATGCATACACCATATACGTTGTATTTAACAATGCATACACCATATACGTTAGCATTTAACAATGCATACACAATACGTTGATTAACAATGCATACACCATATACGTTAGCATTTAACAATGCATACACCATATACGTTGTATTTAACAATGCATACACCATATACGTTAGCATTTAACAATGCATACACCATATACGTTAGCATTTAACAATGCATACACCATATACGTTAGCATTTAACAATGCATACACCATATACGTTGTATTTAACAATGCATACACCATATACGTTAGCATTTAACAATGCATACACCATATACGTTGCATTTAACAATGCATACACCATATACGTTGCATTTAACAATGCATACACCATATACGTTGTATTTAACCATGCATACACCATATACGTTAGCATTTAACAATGCATACACCATATACGTTGCATTTAACAATGCATACACCACATACGTTGTATTTAACAATGCATACACCATATACGTTGCATTTAACAATGCATACACCATATACGTTGCATTTAACAATGCATACACCATATACGTTGTATTTAACAATGCATACACCATATACGTTGTATTGAACAATGCATACACCATATACGTTGCATTTAACAATGCATACACCATATACGTTGTATTGAACAATGCATAATATACGTTGCATTTAACAATGCATAATATACGTTGCATTTAACAATGCATACACCATATACGTTGCATTTAACAATGCATACACCATATACGTTGCATTTAACAATGCATACACCATATACGTTGTATTTAACAATGCATACACCATATACGTTGCATTTAACAATGCATACACCATATACGTTGCATTTAACAATGCATACACCATATACGTTGTATTTAACAATGCATACACCATATACGTTGCATTTAACAATGCATACACCATATACGTTAGCATTTAACAATGCATACACCATATACGTTGTATTTAACAATGCATACACCATATACGTTGCATTTAACAATGCATACACCATATACGTTGCATTTAACAATGCATACACCATATACGTTGCATTTAACAATGCATACACCATATACGTTGCATTTAACAATGCATACACCATATACGTTGCATTTAACAATGCATACACCATATACGTTGCATTTAACAATGCATACACCATATACGTTGCATTTAACAATGCATACACCATATACGTTGCATTTAACAATGCATACACCATATACGTTGCATTTAACAATGCATACACCATATACGTTAGCATTTAACAATGCATACACCATATACGTTGCATTTAACAATGCATACACCATATACGTTAGCATTTAACAATGCATACACCATATACGTTACACAATACATACACCATATACGTTAGCATTTAACAATGCATACACCATATAGTTAGCATTTAACAATGCATACACCATATACGTTGTATTTAACAATGCATACACCATATATGTTAGCATTTAACAATGCATACACCATATACGTTGTATTTAACAATGCATACACCATATACGTTGTATTTAACAATGCATACACCATATACGTTGTATTTAACAATGCATACACCATATAGTTGCATTTAACAATGCATACACCATATACGTTGCATTTAACAATGCATACACCATATATGTTGCATTTAACAATGCATACACCATATACGTTGTATTTAACAATGCATACACCATATACGTTGCATTTAACAATGCATACACCATATAGTTGCATTTAACAATGCATACACCATATACGTTGTATTTAACCATGCATACACCATATACGTTAGCATTTAACAATGCATACACCATATACGTTGCATTTAACAATGCATACACCATATACGTTGTATTTAACAATGCATACACCATATACGTTGCATTTAACAATGCATACACCATATACGTTGCATTTAACAATGCATACACCATATACGTTGTATTTAACAATGCATACACCATATACGTTGCATTTAACAATGCATACACCATATACGTTGCATTTAACAATGCATACACCATATACGTTGGATTTAACAATGCATAATATACGTTGCATTTAACAATGCATAATATACGTTGCATTTAACAATGCATACACCATATACGTTGCATTTAACAATGCATAATATACGTTGCATTTAACAATGCATAATATACGTTGCATTTAACAATGCATACACCATATACGTTGCATTTAACAATGCATAATATACGTTGCATTTAACAATGCATACACCATATACGTTGCATTTAACAATGCATACACCATATACGTTAGCATTTAACAATGCATACACCATATACGTTAGCATTTAACAATGCATACACCATATACGTTGCATTTAACAATGCATACACCATATACGTTGTATTTAACAATGCATACACCATATACGTTAGCATTTAACAATGCATACACCATATACGTTGCATTTAACAATGCATACACCATATACGTTGTATTTAACAATGCATACACCATATACGTTGCATTTAACAATGCATACACCATATACGTTGCATTTAACAATGCATACACCATATACGTTGTATTTAACAATGCATACACCATATACGTTGTATTTAACAATGCATACACCATATACGTTGCATTTAACAATGCATACACCATATACGTTGTATTTAACAATGCATAATATACGTTGCATTTAACAATGCATAATATACGTTGCATTTAACAATGCATACACCATATACGTTGCATTTAACAATGCATAAATTATTTACATCATAATATACGTTGCATTTAACAATGCATACACCATATACGTTGCATTTAACAATGCATAATATACGTTGCATTTAACAATGCATACACCATATACGTTGCATTTAACAATGCATAATATACGTTGCATTTAACAATGCATACACCATATACGTTAGCATTTAACAATGCATACACCATATACGTTGCATTTAACAATGCATACACCATATACGTTGCATTTAACAATGCATACACCATATACGTTAGCATTTAACAATGCATACACCATATACGTTGCATTTAACAATGCATACACCATATACGTTGCATTTAACAATGCATACACCATATACGTTGCATTTAACAATGCATACACCATATACGTTGCATTTAACAATGCATACACCATATACGTTGCATTTAACAATGCATACACCATATACGTTGCATTTAACAATGCATACACCATATACGTTGCATTTAACAATGCATACACCATATACGTTAGCATTTAACAATGCATACACCATATACGTTACACAATACATACACCATATACGTTGCATTTAACAATGCATACACCATATATGTTAGCATTTAACAATGCATACACCATATACGTTGTATTTAACAATGCATACACCATATACGTTGTATTTAACAATGCATCCACCATATACGTTGTATTTAACAATGCATACACCATATACTTAGTTGCATTTAACAATGCATACACCATATACGTTGTATTTAACCATGCATACACCATATATGTTTGCATTTAACAATGCATACACCATATACGTTGTATTTAACAATGCATACACCATATACGTTGCATTTAACAATGCATACACCATATACGTTGCATTTAACAATGCATCCACCATGTACGTTGCATTTAATAATGCATACACCATATAGTTGCATTTAACAATGCATACACCATATACGTTGTATTTAACCATGCATACACCATATACGTTAGCATTTAACAATGCATACACCATATACGTTGCATTTAACAATGCATACACCACATACGTTGTATTTAACAATGCATACACCATATACGTTGCATTTAACAATGCATACACCATATACGTTGCATTTAACAATGCATACACCATATACGTTGTATTTAACAATGCATACACCATATACGTTGCATTTAACAATGCATACACCATATACGTTGCATTTAACAATGCATACACCATATACGTTGCATTTAACAATGCATACACCATATACGTTAGCATTTAACAATGCATACACCATATACGTTAGCATTTAACAATGCATACACCATATACGTTGCATTTAACAATGCATACACCATATACGTTGCATTTAACAATGCATACACCATATACGTTAGCATTTAACAATGCATACACCATATACGTTGCATTTAACAATGCATACACCATATACGTGTATTTAACAATGCATACACCATATACGTTGCATTTAACAATGCATACACCATATACGTATTTAACAATGCAACACCATATACGTTAGCATTTAACAATGCATACACCATATACGTTGCATTTAACAATGCATACACCATATACGTTAGCATTTAACAATGCATACACCATATACGTTGTATTTAACAATGCATACACCATATACGTTAGCATTTAACAATGCATACACCATATACGTTGCATTTAACAATGCATACACCATATACGTTGCATTTAACAATGCATACACCATATACGTTGTATTTAACAATGCATACACCATATACGTTAGCATTTAACAATGCATACACCATATACGTTGCATTTAACAATGCATACACCATATACGTTGTATTTAACAATGCATACACCATATACGTTGCATTTAACAATGCATACACCATATACGTTGCATTTAACAATGCATACACCATATACGTTGCATTTAACAATGCATACACCATATACGTTGTATTTAACAATGCATACACCATATACGTTGCATTTAACAATGCATACACCATATACGTTGTATTGAACAATGCATAATATACGTTGCATTTAACAATGCATAATATACGTTGCATTTAACAATGCATACACCATATACGTTAGCATTTAATAATGCATACACCATATACGTTGCATTTAACAATGCATACACCATATACGTTGTATTTAACAATGCATACACCATATACGTTGCATTTAACAATGCATACACCATATACGTTGCATTTAACAATGCATACACCATATACGTTGTATTTAACAATGCATACACCATATACGTTGTATTGAACAATGCATACACCATATACGTTGCATTTAACAATGCATACACCATATACGTTGTATTTAACAATGCATAATATACGTTGCATTTAACAATGCATAATATACGTTGCATTTAACAATGCATACACCATATACGTTGCATTTAACAATGCATAATATACGTTGCATTTAACAATACATAATATACGTTGCATTTAACAATGCATACACCATATACGTTGCATTTAACAATGCATAATATACGTTGCATTTAACAATGCATACACCATATACGTTGCATTTAACAATGCATAATATACGTTGCATTTAACAATGCATACACCATATACGTTAGCATTTAACAATGCATACACCATATACGTTGCATTTAACAATGCATACACCATATACGTTGCATTTAACAATGCATACACCATATACGTTAGCATTTAACAATGCATACACCATATACGTTGCATTTAACAATGCATACACCATATACGTTGCATTTAACAATGCATACACCATATACGTTGCATTTAACAATGCATACACCATATACGTTGCATTTAACAATGCATACACCATATACGTTGCATTTAACAATGCATACACCATATACGTTGCATTTAACAATGCATACACCATATACGTTAGCATTTAACAATGCATACACCATATACGTTGCATTTAACAATGCATACACCATATACGTTGCATTTAACAATGCATACACCATATACGTTTCACCATATACGTTAGCATTTAACAATGCATACACCATATACGTTAGCATTTAACAATGCATACACCATATACGTTGTATTTAACAATGCATACACCATATACGTTAGCATTTAACAATGCATACACCATATACGTTGTATTTAACAATGCATACACCATATACGTTGTATTTAACAATGCATACACCATATACGTTGTATTTAACAATGCATACACCATATAGTTGCATTTAACAATGCATACACCATATACGTTGCATTTAACCATGCATACACCATATATGTTTGCATTTAACAATGCATACACCATATACGTTGTATTTAACAATGCATACACCATATACGTTGCATTTAACAATGCATACACCATATACGTTGCATTTAACAATGCATACACCATGTACGTTGCATTTAATAATGCATACACCATATAGTTGCATTTAACAATGCATACACCATATACGTTGTATTTAACCATGCATACACCATATACGTTAGCATTTAACAATGCATACACCATATACGTTGCATTTAACAATGCATACACCATATACGTTGTATTTAACAATGCATACACCATATACGTTGCATTTAACAATGCATACACCATATACGTTGCATTTAACAATGCATACACCATATACGTTGTATTTAACAATGCATACACCATATACGTTGCATTTAACAATGCATACACCATATACGTTGCATTTAACAATGCATACACCATATACGTTGCATTTAACAATGCATACACCATATATGTTAGCATTTAACAATGCATACACCATATACGTTGCATTTAACAATGCATACACCATATACGTTGCATTTA
>CM026398.1:35862241-35889896 GCA_014843695.1 Archivesica marissinica
AAGTCTTGTCTCCTTCTTCTTCTTGTCGTTCGCGAATCACATGGACAAGCCGGCAGCAAACACGAAATGGGCCGTCCTCCTCAGATCCTCCCGGCAGCCATGTAACTTCGTCTGGAGAGAAGTATCTGTTGGCCAGGTTGTTTTCCTCAGCCCATGAAGATTGGGACACTCGTGGATGATGTGTTCTGCAGTCTGGTCCCCTATGTTGCAGCTGCAGGCAGTTGATGGAGCTAGTCCAAGCTTCCGCCACATATGGACTTGTTGTAACGTCATAGTAAGGTACTTGTTGTAACGTCATAGTAAGGTACTTGTTGTAACGTCATAGTAAGGTACTTGTTGTAACGGCATAGTAAGGTACTTGTTGTAACGTCATAGTAAGGTACTTGTTGTAACGTCATAATAAGGTACTTGTTGTAACGTCATAGTAAGGTACTTGCTGTGACGTCATAGTAAGGTACTTGCTGTGACGTCATAGTAAGGTACTTGTTGTAACGTCATAATAAGGTACTTGTTGACGTCATAATAAGGTACTTGTTGTAACGTCATAGTAAGGTACTTGTTGTGACGTCATAGTAAGGTACTTGTTGTGACGTCATAGTAAGGTACTTGTTGTAACGTCATAGTAAGGTACTTGTTGTAACGTCATAATAAGGTACTTGTTGTAACGTCATAATAAGGTACTTGTTGTAACGTCATAGTAAGGTACTTGCTGTGACGTCATAGTAAAGTACTTGCTGTGACGTCATAGTAAGGTACTTGTTGTAACGTCATAGTAAGGTACTTGTTGTAACGGCATAGTAAGGTACTTGTTGTAACGTCATAGTAAGGTACTTGTTGTAACGTCATAGTAAGGTACTTGTTGTAACGTCATAATAAGGTACTTGTTGTAACGTCATAGTAAGGTACTTGTTGTAACGTCATAATAAGGTACTTGTTGTAACGTCATAGTAAGGTACTTGTTGTGATGTCATAGTAAAGTTCTTGCTGTGACGTCATAGTAAGGTACTTGTTTTAGCATCATAGTAAGGTACTAGTTGTGATGTCATAGTAAGGTACTTGTTGTAACGTCATAGTAAGGTACTTGCTGTGACGTCATAGTAAAGTACTTGCTGTGACGTCATCGTACGGTACTTGTTGTGATGTCATAGTAAAGTTCTTGCTGTGACGTCATAGTAAGGTACTTGTTGTAGCATCATAGTAAGGTACTTGTTGTGATGTCATAGTAAGGTACTTGTTGTGATGTCATAGCAAAGTACTTGCTGTGACGTCATAGTCCTGCGAATGGGTCTCTGTCTGTATCATTGCACTATCCTCCAAAATCTAAAAATACTAATCTCTTTAGGAGGCGTCGCTCATATGGGCAACCGGTAGCGACGATAAATAAACGTAAAACACACTTGCTATGTCAACAAACGCTCAGTTTCTGCGACAAATATTTGTAAGAAATTATATTATGTAGAATGTGGTTGTTCGTCCCTTTTTAATGTCGCTTTAAATACATACTAGAGGACATAGAAAACGCATACCAACATGTTTAAAGCTATGTATTTATATAGTTACTGTTTTTCATGTAAAACACACACGTATCCGAAGTGTGCGTTTTCTATGTCCTCTAGTATATCTATCTTTTTCATGTTTATCATTTCATTAGTGTGTTTTACGTCGCTACCGGTTACCCATATGAGCGAAGCCTCCTGAAGATACTAGTCAGTTTAGATTTTAGAGGATAGTGCAATAATACAGACCCATTCCAGAGTCTCCTCTGGTTCTTTTACGTGCACGGTATAAAGCACCGACACGAGAACTCTGTTTAACGTACTATCTGAAAGACTGTTAATTTTATTAGGGTCAGACGGGGGATCGAACCTGCGATCCCTGGATTACCAGTCCAGCGTGTTACCACTGGACTACAGATCCGTCTGTTCATTTCATTATAAAATGCATCTTGTATTTATCGTTTTTAGTACGCTTCACTGAAGTTTCCAGTATTTTATAATTGTGCAGTAACTGCATTGTGATAGCGCCATGCAGTATATAACCCTTAAAATACATGCAGTTCGCGTGCCACACGATTCTAACAATAAAACCGGAAGTTGCGCATACGGTAAGATTGTGAGCAATGCATCTGTACAAGACTCTGAAATAATGGAGGTATGTTTAATTGTAGATTGTATTAGTTCAACCTTGGAACAGTCTGGGACATACAAATAACTGGAGGGAAAAAAGATTTAATTCCTTTTATTGCGAATAATACATTTGCGCATGCGTAGCATGGCTATTACGGCGTCTTCCGTTTACATTGATGATCAGCGTCACAGTAAAACTTCCTCTGGACGCAATCGCACGTCCCAGTCATCATCTTTCTCCTACCGCCTGGTTGGTTTGGGTCGCACGCATCCCCGAGCAAACCGCGCCGCCTACAGAATCCATCGAGACAGCAGTGCCTCCAAGCACAATCCTTATTCTGTTCACACGGCTTCGCTTCGCATTTACCAATATCTTCATCGTCGCCATCTTTAACAGTATGGGTACACGCCATATCCTTGCCGCACGGACAGAAGTCGTCGAGAACGACAGCTCTATTAAGACGGAATGATTGTTGACTGACGCGGCATTTGGTGTTAGTTTCGGCCCATGGAACACAGAATCTTTCATCGCCAGTGTTGAGACAGCATTCTTTCCGGTGACATTCGCCCGTCTTCGTACAGTTACGATGCCCCTCAACAGACCAAGAGCCGAGGTATACTACCAAGACGCACACAATCGTGCGAAAACTGACCATCTTTCACAGTCCTAAAAATATAAAAATAAATATAAAACTGTATCATTTATACAACATTATACAATGTAAATACATGTACAAGCGTTTAAATATAAAGGTTGGAGAACAGTAAACACCTAACATTGATCCTAACGCAACATCTGGTTAGAAAACAACAGTAAACACAAAGGATTCCAACTAAAATTACCAATATTAATTTCGAGATAAATCGGACTTTATCTGTCAAGGGAGGTAATAGAAAAACAAGTAATGTCTCTCATTGTAAACCCACTTCACTTAAATAAAGCTGGTTTTGTCACCTTGTATTATCACTAGCAATAGTTGTGTATGCCATATCTACTGCTCGCCGTGTATTATGACGAAACCCCTACTCACGTAGGATACTAGCATACCAGATGCTCACCGTGTATTATGACGAAACCCCTGCTCACGTAGGATACTAGTATACCAGATGCTCGCCGTGTATTATGACGAAACCCCTGCTCACGTATGATACTAGCATACCAGATGCTCGCCGTGTATTATGACGAAACCCCTACTCACGTAGGATACTAGCATACCAGATGCTCGCCGTGTATTATGACGAAACCCCTGCTCACGTAGGATACTAGCATACCAGATGCTCGCCGTGTATTATGACGAAACACCTACTCACGTAGGATACTAGCATACCAGCTGCTCGCCGTGTATTATGACGAAACCCCCACTCACGTAGGATACTAGTATACCAGATGCTCGCCGTGTATTATGACGAAACCCCCACTCACGTAGGATACTAGTATACCAGATGCTCGCCGTGTATTATGGCGAAACCCCTACTCACGTATGATACTAGTATACCAGATGCTCGCCGTGTATTATGACGAAACCCCTGCTCACATAGGATACTAGTATACCAGATGCTCGCCGTGTATTATGACGAAACACCCACTCACGTAGGATACTAGTATACCAGATGCTCGCCGTGTATTATGACGAAACCCCTACTCACGTAGGATACTAGCATACCAGATGCTCGCCGTGTATTATGACGAAACCCCTACTCACGTAGGATACTAGTATACCAGATGCTCGCCGTGTATTATGACGAAACCCCTACTCACGTAGGATACTAGTATACCAGATGCTCGCCGTGTATTATGACGAAACCCCTGCTCACGTAGGATACTAGCATACCAGATGCTCGCCGTGTATTATGACGAAACCCTTACTCACGTAGGATACTAGCATACCAGATGCTCGCCGTGTATTATGACGAAACCCCTGCTCACGTAGGATACTAGCATACCAGATGCTCGCCGTGTATTATGATGAAACCCCTGCTCACGTAGGATACTAGTATACCAGATGCTCGCCGTGTATTATGACGAAACCCCTACTCACGTAGGATACTAGCATACCAGATGCTCGCCGTGTATTATGGCGAAACCCCTACTCACGTAGGATACTAGTATACCAGATGCTCGCCGTGTATTATGGCGAAATCCCTACTCACGTAGGATACTGGTATAACAGAAGCTCGCCGTGTATTATGACGAAACCCCTACTCACGTAGGATACTAGCATACCAGATGCTCGCCGTGTATTATGACGAAATCCCTACTCACATAGGATACTAGCATACCAGATGCTCGCCGTGTATTATGACGAAATCCCTACTCACGTAGGATACTAGCATACCAGATGCTCACCGTGTATTATGACGAAACCCCTACTCACGTAGGATACTAGTATACCAGATGCTCGCCGTGTATTATGACGAAACCCCTACCCACGTAGGATACTAGCATACCAGATGCTCGCCGTGTATTATGACGAAACCCCTATTCACGTAGGATACTAGTATACCAGATGCTCGCCGTGTATTATGACGAAACCACTACTCACGTAGGATACTAGCATACCAGATGCTCGCCGTGTATTATGACGAAACACCTGCTCACGTAGGATACTAGTATACTAGATGCTCGCCGTGTATTATGACGAAACCCCTACTCTCGTAGGATACTAGCATACCAGATGCTCGCCGTGTATTATGACGAAACCCCTACACACGTAGGATACTAGTATACCAGATGCTCGCCGGGTATTATGACGAAAACCCTACTCACGTATGATACTAGCATACCAGATGCTCGACGTGTATTATGACGAAACCCCTACTCACGTAGGATACTAGCATACCAGATGCTCGCCGTGTATTATGGCGAAACCCCTGCTAAGCTAGGATACAAGTATACCAGATGCTCGCCGTGTATTATGACGAAACCCCTACTCACGTAGGATACTAGTATACCAGATGCTCGCCGTGTATTATGACGAAACCCCTGCTCACGTAGGATACTAGTATACCAGATGCTCGCCGTGTATTATGACGAAACCCCTACTCACGTAGGATACTAGTATACCAGATGCTCGCCGTGTATTATGACGAAACCCCTGCTCACGTAGGATAGTAGTATACCAGATGCTCGCCGTGTATTATGACGAAACCACTACTCACGTAGGATACTAACATACCAGATGCTCGCCGTGTATTATGGCGAAACCCCATCTCACGTAGGATACTAGCATACCAGATGCTCGCCGTGTATTATGGCGAAACCCCTACTCACGTAGGATACTAGCATACCAGATGCTCGCCGTGTATTATGGCGAAACCCCTACTCACGTAGGATACTAGCATACCAGATGCTCGCCGTGTATTATGGCGAAACCCCTACTCACGTAGGATACTAGCATACCAGATGCTCGCCGTGTATTATGACGACACCCCTACTCACGTAGGATACTAGCATACCAGATGCTCGCCGTGTATTATGACGAAACCCCTGCTCACGTAGGATAGTAGTATACCAGATGCTCGCCGTGTATTATGACGAAACCACTACTCACGTAGGATACTAACATACCAGATGCTCGCCGTGTATTATGGCGAAACCCCTACTCACGTAGGATACTAGCATACCAGATGCTCGCCGTGTATTATGGCGAAACCCCTACTCACGTAGGATACTAGCATACCAGATGCTCGCCGTGTATTATGGCGAAACCCCTACTCACGTAGGATACTAGCATACCAGATGCTCGCCGTGTATTATGGCGAAACCCCTACTCACGTAGGATACTAGCATACCAGATGCTCGCCGTGTATTATGACGACACCCCTACTCACGTAGGATACTAGCATACCAGATGCTTGCCGTGTATTATGACGAAACCCCTGCTCACGTAGGATACTAGTATACCAGATGCTCGCCGTGTATTATGACGAAACACCTGCTCACGTAGGATACTAGTATACTAGATGCTCGCCGTGTATTATGACGAAACCCCTGCTCACGTAGGATACTAGCATACCAGATGCTCGCCGTGTATTATGACGAAACCCCTACTCACGTAGGATACTAGCATACCAGATGCTCGCCGTGTATTATGACGAACCCCACTCACCGAAACCCCTACTCACGTAGGATACTAGTATACCAGATGCTCGCCGTGTATTATGACGAAACCCCTACTCACGTAGGATACTAGCATACTAGATGCTCGCCGTGTATTATGGCGAAACCCCTGCTCACGTAGGATACTAGTATACCAGATGCTCGCCGTGTATTATGACGAAACACCCACTCACGTAGGATACTAGTATACCAGATGCTCGCCGTGTATTATGACGAAACCCCTGCTCACATAGGATACTAGTATACCAGATGCTCGCCGTGTATTATGACGAAACCCCTGCTCACATAGGATACTAATATACCAGATGCTCGCCGTGTATTATGACGAAACCCCTACTCACGTAGGATACTAGTATACCAGATGCTCGCCGTGTATTATGACGAAACCCCTACTCACATAGGATACTAGTATACCAGATGCTCGCCGTGTATTATGACGAAACCCCTACTCACGTAGGATACTAGCATACCAGATGCTCGCCGTGTATTATGACGAAACCCTACTCACGTAGGATACTAGCATACCAGATGCTCGCCGTGTATTATGACGAAAACCCTACTAACGTAGGATACTAGCATACCAGATGCTCGCCGTGTATTATGACGAAACCCCTACTCACGTAGGATACTAGCATACCAGATGCTCGCCGTGTATTATGGCGAAACCCCTACTCACGTAGGATACTAGTATACCAGATGCTCGCCGTGTATTATGACGAAACCCCTACTCACGTAGGATACTAGCATACCAGATGCTCGCCGTGTATTATGACGAAACCCCTATTCACGTAGGATACTAGTATACCAGATGCTCGCCGTGTATTATGACGAAACACCTGCTCACGTAGGATACTAGTATACCAGATGCTCGCCGTGTATTATGACGAAACCCCTACTCACGTAGGATACTAGTATACTAGATGCTCGCCGTGTGTTATGGCGAAACCCCTACTCACGTAGGATACTAGCATACCAGATGCTCGCCGTGTATTATGACGAAACCCCTGCTCACGTAGGATACTAGTATACCAGATGCTCGCCGTGTATTATGACGAAACCCCTACTCACGTAGGATACTAGCATACCAGATGCTCGCCGTGTATTATGACGAAACCCCTACACACGTAGGATACTAGTATACCAGATGCTCGCCGTGTATTATGACGAAAACCCTACTCACGTATGATACTAGCATACCAGATGCTCGACGTGTATTATGACGAAACCCCTACTCACGTAGGATACTAGCATACCAGATGCTCACCGTGTATTATGACGAAACCCCTACTCACGTAGGATACTAGTATACCAGATGCTCGCCGTGTATTATGACGAAACCCCTGCTCACGTAGGATACTAGTATACCAGATGCTCGCCGTGTATTATGACGAAACCCCTACTCAAGTAGGATACTAGTATACCAGATGCTCGCCTTGTATTATGACGAATCCACTACTCACATAGGATACTAGCATACCAGATACTCGCCGTGTATTATGGCGAAACCCCTGCTAAGCTAGGATACAAGTATACCAGATGCTCGCCGTGTATTATGACGAAACCCCTACTCACGTAGGATACTAGTATACCAGATGCTCGCCGTGTATTATGACGAAACCCCTGCTCACGTAGGATACTAGTATACCAGATGCTCGCCGTGTATTATGACGAAACCCCTACTCACGTAGGATACTAGTATACCAGATGCTCGCCGTGTATTATGACGAAACCCCTGCTCACGTTGGATAGTAGTATACCAGATGCTCGCCGTGTATTACGACGAAACCACTACTCACGTAGGATACTAACATACCAGATGCTCGCCGTGTATTATGACGAAACCCCTACTCACGTAGGATACTAGCATACCAGATGCTCGCCGTGTATTATGGCGAAACCCCTACTCACGTAGGATACTAGCATACCAGATGCTCGCCGTGTATTATGGCGAAACCCCTACTCACGTAGGATACTAGCATACCAGATGCTCGCCGTGTATTATGGCGAAACCCCTACTCACGTAGGATACTAGCATACCAGATGCTCGCCGTGTATTATGACGACACCCCTACTCACGTAGGATACTAGCATACCAGATGCTCGCCGTGTATTATGACGAAACCCCTACTCACGTAGGATACTAGTATACCAGATGCTCGCCGTGTATTATGACGAAACCCCTACTCACGTAGGATACTAGCATACTAGATGCTCGCCGTGTATTATGGCGAAACCCCTGCTCACGTAGGATACTAGTATACCAGATGCTCGCCGTGTATTATGACGAAACACCCACTCACGTAGGATACTAGTATACCAGATGCTCGCCGTGTATTATGACGAGACCCCTGCTCACATAGGATACTAGTATACCAGATGCTCGCCGTGTATTATGACGAAACCCCTGCTCACATAGGATACTAATATACCAGATGCTCGCCGTGTATTATGACGAAACCCCTACTCACGTAGGATACTAGTGTACCAGATGCTCGCCGTGTATTATGACGAAACCCCTGCTCACGTAGGATACTAGTATACCAGATGCTCGCCGTGTATTATGACGAAACCCCTGCTCACATAGGATACTAGCATACCAGATGCTCGCCGTGTATTATGGGTTACATTGTTTTATAATTACATATAGACTTTAAGTGGTAGTCGTGAAAATGCGCAGTGTCTGTCTGTCTTTATATTTACTTACATTATGAATTTAATTAGAGCTAAATCACGTTACATACATACCCTGCTAGATCCAACAATCGTCTCAGGCAGGTCGGTAATGGTTAGATAGTTCGTAACTGCACTGCATTTATAGACATTGTAAAGCCATTAGAGTGGGAACAGCCTGTAAGAATTAGCAACATTTTCCGGGGGATTTGGCCATGTGATTATGATTATTAAATCAATATGAAATAACAATAAGAACATACTTATTGCATAAGCAATTCACATTAAGATGATACAGTCTGGCGTTCGAATTTTGTGTATTTTACGTTTGGATGTGGAATTAGGTAGATGTTACTGTAGATTTGGATGTGGATGTATGTAGATGTTGCTGTAGATTTGGATGTGGATGTAGGTAGATGTTGCTGTAGATTTGGATGTGGATGCAGGTAGATGTTGCTGTAGATTTGGATGTGGATGTATGTAGATGTTGCTGTAGATTTGGATGTGGATGTGGATGTAGGTAGACGTTGCTGTAGATTTGGATGTGGATGCAGGTAGATGTTGCTATAGATGTGGATGTGGATGTAGGTATATGTTGCTGTAGATTTGGATGTGGATGTATGTAGATGTTACTGTAGATTTGGATGTGGATGTATGTAGATGTTACTGTAGATTTGGATGTGGATGTATGTAGATGTTACTGTAGATTTGGATGTGGATGTATGTAGATGTTACTGTAGATTTGGATGTGGATGTAGGTAGATGTTACTGTAGATTTGGATGTGGATGTAGGTAGATGTTGCTGTAGATTTGGATGTGGATGTGGATGTAGGTATATGTTGCTGTAGATTTGGATGTGGATGTAGGTAGATGTTGCTGTAGATTTGGATGTGGATGTAGGTAGATGTTGCTGTAGATTTGGATGTGGATGTAGGTAGACGTTGCTGTAGATTTGGATGTAGGTAGATGTTGCTGTAGATTTGGATGTGGATGTGGATGTAGGTAGATGTTGCTGTAGATTTGGATGTGGATGTAGGTAGATGTTGCTGTAGATTTGGATGTAGGTAGATGTTGCTGTAGATTTGGATGTGGATGTATGTAGATGTTACTGTAGATTTGGATGTGGATGTAGGTAGATGTTGCTGTAGATTTGGCTGTAGATTTTGGATGTGGATGTGGATGTATGTAGATGTTGCTGTAGATTTGGATGTGGATGTAGGTAGATGTTGCTGTAGATTTGGATGTGGATGTGGATGTAGGTAGATGTTACTGTAGATTTGGATGTGGATGTATGTAGATGTTGCTGTAGATTTGGATGTGGATGTGAATGTATGTAGATGTTACTGTAGATTTGGATGTGGATGTAGGTAGATATTGCTGTAGATTTGGATGTGGATGTGGATGTATGTAGATGTTACTGTAGATTTGGATGTGGATGTATGTAGATGTTGCTGTAGATTTGGATGTGGATGTGGATGTATGTAGATGTTACTGTAGATTTGGATGTGGATGTATGTAGATGTTACTGTAGATTTGGATGTGGATGTATGTAAATGTTACTGTAGATTTGGATGTGGATGTATGTAGATGTTACTGTAGATTTGGATGTGGATGTAGGTAGATGTTACTGTAGATTTGGATGTGGATGTAGGTAGATGTTACTGTAGATTTGGATGTGGATGTATGTAGATGTTGCTGTAGATTTGGATGTGGATGTAGGTAGATGTTGCTGTAGATTTGGATGTGGATGTAGGTAGATGTTACTGTAGATTTGGATGTGGATGTATGTAGATGTTACTGTAGATTTGGATGTGGATGTATGTAGATGTTACTGTAGATTTGGATGTGGATGTAGGTAGATGTTACTGTAGATTTGGATGTGGATGTAGGTAGATGTTACTGTAGATTTGGATGTGGATGCAGGTAGATGTTGCTGTATATTTGGATGTGGATGTAGGTAGATGTTGCTGTAGATTTGGATGTGGATGCAGGTAGATGTTGCTGTAGATTTGGATGTGGATGTATGTAGATGTTACTGTAGATTTGGATGTGGATGTATGTAGATGTTACTGTAGATTTGGATGTGGATGTATGTAGATGTTACTGTAGATTTGGATGTGGATGTATGTAGATGTTACTGTAGATTTGGATGTGGATGCAGGTAGATGTTGCTGTAGATTTGGATGTGGATGTAGGTAGATGTTGCTGTAGATTTGGATGTGGATGTAGGTAGACGTTGCTGTAGATTTGGATGTGGATGTGGATGTAGGTAGATGTTGCTGTAGATTTGGATGTGGATGTAGGTAGATGTTGCTGTAGATTTGGATGTGGATGCAGGTAGATGTTGCTGTAGATTTGGATGTGGATGTATGTAGATGTTACTGTAGATTTGGATGTGGATGTAGGTAGATGTTGCTGTAGATGTTGCTGTAGATTTGGATGTGGATGTAGGTAGACGTTGCTGTAGATTTGGATGTGGATGTGGATGTAGGTAGATGTTACTGTAGATTTGGATGTGGATGTATGTAGATGTTGCTGTAGATTTGGATGTGGATGTATGTAGATGTTACTGTAGATTTGGATGTGGATGTAGGTAGATATTGCTGTAGATTTGGATGTGGATGTGGATGTATGTAGATGTTACTGTAGATTTGGATGTGGATGTATGTAGATGTTGCTGTAGATTTGGATGTGGATGTGGATGTATGTAGATGTTACTGTAGATTTGGATGTGGATGTATGTAGATGTTACTGTAGATTTGGATGTGGATGTATGTAGATGTTACTGTAGATTTGGATGTGGATGTATGTAGATGTTACTGTAGATTTGGATGTGGATGTAGGTAGATGTTACTGTAGATTTGGATGTGGATGTAGGTAGATGTTACTGTAGATTTGGATGTGGATGTATGTAGATGTTGCTGTATATTTGGATGTGGATGTAGGTAGATGTTGCTGTAGATTTGGATGTGGATGTAGGTAGATGTTACTGTAGATTTGGATGTGGCTGTATGTAGATGTTACTGTAGATTTGGATGTGGATGTATGTAGATGTTACTGTAGATTTGGATGTGGATGTAGGTAGATGTTACTGTAGATTTGGATGTGGATGTAGGTAGATGTTACTGTAGATTTGGATGTGGATGCAGGTAGATGTTGCTGTAGATTTGGATGTGGATGTAGGTAGATGTTGCTGTAGATTTGGATGTGGATGCAGGTAGATGTTGCTGTAGATTTGGATGTGGATGTATGTAGATGTTACTGTAGATTTGGATGTGGATGTATGTAGATGTTACTGTAGATTTGGATGTGAATGTATGTAGATGTTACTGTATATTTGGATGTGGATGTATGTAGATGTTACTGTAGATTTGGATGTGGATGTATGTATATGTTACTGTAGATTTGGATGTGGATGTAGGTAGATGTTACTGTAGATTTGGATGTGGATGTAGGTAGATGTTGCTGTAGATTTGGATGTGGATGTGGATGTAGGTATATGTTGCTGTAGATTTGGATGTGGATGTAGGTAGATGTTGCTGTAGATTTGGATGTGGATGTAGGTAGATGTTGCTGTAGATTTGGATGTGGATGTAGGTAGACGTTGCTGTAGATTTGGATGTGGATGTAGGTAGATGTTGCTGTAGATTTGGATGTGGATGTGGATGTAGGTAGATGTTGCTGTAGATTTGGATGTGGATGTGGATGTAGGTAGACGTTGCTGTAGATTTGGATGTGGATGCAGGTAGATGTTGCTATAGATGTGGATGTGGATGTAGGTAGATGTTGCTATAGATTTGGATGTGGATGTAGGTAGATGTTGCTATAGATTTGGATGTGGATGCAGGTAGATGTTGCTGTAGATTTGGATGTGGATGTAGGTAGATGTTGCTGTAGATTTGGATGTGGATGTAGGTAGGTGTTGCTGTAGATTTGGATGTGGATGCAGGTAGATGTTGCTGTAGATTTGGATGTGGATGTATGTAGATGTTACTGTAGATTTGGATGTGGATGTATGTAGATGTTACTGTAGATTTGGATGTGAATGTATGTAGATGTTACTGTATATTTGGATGTGGATGTATGTAGATGTTACTGTAGATTTGGATGTGGATGTATGTAGATGTTACTGTAGATTTGGATGTGGATGTAGGTAGATGTTACTGTAGATTTGGATGTGGATGTAGGTAGATGTTGCTGTAGATTTGGATGTGGATGTGGATGTAGGTATATGTTGCTGTAGATTTGGATGTGGGTAGGTAGATGTTGCTGTAGATTTGGATGTGGATGTAGGTAGATGTTGCTGTAGATTTGGATGTGGATGTAGGTAGACGTTGCTGTAGATTTGGATGTGGATGTAGGTAGATGTTGCTGTAGATTTGGATGTGGATGTGGATGTAGGTAGATGTTGCTGTAGATTTGGATGTGGATGTGGATGTAGGTAGACGTTGCTGTAGATTTGGATGTGGATGTAGGTAGATGTTGCTATAGATTTGGATGTGGATGTAGGTAGATGTTACTGTAGATTTGGATGTGGATGTAGGTAGATGTTACTGTAGATTTGGATGTGGATGTAGGTAGATGTTGCTATAGATTTGGATGTGGATGTAGGTAGATGTTGCTATAGATTTGGATGTGGATGCAGGTAGATGTTGCTGTAGATTTGGATGTGGATGTAGGTAGATGTTGCTATAGATTTGGATGTGGATGCAGGTAGATGTTGCTATAGATTTGGATGTGGATGTAGGTAGATGTTGCTGTAGATTTGGATGTGGATGTAGGTAGATGTTGCTGTAGATGTGGATGTGGATGTAGGTAGATGTTGCTATAGATTTGGATGTGGATGTAGGTAGATGTTGCTATAGATGTGGATGTGGATGTAGGTAGATGTTGCTATAGATGTGGATGTGGATGTAGGTAGATGTTGCTATAGATGTGATGTGAAAGATGTTGCTGTAGATTGGATGTGGATGTAGGTAGATGTTGCTGTAGATTTGGATGTGGATGTAGGTAGATGTTGCTGTAGATTTGGATGTGGATGTAGGTAGATGTTGCTGTAGATTTGGATGTGGATGTAGGTAGATGTTACTGTAGATTTGGATGTGGATGTAGGTAGATGTTGCTATAGATTTGGATGTGGATGTAGGTAGATGTTGCTGTAGATTTGGATGTGGATGTAGGTAGATGTTGCTGTAGATTTGGATGTGGATGTAGGTATATGTTGCTGTAGATTTGGATGTGGATGTAGGTAGATGTTGCTATAGATTTGGATGTGGATGTAGGTAGATGTTGCTGTAGATTTGGATGTGGATGTAGGTAGATGTTGCTGTAGATGTGGATGTGGATGTAGGTAGATGTTGCTATAGATGTGGATGTGGATGTAGGTAGATGTTGCTATAGATGTGGATGTGGATGTGGATGTAGGTAGATGTTGCTATAGATGTGGATGTGGATGTGGATGTAGGTAGATGTTGCTGTAGATGTGGATGTGGATGTAGGTAGATGTTGCTGTAGATGTGGATGTGGATGTAGGTAGATGTTGCTGTAGATTTGGATGTGGATGTAGGTAGATGTTGCTGTAGATGTGGATGTGGATGTAGGTAGATGTTGCTGTAGATTTGGATGTGGATGTGGATGTAGGTAGATGTTGCTGTAGATGTGGATGTGGATGTAGGTAGATGTTGCTGTAGATTTGGATGTGGATGTAGGTAGATGTTACTGTAGATTTGGATGTGGATGTATGTAGATGTTACTGTAGATTTGGATGTGGATGTAGGTAGATGTTGCTATAGATTTGGATGTGGATGTAGGTAGATGTTGCTGTAGATGTGGATGTGGATGTAGGTAGATGTTGCTATAGATGTGGATGTGGATGCAGGTAGATGTTGCTATAGATGTGGATGTGGATGTAGGTAGATGTTGCTATAGATTTGGATGTGGATGCAGGTAGATGTTGCTATAGATGTGGATGTGGATGTAGGTAGATGTTGCTGTAGATGTGGATGTGGATGTAGGTAGATGTTGCTGTAGATGTGGATGTGGATGTAGGTAGATGTTGCTGTAGATGTGGATGTGGATGTAGGTAGATGTTGCTGTAGATTTGGATGTGGATGCAGGTAGATGTTGCTATAGATGTGGATGTGGATGTAGGTAGATGTTGCTATAGATGTGGATGTGGATGTAGGTAGATGTTGCTATAGATGTGGATGTGGATGTAGGTAGATGTTGCTGTAGATGTGGATGTGGATGTAGGTAGATGTTGCTGTAGATGTGGATGTGGATGTAGGTAGATGTTGCTGTAGATGTTGCTGTAGATGTGGATGTGGATGTAGGTAGATGTTGCTGTAGATGTTGCTGTAGATTTGGATGTGGATGTGGATATAGGTAGATGTTGCTGTATATTTGGATGTGGATGTAGGTAGATGTTGCGAATTTTCTGGAATAATTGCAATAACAGTAGCGGAACGCTAGATTTGTGCATTGTGTTATCAGTCGTCCGTTTTCAAGTTCAGTAACGTGTCATGAACATTACCACAACCTGTTACTGCAACACAGTGCATGTATACATCATTAAAGGAGCTCGTTGATATATTCCAAGATGAACGAAACGTAAGCAAATGTTTCTAAATTGATCACGTTTGAAACGAATATTAGTAATACGGGATCGACATAATGTGATTGGCTAATACGAAATAGGCACTACCTTATCAACGGTGAAAGCCAATAAAGGGCTGAAGTAAAAAATCAATTACTGAACTAGACTAGACTAGTATCAATACGACTATTTCCCCGAGTGGAGCTTAACATCTGAGGAAGATAGAATGATGACGACGATAATGCTTTTTTTTTCTTGTAAACGTTAAATATTAGCCACAGAAGATAGGAATCATTTTCTTTATCATTGAGAAGTAAAGCATTTCATAAGTTGTATTATTTCATAGAGCGTCTGTATGTTTTATCAATCGGATGCCGCCAAATAGTCCATAACGGTAACATCGTGTAATTTATAACCAGGAAAAATTATGTGCGAGTAAATTCCATGTATCTCCTCTACAGCGTGCACGTCGTGACCTAGGCACAGCTCACAGCAGGAATATGGTTCAAGGACTTCGCTGACGGAAGCCGCGCCATCGGAATCGCGTAACTCTATACATTTACATATAGAGTACCTTACGACTAACTTCCCTACTTGGCGAGACAGCAATACTTAGTGCTGGCGGCGGCGGATAGCTGGTTTTCTTTTAGCCGGCTCCTTCAAGGGTGCGGTTCTCCTTCAATGAAGACGGTGGGACGTAGACTTCTTGATGGCGTGAGGACCCCAGCGAAGAAACCGGAACCATTATTGCTGCTGTGAGCTGACAAATCGTGGAGGATGTGGCCCTACAAGGGACCCCTTCGAAAGATAGTACAGGACTTGTCATCCTGAGAAGAACGAAGATGCCTTTCCAGCTGTCTACATAAACAACTTAGATGACAACGTAAACTTCTTAGAGAAACCAGTCGCCCAAATGCCTCGGCGGAGGCGACTATAAAGAAAACTTATTTCGTTGGCGAGTAAATTGTATTTGTATATTTGTACAATTGATTTGTAAACCATATGGTACGGTGATCACCAGATCGGACAGGTGGGTTTTCTCCGGGTACTCCGGTTTCCTCCCACACGAATAACCACATATACGCTTTCATCCGCGCCAACGAGAGTGATTGATATAAGTTGTTAAAACTTGCTTCGCAGTCGTTGTAAAATAAATAGAGTTAAAAAATGTATATGTACGTATCATGTATATGTGTTGTCTAACCGACGTGTCTCGCACATGTTACCTACATGTGTTACAAACCAGCTCAAGCTTTCCCCGTATAAAATAAATTAAGTGTAATTAACACTAATGGTTATAGGTTTAAGCATATTTATTCGTCATAATATACATATACACACTATACATATACATAATTTACACAAATATATTTGCAATGACTAGTGGATTGAATTGGAAGCTGTAATAGCTTATTGAAATTCTCCCCACTGCATAAAACACCGGTGATAAAACCTATATAATACATTTAAATATTAAAATATTTAAATAACATTAAAGAAGCTTAGAAAGAAAGGTAGAGGAGCGACTAAGGATGGAATTTGATTTGAAAACAGTTATCGTCTATCAAACCGTTTAGATCTCTCGATGTAAGTGTGCACTGCAGTAACGGTCTTCACGCTGTCCACATGAGCAAAGAGGTGACGGGATAATGTTCTTTGAGAAAAGATCATGACCCAATGAACTACAGTACTAAGTAGTAAAACGGGGATACCTAGTCCAATCGCTTCAGCTGCCCCTTGAAGGATGCTAGGGTGGGTTCGTTTCTAAGTGACGTAGGCAACGCATTAAAAGCCCTTGCTGTTGAGGGTACAAACGAATTAGAGTAAAGAGTTGTGCGTGCCCTTGGGATACGAAAGTGGTCTTGGTTTCTTAAGTTATAGTTTTCATTTAAGGCAGGCGGTGGGAGTATTTCAGTGAGATACGAAGGAGTCATGTTGTCATCATCTTGTAGTATAAAATGAGCTTGTGTTTGTGACGCCTGTTCTCGATTGTGTCCCATCCAACTTCATCCATCAGTTTTCGAATTGACACTAACTTTGTGGCACCAGTGACGATCCGGGCGGCTTCATACTGTATTTTTTCAAGATCTGTTTCTATTGTTCTGTGCAATTGTCAAAGACAATATCGCCGTATTCTAGGATAGGACGTATAAATGAAATGTATATGGTTTCCAAGGACCTTCTGTCAAGGATGAAGTTAGGCTTACGCCTGATGCTAATACGTTGATAGGCCTTGGTTAATATATACTCTATCTGTATATGCCATCGTAGATCGTTGGACAAATATAATCCTAGATGTTTATGGCTGGTCACTGATTTCGTCATTATTCATATGCAACGGTGGATGTTGTCTGGCATGCGATTTGCGAGAGAGAACAAGATATTCGGTTTTCTTGGGATTAAATTTAACAAGCCATTTGGAAGCCCAGTTCGTTTGAAGATCAGAATCAAGAGTTTCTGCAGCCTCCTCTGGATCGTCAATTATTATGTATAGACGTGTGTCATCAGAAAAGAGTCGGATGTTAGCTTTAATATCCACCACCACATCATTAATAAAGATAAGAAAAAGAAGCGGACCCAGTATTGAACCTTGCGCTACACCAGCTCGAATGTAGTTCCAATTTGATTGTGCACCCGGAATGACCACTTTCTGTTTTCTCTGAGAGAGAAAGGAAGAAAACCAATCAAGGAGACTTCCGGAAATGCCTATACATCTCAAGTTGTGGATCAAACCGGAATGCCATACGCGATCGAAAGCTTTACTTATGTCGCAAAAACAGCTCGCACTTCCTTTCCCGAGTCTATCGCCTCCGTGAAAAAGTTATATAGGTAAGTAAGCTGGTTCACAATTGAGTCTCCAGGAACAAATCCGGACTGGAGAGGTGTCAGCAGATTATGTCTAGATAGGTAGTTGAAGGTGTGTTTAAATACATTTTTTTCAACGACTTTTCCTATTACACTTAAGAGTGAGACTGGACGGTCATTTCCGGGTGAGGACCGGTCTCCAGCTTTAAAGATAGGCATTCCAAATGCTTTCTTAAAGATAGGCGTTCCAAATGCTTCCTTCAAAACATCTGGAAACCGAGATAAAGAGAGAGATTGATTGAAAAGATCAGCAAAAGGCGATGCTAGTTCGGACGATAATTCTTTAAGAATTATGTTATTAATAGTATTAGGACCTGCTGCTTTTCCAAGTGTCAGCGATTTGAGTACATTTTTAACTTCTGTTGGTGTTATCGTAAATATTGCCATGGTAATATCGCTATTTCTGTCCATCAGTTCCGGTGCATTTTCGGTATCTAGCATTGTTTGGTTTCGAAGGAAATTGTTTAGTATATTTGCTTTCGTTATTTCGTCGTCCACGATATCACCGTCGTCATATTGAAGAGAATGAATAGTTGACGAGTTTGAGTTTTAGTTTAATAAATGCCTTCAAGGTTGACCATCATGTCCTGGAGTTATTTGAATATGTCTTGAGGTTATCCACCAATTTCTGGGTATGACGTTGTTTGGCAGTTCTGTTCTCACTGACTAGTTGGTTGCACAAAGTTCTAAAATGTGTCCAGTTTTCGGCATTGTTCGAACGTCGTGCTTTCTTGTAAGCTCTGCGCCTGTGTCGTATTAACTTCTTTATACGAGTTGAAATCCATGGAGGTTCACTTGGGGGAATGGTAACTTCTTTGTTTGGAATACATAACTTAGATATATTAAGAATTAATATGATTTTACTTGCATATGTATTTGTATCATGATCCTTGAGAAGTTCCCAATCGATGTTAGCAGCTTTGTCACGGAGCAGCTTTAGTAGTTCTCCAGCGGTTAACCAGTACTTGGGTGCACCAACCTCCGTAAGAAACTGCCACCATTTTCATATAAATGAGACACGGTCTGAGCGGGGCTCGAACTCGTCACATCAGTGATGATAGGTTACAGTGGTATACAAGTCAGCGACCTTAACCACTCGACCATGGAGGCGGAGTGAACATTAGTTATTACCGACAATTAATAAAGCTGATGGAATGTGGCGAAATAAATCAATTGGCAAATAAAGCGTTGTTCAAAATTATGCAAGAAAGCATTGGTGTTTCGCAGTATACCATGACTAAACTCATGTGTTGTGAGTTCGAGCATTGCACACTGCGTATATTTGATCAAATATAGTCTGAATGTTTTTAACGTTATGTATTTTGTTTTTGTAATTGCTTAGTGGTGTTTAGTTTGGATGATTTTCTGGTATCTGTGTAATTTCTTAATTAACTGTCCTAAATCTTGCTTCCTTAAGCTTTGTTCATTTCAAAATCTTTTAAGCATATATTTTTAGTTGTAAAAAAAATTGTTTGCCAAAGAAGCGTTTTAAAAAATCTTAATTTGTTTTAACTTTTACAACATTGAAAATATTGTGTTGCTGATAATTTATTTCAATAAACTTGTCGTAATACTTGTTTTTTATATATATATATTCCCTATATCCGAATGAATTTGATTGAGGGAAACGACAACTCTGAATTGTTGTCAATCAACTGGAGTAATATTAGTTTATAAAAAAAATATTATAGCTCTATTGCGAAACAAGTTCTTACAACTTATATTAATCACTCTCGAGCCCTCATTCCTGATGGAATCCATCGCCACGAGGGAGAGAAAAGAGGCAGCGTGGAATTTAAATGCATTGCCTAAGGGCACACTCGTAACAGCTACAGATTGGCGCGAACTCCCGGACCTTTTGCACCTGAAGCGAACGTGCTACCCCGGCGCTATCACAACGTCCACTGTTTAGTGGTGTGGTTGGGAGGTGTCATTCGAAAACCAACACTATATAGGAATTCGTGAACATTTGACAGTATTCCTTTTTTGCGTCTGTAATTTCCAGGAAGCTTACCACCGATACATATGATTTATTGTTATATAATATCTGTTAGATTATCTTATTCTGATTAAGCTTATTATGATTAAGCTAGTTTAATCGCCTTAATACTTAGTGCACAAGACTTAACTTGATCATTACTACAACATCTGCCATATGATACATATCCTATATTTATGCACATACAACAACACGTGATGCAGTGCAGATCGATGCTGCCCCCAAAATATATTAAATAACTGAAAACCATCATAATTACGTTATTTATAAAGTAAAGTAAAGTGTTTGTTTATTATAGTGTCACCCCTATTTAAAGGGCCAGCCATTTCTGACTTATGAGACACCTCTTTTTTTATGAACATCAGTACTTCCCGAATCCTATGCTTGTGTGCCAGACGTCAGGCTGGTAGGCAATCGGTAACCATTATTTAACTAGCTGGCGGCTCACCAACCGGCCATATCAGAACGAACCCCTGACGAGATTCGAACCTTCGACCTCCCGCCAAGTAGGCGGACGCCTTAACCACTGGGCTACGGAGTCCGATGTTTTAAATGGATATGTGTTTCTTTCTGCCATAATAACTATATTGAATAGTGGAAGTCGTGATAGCGTGATGGCCAGGAGTTCGAGCTCCGCTGTAGCCGTTAGGATTGTGCCCTTAGGCAAGGCATTTAAATTCCGCAATGCCTCTTCTCTCTCCCTCTTATTTCGCAATCGGGCTAAAATAAATGTGTATAAACTATGTACATGTATAGTGAATGTGTCGTCCCTATACTTGTTATACGAGCTGGCCCATCCCAGGTAATCATTTTGGGAGAAATGAGAAAGCGCGCGATTGCGTCCTTAAATTGTGTTATTTAATCAATAGGGCTAAAATACACAATATGACCATTAAATACGACATTATAATATAATGGGTGCGTTCTAAAGGGCCAGTGTATCTTGTAAATGCAAATTGTAAAACAAATACAAACATTTTAAGCAGAAGTGGGGCCCCCAGGGGCGAAGTCAGGATCCCTAGGGCGACTATTTCGCCCAAGTCGCCTTCTAGAACGAGCCCTGCATAGGAGACCCTGCCATAACAAGTACTGTAAACTATTTTAATGGAAATGTATAATATATTATTAGGAGAGCGAAATTCGTTTGGTTGCTCCTTCTCAGAATTCAAGATGGTAACCGGAGCCATCTGGAATTTCAGCCAATGTTCAACTTTTGATCTCGATTATATCTCGAGGGTACTGTAATACCTCTTGTTAGGGGTTTTCCAGGAAGGGGCGTCATCTATGGGGTTCTCTTTCAGATACGGGATCAAAGTGAAGGCCTAAGCAGATGAACTAGAGAATAACACCCGGATAGATGCAAATGAGAATACATGTAGAATAATTTTGCAATTCATTGGGTTATGAACAGCGATCACATGGTTAATCGGCCAATCATACTTCGCGATATTGCAAGATGTTGCAAGAATTAGTATATATACTATGCAAAAAAAGAAACTTTACATGGGGTACTGATGGTTATAACGTCACTCTGGAACAATATAGTGTACGTATGTAAATGTTATGTGAAACTTGGAAGCAATATCTGTGAGTTGGCAAAAGCGTCGGTAATGGGTTTCTTCAAAATGAAAGTCAAATTTGAGGTAAAAAAACATAGGGGTCGATTTCAAAAATCACAAAAAGGTGAAGAAATGTTTTTAGTGACTTTTTGAGTATCAGTCTGAATGCTTATGTGCATTAAGGTGTGTTAATAACGTGTGTGACCGCCGTTGGCCCTAATGCAGGTTGCTATTCTCCTCATGGAATTTGTGAGACGGCGAATGACGTCATTGGGTATGTTCTGCCATTCAACAAGGAGGGCATGTCTCAGGTCATTGACATTGTTGATTTGATGATTATTGCGTAACCGACGTACAAGCTCGTCCCACATGTATTCTATGGGGTTTTGGTCGAGCGAAACCGCCGACCACGGCAAGACGTTGACGCCGTTCTGAGCCAAATACTGTGTCGTAACACGAGCTGTGTGGGGCCTCGCGTTGTCCTGATGCAGAATCACTCCAGGACCTCGATTTTGCATAACTGGGAGGAGATTGTTCCTCAGGATGTTCACATAGCCTACTGCATTAAGGTTGCCCGGAACGATGACCAAATCTGTTTTATGACTGTCCATTATGCCTGCCCAAACCATGACGCTGCCACGCCAAACCTATCTCATTCCTGCACGCAACATTGGGCAAATCTCTCGTTCCGTCGCCTGTAAACTCTGACCCTACCGTCAGCAAAGCTGACCCTGAAGCGTGACTCGTCGGTAAAAATCACGTTTCGCCATTGGGCTCGGGTCCAGTGCCTGTGACGTCGAGCCCAAGCTAAGCGGGCGGCTCTGTGACGCGCAGTTAGAATTTGTCCTGTATAAGGTCGACGCGCACGAATTTGTGGTCTATCTTGTCTAAGACGATTACGTATCGTCTGAGCCGAGACCCTGAGCCGCCGTGCAGTTACCGTTGCTGGGGTAAAGCGATTACGCAAATGAGATAACGTAATGAAGCGGTCGTCTCTACGTGACGTCGCTCGGGGCCTACCTGATCTCGGCCTATCCGTAACTGACCCAGTAGTTGCATACCGAGTTGTCAGGTTGTGAATTGTTTGCCTAGAGCACCCAAAATGAAGAGCAACGTCATTTACAGACGTGCCGGCTCTAAGGATACCGACAGCCTGATTTCTGTGATTTTCAGATAGCCGTGGCATTCCCGTTTTCAATTACAATTGTAAACAATTTTGTGTTTTCGTGTCACTGATAAAGAGTACGTGTTACTGTACAAGAAAAAGCAATTGAAATGAACCCGGGATAGGTCAACACAAGGTAAGTGGTCAAAACCGGAAGTGAAAAGCGTGCTAGCCCGTGCACGGTACAATTGCACAAAATCTTGTGTCGGTGTACTCTCTATACTCAGGCCAATAAGTAAATATCGATAACGTTCACATAAAGTCACCGTTAACCCTCTAAAACAGGTAATAAAGTATGTAAAGTTTCGTTTTTTGTTGAGTACCTGACAAGTGTAAGCATGTTGAACATGTTATGTACGTACCTGCAAATAAAGGGGGATTACCTTCCTGGGGCATCAAAATAAGAGAGAAAGGGGAACAACCAGTCAAGAAAGCTGTTAGCTTTATATTGCAGTATTATCTGTCTCTATCACTGCGACTACTGCATTCTTGTCCTGCCTCCATTACGCGTGTAGCATTATCTGTCTCTATCACTGCGACTAATGCATTCTTGTCCTGCCTCCATTACGCGTGTAGCATTATCTGTCTCTATCACTGCGACTAATGCATTCTTGTCCTGCCTCCATTACGCGTGTAGCATTATCTGTCTCTATCACTGCGACTAATGCATTCTTGTCCTGCCTCCATTACGCGTGTAGCATTATCTGTCTCTATCACTGCGACTAATGCATTCTTGTCCTGCCTCCATTACGCGTGTAGCATTATCTGTCTCTATCACTGCAACTAATGCATTCCTGTCCTGCCTCCATTACGCGTGTAGCATTATCTGTCTCTTCAATGCGACTAATGCATTCTTGTCCTGCCTCCATTACGCGTGTAGCATTATCTTTCTCTATCACTGCGACTAATGCATTCTTGTCCTGCCTCCATTACGCGTGTAGCATTATCTGTCTCTATCACTGCGACTAATGCATTCTTGTCCTGCCTCCATTACGCGTGCAGTATTATCTGTCTCTATCACTGCGACTAATGCATTCTTGTCCTGCCTCCATTACGCGTGCAGTATTATCTGTCTCTATCACTGCGACTAATGCATTCTTGTCCTGCCTCCATTACGCGTGTAGCATTATCTGTCTCTATCACTGCGACTAATGCATTCTTGTCCTGCCTCCATTACGCGTGTAGCATTATCTGTCTCTATCACTGCGACTAATGCATTCTTTTCCTGCCTCCATTACGCGTGTAGCATTATCTGTCTCTATCACTGCGACTAATGCATTATTGTCCTGCCTCCATTACGCGTGTAGCATTATCTGTCTCTATCACTGCGACTAATGCATTCTTGTCCTGCCTCCATTACGCGTGTAGCATTATCTGTCTCTATCACTGCGACTAATGCATTCTTGTCCTGCCTCCATTACGCGTGTAGCATTATCTGTCTCTATCACTGCGACTAATGCATTCTTGTCCTGCCTCCATTACGCGTGTATCATTATCTGTCTCTATCACTGCGACTAATGCATTCTTTTCCTGCCTCCATTATGCGTGTAGCATTATCTGTCTCTATCACTGCGATTAATGCATTATTGTCCTGCCTCCATTACGCGTGTAGCATTATCTGTCTCTATCACTGTGACTAATGCATTCTTGTCCTGCCTCCATTACGCATGCAGTATTATCTGTCTCTATCACTGCGACTAATGCATTCTAGTCCTGCCTCCATTACGCGTGTAGCATTATCTGTCTCTATCACTGCGACTAATGCATTCTGTCCTGCCTCCATTACGCGTGTAGCATTATCTGTCTCTCTCACTGCGACTAATGCATTATTGTCCTGCCTCCATTACGCGTGTAGCATTATCTGTCTCTATCACTGCGACTAATGCATTCTTGTCCTGCCTCCATTACGCGTGTAGCATTATCTGTCTCTATCACTGCGACTAATGCATTCTTGTCCTGCCTCCATTACGCGTGTATCATTATCTGTCTCTATCACTGCGACTAATGCATTCTTGTCCTGCCTCCATTACGCGTGTAGCATTATCTGTCTCTATCACTGCGACTAATGCATTCTTGTCCTGCCTCCATTACGCGTGTAGCATTATCTGTCTCTATCACTGCGACTAATGCATTCTTGTCCTGCCTCCATTACGCGTGTAGCATTATCTGTCTCTATCACTGCGACTAATGCATTCTTGTCCTGCCTCCATTACGCGTGTAGCATTATCTGTTTCTATCACTGCGACTAATGCATTCTTGTCCTGCCTCCATTACGCGTGTAGCATTATCTATCTCTATCACTGCGACTAATGCATTATTGTCCTGCCTCCATTACGCGTGTAGCATTATCTGTCTCTATCACTGCGACTAATGCATTCTTGTCCTGCCTCCATTACGCGTGTAGCATTATCTGTCTCTATCACTGCGACTAATGCATTCTTGTCCTGCCTCCATTACGCGTGTAGCATTATCTGTTTCTATCACTGCGACTAATGCATTCTTGTCCTGCCTCCATTACGCGTGTAGCATTATCTATCTCTATCACTGCGACTAATGCATTATTGTCCTGCCTCCATTACGCGTGTAGCATTATCTGTCTCTATCACTGCGACTAATGCATTCTTGTCCTGCCTCCATTACGCGTGTAGCATTATCTGTCTCTATCACTACGACTAATGCATTCTTGTCCTGCCTCCATTACGCGTGTATTCTTGTGGAGAATATGTTTATATAGAGGTATTACAGTTAGAAGAGTGATCTGATAGACGAGTCAGTGGTTAACACGATGGACTACGAACCCAGGGGTTGCAGGTTGGATTCCCTGTCTGATCGTAATAATATAACCAATCTTTCAGATGGGACTAAATCGAGGTCTCGTGTCGGTGCTATACACGGGCAGGTAAAATAACCAGTGGTGCTGCTGGATATTACACTATCCTACAAACAATAAAATAGCCATTCCAATATACGTCTGGTTAACCACTGAACTGAATTTACAATGTTGAATTAAAACAATATGTGTCTACTACTAATCTCCAGAAACTGAGTAGAACGGGATGAGGGTAAAATGTCTTGTTTTAGTGTCCTGGAGCCTCAACTAAAATCAACATTTCTATATAAGAATAGTTTTAGTTGAGGCTCCAGGACACTAAAATAATATAGTTCTAAGCAATGTACTGTATGTCCGGTCACTTGCTAAAGACCTGGGACCCGTCGAATCCAAAGCCGACACTATACCGTATTGTGTCACCTGACCTGTATATATATACTATATATATGTGTGGCGTCCGTGGTCCAGCGTCGGATTTGGAATCTAACGGTCTCGGGTTGGATACTCGGTCAGGTTACATATGTAGTGTGATTGACCAAGGTACCTCACACACATTGCTTAGTACTGGTTAACGCTTAGGTCTTGACCATGAAAACACATATACTTTCGTTTTATAATTCATTGGGTGGGGAAATGTTTATTTATGTTTACTCAAATTTGTGATGATATGATTTTTGGCAAATTGATAAATTCATAGAAAGTTACCGCGTGACTACTTTCATGTTTTAAACCATGCTTTACTTGTATCAGGAAGCTGGGAGATCCAGAGTGGGCCTGCATCATGTATATTCCACGTACACCCTATCTGTTCCATGTAGGTGCACACTAGTGCTGGTGTGCTGGTGTCCGACGCACGATCGTATGCCAATACGAAGGAGGGCGCATTAACAGTGATGCCGGCGATTCATAGAGAATACACCAGCGATATCAACAATATCTAATCACTGACAAGCATTTATGCAATGCACAAGTTATTGCTAAACTGGCTTCGCATTTTATTTGTATTTTCAACGTTACTCCGGTTTCCTCCCACATGAATGACCACATATACGCTTACATCCGAGCCAACGAGAGTGATTAATATAAGTTGTTCAAACTTACTTCGCAAACGTTGTAAAATAAATAAAGTATTAAAAAACGTTTGAAAGCATGCACTGCTGAATATATTTAGCTGTATTATTTTTTTGTTTCCAGATATTGTTTCTGAAGTAGTTTAATATTTAGAATTGTTCATGAATAATGTTTTCATTTTATAGTAAAAACTGCTGGTTTTTTTTTACCTTGGAGCCTAAAATATCGTGGCAAAAAATGGCCTCGACATATCGTGATAACGTTAGAATAGGATTCTCCGTAAATCACATAAAAGTTGTATCATTCGTGATTCAAACTTATATTGTTTTATACTTATTAATGAACATGCTCATATCTGCTTACTTTCTGGTTCATGACATATCTATAATACATGGTTCTAGCGCGTACTAATTTTATTAGCTTGAAACACCACACCAATGTCAGGGTTAGCTATTCGGAAGCAGATAAAAGGAGGTACTGCTTGTAAAGCTTGACAAAAATAATACTAAAACTGACTATTTTGGCTCACACATGACACTGAGATGACATTGAGGGGTTGACCTTGACATTTATGATCAAATTAACATCATAATTAGATTCATCGACCTAGAAAACCCATGTTAAGTGGTACCATACGCGGTTTCAGCATGACTTT
>CM026398.1:35890896-35906047 GCA_014843695.1 Archivesica marissinica
AATGTGACCCTGTAGATGTTGTAATGTGACCATGTAGATGTTGTAATGTGACCCTGTAGATGATGTGACCGTGTAGATGATGTAATGTGACCCTGTAGATGATGTAATGTGACCATGTAGATGTTGTAATGTGACCCTGTAGATGTTGTAATGTGACCCTGTAGATGTTGTAATGTGACCCTGTAGATGTTGTAATGTGACCCTGTAGATGATGTAATGTGACCATGTAGATGTTGTAATGTGACCATGTAGATGATGTAATGTGACCCTGTAGATGTTGTAATGTGACCCTGTAGATGTTGTAATGTGACCGTGTAGATGATGTAATGTGACCGTGTAGATGTTGTAATGTGACCCTGTAGATGTTGTAATGTGACCGTGTAGATGATGTAATGTGACCGTGTAGATGTTGTAATGTGACCCTGTAGATGTTGTAATGTGACCCTGTAGATGTTGTAATGTGACCCTGTAGATGCTGTAATGTGACCCTGTAGATGTTGTAATGTGACCCTGTAGATGTTGTAATGTGACCCTGTAGATGCTGTAATCTGACCCTGTAGATGTTGTAATGTGACCCTGTAGATGTTGTAATGTGACCCTGTAGATGTGTATGGGGTAGGGATAATGTATCCCCCTGAGATGATGTTGTGACCCCCGTATGATGTAATGTGACCCTGTAATGAGGTAACTGACCCTGTATATGTTCCTGTGAGAGATGTTTTAATGTGACCCTGTAGATGTTGTAATGTGACAATGTAGATGTTGTAATGTGACCCTGTAGATGTTGTAATGTTACCATGTAGATGTTGTTATGTGGCCCTGTAGATGATGTAATGTGACCATGTAGGTGATGTAATGTGATCATGTAGATGATGTAATGTGACCCTGTAGATGTTGTAATGTGACCCTGTAGATGATGTAATGTGATCCTTTATATGTTGTGATGTGACCCTGTAGATGTTGTAATGTGGCCCTGTAGATGATGTAATGTGACCCTGTAGATGTTGTGATGTGACCGTGTAGATTTTTGTGTGTGACCGTGTAGATGTTGTGATGTTGCCCTTTAGATGATTTGATGTGTCCCTGTAGATGTTGTAATGTGACCCTGTAGATGATGTAATGTGACCGTGTAGATGTTGTAATGTGACCGTGTAGATGTTGTAATGTGACCCTGTAGATGATGTAATGTGACCCTGTAGATGATGTAATGTGACCCTGTAGATGATGTAATGTGACCCTGTAAATGTTGTAATGTGACCCTGTAGATGATGTAATGTGACCCTGTAGATGATGTAATGTGGCCCTGTAGATGATGTAATGTGACCCTGTAGATGATGTAATGTGACCGTGTAGATGTTGTAATGTGACCCTGTAGATGATGTAATGTGACTGTGTAGATGTTGTAATGTGACCCTGTAGATGTTGTAATGTGACCCTGTAGATGATGAAATGTGACCCTGTAGATGATGTAATGTGACCCTGTAGATGATGTAATGTGACCGTGTAGATGATGTAATGTGACCCTGTAGATGATGTAATGTGACCGTGTAGATGTTGTAATGTGACCCTGTAGATGTTGTAATGTGACCTTGTAGATGTTGTAATGTGACCCTGTAGATGCTGTAATATAACCCTTGTAGATGCTGTAATGTGACCCTGTATATGTTGTGACCCTATAGATGATGTAATGTGATCCTGTAGATGTTGTGACCCTGTAGATGATGTAATGTGACCCTGTAGATGTTGTGACCCTGTAGATGTTGTAATGTGACCCTGTAGATGGTGTGACCCTATATATGATGTAATGTGACCATGTAGATGTTGTGACCCTGTAGATGATGTAATGTGACCCTATAGATGTTGTGACTCTGTAGATGATGTAATGTTACCCTGTAGATGTTGTGACCCTGTATATGTTTTAATGTGACCCTGTAGCTGATGTAATGTGACCCTGTAGATGATGTGACCCTGTAGATGTTGTAATGTGACCGCGTAGATGTTGTAATGTGACCCTGTAGATGAGGTAATGTGACCCTTTAGAGTATGTGACCGTGTAGATGTTGTAATGTGACCGTGTATATGTTGTAATGTGACCAAGTATTTGTTGTAATGTGACCCTGTAGATGTTGTGACCCTGTAGATGATGTAATGTGACCCTGTAGATGATGTGATGTGACCCTGTAGATGTTGTAATGTGACCCTGTAGATGATGTAATGTGACCCTGTAGATGATGTAATGTGACCCTGTAGATGATGTGATGTGACCCTGTAGATGATGTAATGTGACCACTGTAGATGATGTAATGTGACCATGTAGATGTTGTAATGTGACCCTGCAGATGATGTAATGTGACCCTGTAGATGATGTAATGCGACCCTGTAGATGATGTAATGTGACCCTGTAGATTATGTGATGTGGCCATGTAGATGTTGTAATGTGACCCTGTAGATGATGTAATGTGGCCATGTAGATGTTGTAATGTGACCCTGTAGATGATGTAATGTGACCCTGTAGATATTGTAATGTGACCCTGTATATGATGTAATGTGACACTGTAGATGATGTAATGTGACCCTGTAGAGATTGTAATGTGACCATGTAGATGATGTAATGTGACCCTGTATATGATGTAATGTGACCATGTAGATGATGTAATGTAACCCTGTAGATGATGTAATGTGAACCCTGTAGATGATGTAATGTGACCCTGTAGATGTTGTAATGTGACCCTGCAGATGATGTAATGTGACCATGTAGATGATGTAATGTGACCCTGTAGATGATGTAATGTGACCCTGTAGATGTTGTAATGTGACCCTGTAGATGATGTGACCCTGTATATGTTGTAATGTGACCGTGTAGATGATGTAATGTGACCCTGTAGATGATGTAATGTGACCCTGTAGATGATGCAATGTGGCCGTGTAGATGATGCAATGTGGCCATGTAGATGATGTAATGTGGCCCTGTAGATGATTTAATGTGGCCATGTAGATGATGTAATGTAACCCTGTAGATGATGTAATGTGGCCCCTGTAGATGATGTAATGTGACCATGTAGATGATGTAATGTGACCCTGTAGATGATGTGACCCTGTAGAGGTTGTAATGTGACCCTGTAGATGATGTAATGTAACCCTGTAGATGATGTAATGTGGCCCCTGTAGATGATGTAATGTGACCATGTAGATGATGTAATGTGACCCTGTAGATTATGTAATGTGGCCATGTAGATGTTGTAATGTGACCACGTAGATGTTGTAATGTGACCATGTAGATGTTGTAATGTGACCCTGTAGATGTTGTAATGTGAATCAGTAGATGTTGTAATGTGACCCTGTAGATGATGTCATGTAACCCTGTAGATGATGTAATGTGACCCCTGTAGATGATGCAATGTGACCCTGTATATGTTTTAATGTGACCCTGTATATGTTGTAATGTGACCCTGTAGATGTTTTAATGTGAATCTGTAGATGATGTAATGTGACCCTGTAGATGATTTAATGTGACCCTGTAGATGTTGTAATGTGAATCAGTAGATGTTGTAATGTGACCCTGTAGATGATGTAATGTAACCCTGTAGATGATGTAATGTGACCCCTGTAGATGATGCAATGTGACCCTGTATATGTTTTAATGTGACCCTGTATATGTTGTAATGTGACCCTGTAGATGTTTTAATGTGAATCTGTAGATGATGTAATGTGACCCTGTAGATGATGTAATGTGACCCTGTAGATGATGTAATGTGGCCATGTAGATGTTGTAATGTGAATCTGTAGATGATGTAATGTGACCCTGTAGATGATGTAATGTAACCTTGTAGATGATGTAATGTGACCCTGTAGATGATGTGACCCTGTAGATGTTGTAATGTGACCCTGTAGATGATGTGACCCTGTAGATGATGTGACCCTGTAGATGTTGTAATGTGACCCTGTAGATGATGTGACCCTGTAGATGATGTGACCCCAGTAGATGTTGTAATGTGACCCTGTAGATGCTGTAATGTGACCCTGTAGATGATGTAATGTGACCCTGTAGATATTGTAATGTGACCCTGTAGATGATGTAATGTGACCCTGTAGATGATGTAATGTGACCCTGTAGAGATTGTAATGTGACCATGTTGATGATGTAATGTGACCCTGTATATGATGTAATGTGACCCTGTAGATGATGTAATGTAACCCTGTAGATGATGTAATGTGACCCCTGTAGATGATGTAATGTGACCCTGTAGATGTTGTAATGTGACCCTGCAGATGATGTAATGTGACCCTGTAGATGTTGTAATGTGACCCTGTAGATGATGTGACCCTGTAGATGTTGTAATGTGACCGTGTAGATGATGTAATGTGACCCTGTAGATGATGTAATGTGACCCTGTAGATGATGCAATGTGGCCGTGTAGATGATGCAATGTGGCCATGTAGATGATGTAATGTGGCCCTGTAGATGATTTAATGTGGCCATGTAGATGTTGTAATGTGACCCTGTAGATGTTGTAATGTGACCCTGTAGATGATGTAATGTAACCCTGTAGATGATGTAATGTGGCCCCTGTAGATGATGTAATGTGACCATGTAGATGATGTAATGTGACCCTGTAGATGATGTGACCCTGTAGATGTTGTAATGTGACCCTGTAGATGATGTAATGTAACCCTGTAGATGATGTAATGTGGCCCCTGTAGATGATGTAATGTGACCATGTAGATGATGTAATGTGACCCTGTAGATGATGTTATGTAATGTGACCCTGTAGATGATGTAATGTGACCATGTAGATGTTGTAATGTGACCACGTAGATGTTGTAATGTGACCATGTAGATGTTGTAATGTGACCCTGTAGATGTTGTAATGTGACCCTGTAGATGATGTAATGTGACCCTGTAGATGATGTAATGTGACCCTGTAGATGATTAATGTGACCCTGTATATGTTTTAATGTGACCCTGTAGATGTTGTAATGTGACCCTGTAGATGTTGTAATGTGACCTGTAGATGATGTAATGTGACCCTGTAGATGATTTAATGTGACCCTGTAGATGTTGTAATGTGAATCAGTAGATGTTGTAATGTGACCCTGTAGATGATGTAATGTAACCCTGTAGATGATGTAATGTGACCCCTGTAGATGATGCAATGTGACCCTGTATATGTTTTAATGTGACCCTGTATATGTTGTAATGTGACCCTGTAGATGTTTTAATGTGAATCTGTAGATGATGTAATGTGACCCTGTAGATGATGTAATGTGACCCTGTAGATGATATAATGTGGCCATGTAGATGTTGTAATGTGAATCTGTAGATGATGTAATGTGACCCAGTAGATGATGTAATGTAACCTTGTAGATGATGTAATGTGACCCTGTAGATGATGTGACCCTGTAGATGTTGTAATGTGACCCTGTAGATGATGTGACCCTGTAGATGATGTGACCCTGTAGATGTTGTAATGTGATCCTGTAGATGATGTGACCCTGTAGATGATGTGACCCCTGTAGATGTTGTAATGTGACCCTGTAGATGCTGTAATGTGACCCTGTAGATGATGTAATGTGACCCTGTAGATGATGTAATGTGACCCCTGTAGATGTTGTAATGTGACCCCTGTAGATGATGTAATGTGACCCCTGTAGATGTTGTAATGTGACCCTGTAGATGCTGTAATGTGACCCTGTAGATGATATAATGTGACCCCTGTAGATGATGTAATGTGACCCCTGTAGATGTTGTAATGTGACCCATGTAGATGTTGTAATGTGACCGTGTAGATGATGTAATGTGACCCTGTAGATGATATAATGTGACCCTGTAGATGATGTAATGTGGCCATGTAGATGTTGTAATGTGGCCATGTAGATGTTGTAATGTGACCCTTTAGATGTTGTAATGTGACCATGTAGATGATGTAATGTGACCATGTAGATGATGTAATGTTACTCTGTAGCTGATGTAATGTGACCATGTAGATGATGTAATGTGACCCCTGTAGATGATGCAATGTGACCCTGTATATGTTTTAATGTGACCCTGTATATGTTGTAATGTAACCCTGTAGATGTTTTAATGTGAATCTGTAGATGATGTAATGTGACCCTGTAGATGATTTAATGTGACCCTGTATATGTTGTAATGTGAATCAGTAGATGTTGTAATGTGACCCTGTAGATGATGTAATGTAACCCTGTAGATGATGTAATGTGACCCCTGTAGATGATGCAATGTGACCCTGTATATGCTTTAATGTGACCCTGTATATGTTGTAATGTGACCCTGTAGATGTTTTAATGTGAATCTGTAGATGATGTAATGTGACCCTGTAGATGATGTAATGTGACCCTGTAGATGATGTAATATGGCCATGTAGATGTTGTAATGTGAATCTGTAGATGATGTAATGTGACCCTGTAGATGATGTAATGTAACCTTGTAGATGATGTAATGTGACCCTGCAGATGATGTGACCCTGTAGATGTTGTAATGTGACCCTGTAGATGATGTGACCCTGTAGATGATGTGACCCTGTAGATGTTGTAATGTGACCCTGTAGATGATGTGACCCTGTAGATGATGTGACCCTGTAGATGTTGTAATGTGACCCTGTAGATGATGTGACCCTGTAGATGATGTGACCATGTGACCCTGTAGATGTTGTAATGTAACCTGTAGATGCTGTAATGTGACCCTGTAGATGATGTAATGTGACCCTGTAGATGATGTAATGTCACCCTGTAGATGTTGTAATGTGACCCCTGTAGATGATGTAATGTGACCCCTGTATATGTTGTAATGTGACACTGTAGATGCTGTAATGTCACCCTGTAGATGATGTAATGTGACCCCTGTAGATGATGTAATGTGACCCCTGTAGATGTTGTAATGCGACCCCTGTAGATGATGTAATGTGACCGTGTAGATGTTGTAATGTGACCCTGTAGATGATGTAATGTGACCCTGTAGATGATGTAATGTGACCATGTAGATGATGTGACCATGTAGATGTTGTAATGTGACCATGTAGATGATGTAATGTGACCCTGTAGATGATGTAATGTGACCTGTAGATGATGTAATGTGACCATGTAGATGATGTAATGTGACCATGTAGATGATGTAATGTGACCTGTAGATGATGTAATGTGACCATGTAGATGATGTAATGTGACCCTGTAGATGATGTAATGTGACCATGTAGATGATGTAATGTGACCTGTAGATGATGTAATGTGACCATGTAGATAATGTAATGTGACCCTGTAGATGATGTAATGTGACCCTGTAGATGATGTGACCTGTAGATGTTGTAATGTGACCATGTAGATGATGTAATGTGACCCTGTAGATGATGTAATGTGACCCTGTAGATGTTGTAATGTGACCCTGTAGATGATGTAATGTGACCCTGTAGATGATGTAATGTGACCCTGTAGATGATGTAATGTGACCCTGTAGATGATGTAATGTGACCCTGTAGATGATGTAATGTGACCATGTAGATGATGTAATGTGACCCTGTAGATGATGTAATGTGACCCTGTAGATGATGTAATGTAACCCTGTAGATGATGTAATGTGACCCCTGTAGATGATGTAAGGTGACCCTGTAGATGTTGTAATGTGACCCTGTAGATGATGTAATGTGACCCTGTAGATGTTGTATTGTGACCCTGGAGATGATGTGACCTTGTAGATGTTGTAATGTGACCGTGTAGATGATGTAATGTGACCCTGTAGATGATGTAATGTGACCCTGTAGATGATGCAATGTGGCCGTGTAGATGATGCAATGTGGCCATGCAGATGATGTAATGTGGCCCTGTAGATGATGTAATGTGGCCATGTAGATGTTGTAATGTGACCCTGTAGATGATGTAATGTGACCCTGTAGATGATGTAATGTGACCCTGTAGATGTTGTAATGTGACCCTGTAGATGTTGTAATGTGACCCTGTAGATGATGTAATATAACCCTGTAGATGATGTAATGTGGCCCCTGTAGATGATGTAATGTGACCATGTAGATGATGTAATGTGACCCTGTAGACGATGTGACCCTGTAGATGTTGTAATGTGACCCTGTAGATGATGTAATGTAACCCTGTAGATGATGTAATGTGGCCCCTGTAGATGATGTAATGTGACCATGTAGATTATGTAATGTGACCCTGTAGATTATGTAATGTAACCCTGTAGATGATGTAATGTGGCCATGTAGATGTTGTAATGTGACCACGTAGATGTTGTAATGTGACCATGTAGATGTTGTAATGTGACCCTGTAGATGTTGTAATGTGAATCAGTAGATGTTGTTATGTGACCCTGTAGATGATGTCATGTAACCCTGTAGATGATGTAATGTGACCCCGGTAGATGATGCAATGTGACCCTGTATATGTTTTAATGTGACCTTGTATATGTTGTAATGTGACCCTGTAGATGTTTTAATGTGAATCTGTAGATGATGTAATGTGACCCTGTATATGTTTTAATGTGACCCTGTATATGTTGTAATGTGACCCTGTAGATGTTTTAATGTGAATCTGTAGATGATGTAACGTGACCCTGTAGATGATGTAATGTGACCCTGTAGATGATGTAATGTGGCCATGTAGATGTTGTAATGTGAATCTGTAGATGATGTAATGTGACCCTGTAGATGATGTAATGTAACCTTGTAGATGATGTAATGTGACCCTGTAGATGATGTGACCCTGTAGATCTTGTAATGTGACCCTGTAGATGATGTGACCCTGTAGATGACGTGACCCTGTATATGTTGTAATGTGACCCTGTAGATGCTGTAATGTGACCCTGTAGATGATGTAATGTGACCCTGTAGATGATGTAATGTGACCCCTGTAGATGTTGTAATGTGACCCCTGTAGATGATGTAATGTGACCCTGTAGATGATGTAATGTGACCATGTAGATGATGTAATGTGACCCTGTAGATGATGTAATGTGACCCTGTAGATGATGTAATGTGGCCCCTGTAGATGACGTAATGTGACCCTGTATATGATGTAATGTGAATCTGTAGATGATGTAATGTGACCCTGTAGATGATGTAATGTAACCTTGTAGATGATGTAATGTGACCCTGCAGATGATGTGACCCTGTAGATGTTGTAATGTGACCCTGTAGATGATGTGACCCTGTAGATGATGTGACCCTGTAGATGTTGTAATGTGACCCTGTAGATGATGTGACCCTGTAGATGATGTGACCCTGTAGATGTTGTAATGTGACCCTGTAGATGATGTGACCCTGTAGATGATGTGACCCCTGTAGATGTTGTAATGTGACCCTGTAGATGCTGTAATGTGACCCTGTAGATGATGTAATGTGACCCTGTAGATGATGTAATGTGACCCCTGTAGATGTTGTAATGTGACCCTGTAGATGATGTAATGTGACCCCTGTATATGTTGTAATGTGACACTGTAGATGCTGTAATGTCACCCTGTAGATGATGTAATGTGACCCCTGTAGATGATGTAATGTGACCCTGTAGATGTTGTAATGTGACCCCTAGATGTTGTAATGTGACCGTGTAGATGATGTAATGTGACCCTGTAGATGATGTAATGTGACCCTGTAGATGATGTAATGTAGCCATGTAGATGTTGTAATGTGCCATGTAGATGTTGTAATGTGACCCTGTAGATGTTGTAATGTGACCATGTAGATGATGTAATGTGACCATGTAGATGATGTAATGTGACCATGTAGATGATGTAATGTGACCATGTAGATGATGTAATGTGACCCTGTAGATGATGTAATGTGACCATGTAGATGATGTAATGTGACCATGTAGATGATGTAATGTGACCATGTAGATGATGTAATGTGACCATGTAGATATGTAATGTGACCCTGTAGATGATGTAATGTGACCATGTAGATGATGTAATGTGATGTAGATGATGTAATGTGACCATGTAGATGATGTAATGTGACCCTGTAGATGATGTAATGTGACCCTGTAGATGATGTGATGTGGCCATGTAGATGTTGTAATGTGACCCTGTAGATGATGTAATGTGGCCATGTAGATGTTGTAATGTGACCCTGTAGATGATGTAATGTGACCCTGTAGATATTGTAATGTGACCCTGTAGATGATGTAATGTGACCCTGTAGATGATGTAATGTGACCCTGTAGAGATTGAAATGTGACCATGTAGATGATGTAATGTGACCCTGTAGATGATGTAATGTGACCCTGTAGATGATGTAATGTGACCCTGTAGATGATGTAATGTGACCCCTGTAGATGATGTAAGGTGACCCTGTAGATGTTGTAATGTGACCCTGTAGATGATGTAATGTGACCCTGTAGATGTTGTATTGTGACCCTGGAGATGATGTGACCTTGTAGATGTTGTAATGTGACCGTGTAGATGATGTAATGTGACCCTGTAGATGATGTAATGTGACCCTGTAGATGATGTAATGTGACCGTGTAGATGATGTAATGTGACCCTGTAGATGATGTAATGTGACCCTGTAGATGATGTAATGTGACCCTGTAGATGTTGTAATGTGACCCTGTAGATGATGTAATGTGACCCTGTAGATGATGTAATGTGACCCTGTAGATGTTGTAATGTGACCCTGTAGATGTTGTAATGTGACCCTGTAGATGATGTAATGTGACCCTGTAGATGATGTAATGTGACCCTGTAGATGATGTAATGTGACCATGTAGATGATGTAATGTGACCGTGTAGATGTTGTAATGTGACCCTGTAGATGATGTAATGTGACCCTGTAGATGATGTAATGTGACCCCTGTAGATGATGTAATGTGACCATGTAGATGATGTAATGTGACCCTGTAGATGATGTAATGTGACCCTGTAGATGATGTAATGTGACCATGTAGATGTTGTAATGTGACCCAGATGTTGTAATGTGACCATGTAGATGTTGTAATGTGACCCTGTAGATGTTGTAATGTGAATCAGTAGATGTTGTTATGTGACCCTGTAGATGATGTCATGTAACCCTGTAGATGATGTAATGTGACCCCGGTAGATGATGCAATGTGACCCTGTATATGTTTTAATGTGACCTTGTATATGTTGTAATGTGACCCTGTAGATGTTTTAATGTGAATCTGTAGATGATGTAATGTGACCCTGTATATGTTTTAATGTGACCCTGTATATGTTGTAATGTGACCCTGTAGATGTTTTAATGTGAATCTGTAGATGATGTAACGTGACCCTGTAGATGATGTAATGTGACCCTGTAGATGATGTAATGTGGCCATGTAGATGTTGTAATGTGAATCTGTAGATGATGTAATGTGACCCTGTAGATGATGTAATGTAACCTTGTAGATGATGTAATGTGACCCTGTAGATGATGTGACCCTGTAGATCTTGTAATGTGACCCTGTAGATGATGTGACCCTGTAGATGATGTGACCCTGTATATGTTGTAATGTGACCCTGTAGATGCTGTAATGTGACCCTGTAGATGATGTAATGTGACCCTGTAGATGATGTAATGTGACCCCTGTAGATGTTGTAATGTGACCCCTGTAGATGATGTAATGTGACCCTGTAGATGATGTAATGTGACCATGTAGATGATGTAATGTGACCCTGTAGATGATGTAATGTGACCCTGTAGATGATGTAATGTGGCCCCTGTAGATGACGTAATGTGACCCTGTAGATGATGTAATGTGACCCTGTAGATGATGTAATGTGACCCTGTAGAGATTGTAATGTGACCATGTAGATGATGTAATGTGACCCTGTAGATGATGTAATGTGACCCTGTAGATGATGTAATGTAACCCTGTAGATGATGTAATGTGACCCCTGTAGATGATGTAATGTGACCCTGTAGATGTTGTAATGTGACCCTGCTGATGATGTAATGTGACCATGTAGATGATGTAATGTGACCCTGTAGATGATGTAATGTGACCCTGTAGATGTTGTAATGTGACCCTGTAGATGATGTGACCCTGTATATGTTGTAATGTGACCGTGTAGATGATGTAATGTGACCCTGTAGATGATGTAATGTGACCCTGTAGATGATGCAATGTGGCCGTGTAGATGATGCAATGTGGCCATGTAGATGATGTAATGTGACCCTGTAGATGATGTAATGTGGCCATGTAGATGTTGTAATGTGACCCTGTAGATGTTGTAATGTGACCCTGTAGATGATGTAATGTGACCATGTAGATGATGTAATGTGACCCTATAGATGTTGTAATGTGACCCTGTAGATGTTGTAATGTGACCCTGTAGATGATGTAATGTAACCCTGTAGATGATGTAATGTGGCCCCTGTAGATGATGTAATGTGACCATGTAGATGATGTAATGTGACCCTGTAGATGATGTGACCCTGTAGATGTTGTAATGTGACCCTGTAGATGATGTAATGTAACCCTGTAGATGATGTAATGTGGCCCCTGTAGATGATGTAATGTGACCATGTAGATGATGTAATGTGACCCTGTAGATTATGTAATGTAACCCTGTAGATGATGTAATGTGGCCATGTAGATGTTGTAATGTGACCACGTAGATGTTGTAATGACCATGTAGATGTTGTAATGTGACCCTGTAGATGTTGTAATGTGAACAGTAGATGTTGTAATGTGACCCTGTAGATGATGTAATGTACCCTGTAGATGATGTAATGTGACCCCTGTAGATGATGCAATGTGACCCTGTATATGTTTTAATGTGACCCTGTATATGTTGTAATGTGACCCTGTAGATGTTGTAATGTGAATCAGTAGATGTTGTAATGTGACCCTGTAGATGATGTAATGTAACCCTGTAGATGATGTAATGTGACCCCTGTAGATGATGCAATGTGACCCTGTATATGTTTTAATGTGACCCTGTATATGTTGTAATGTGACCCTGTAGATGTTTTAATGTGAATCTGTAGATGATGTAATGTGACCCTGTAGATGATGTAATGTGACCCTGTAGATGATGTAATGTGGCCATGTAGATGTTGTAATGTGAATCTGTAGATGATGTAATGTGACCCTGTAGATGATGTAATGTAACCTTGTAGATGATGTAATGTGACCCTGTAGATAATGTGACCCTGTAGATGTTGTAATGTGACCCTGCAGATGATGTGACCCTGTAGATGATGTAATGTGACCCTGTAGAGATTGTAATGTGACCATGTAGATGATGTAATGTGACCCTGTAGATGATGTAATGTGACCCTGTAAATGATGTAATGTAACCCTGTAGATGATGTAATGTGACCCCTGTAGATGATGTAATGTGACCCTGTAGATGTTGTAATGTGACCCTGCTGATGATGTAATGTGACCATGTAGATGATGTAATGTGACCCTGTAGATGATGTAATGTGACCCTGTAGATGTTGTAATGTGACCCTGTAGATGATGTGACCCTGTATATGTTGTTATATGACCGTGTAGATGATGTAATGTGACCCTGTAGATGATGTAATGTGACCCTGTAGATGATGCAATGTGGCCGTGTAGATGATGCAATGTGGCCATGTAGATGATGTAATGTGACCCTGTAGATGATGTAATGTGGCCATGTAGATGTTGTAATGTGACCCTGTAGATGTTGTAATGTGACCCTGTAGATGATGTAATGTGACCATGTAGATGATGTAATGTGACCCTATAGATGTTGTAATGTGACCCTGTAGATGTTGTAATGTGACCCTGTAGATGTTGTAATGTGACCCTGTAGATGATGTAATGTAACCCTGTAGATGATGTAATGTGGCCCCTGTAGATGATGTAATGTGACCCTGTAGATGATGTGACCCTGTAGATGTTGTAATGTGACCCTGTAGATGATGTAATGTAACCCTGTATATGATGTAATGTGGCCCCTGTAGATGATGTAATGTGACCATGTAGATGATGTAATGTGACCCTGTAGATTATGTAATGTAACCCTGTAGATGATGTAATGTGGCCATGTAGATGTTGTAATGTGACCACGTAGATGTTGTAATGTGACCATGTAGATGTTGTAATGTGACCCTGTAGATGTTGTAATGTGAATCAGTAGATGTTGTAATGTGACCCTGTAGATGATGTAATGTAACCCTGTAGATGATGTAATGTGACCCTGTAGATGATGTAATGTGACCCTGTAGATGTTTTAATGTGACCCTGTAGATGTTGTAATGTGACCCTGTAGATGTTGTAATGTGACCAGTAGATGTTGTAATGTGACCCTGTAGATGATGTAATGTGACCCTGTAGATGATGTAATGTGACCCCTGTAGATGATGCAATGTGACCCTGTATATGTTTTAATGTGACCCTGTATATGTTGTAATGTGACCCTGTAGATGTTTTAATGTGAATCTGTAGATGATGTAATGTGACCCTGTAGATGATGTAATGTGACCCTGTAGATGATGTAATGTGGCCATGTAGATGTTGTAATGTGAATCTGTAGATGATGTAATGTGACCCTGTAGATGATGTAATGTAACCTTGTAGATGATGTAATGTGACCCTGTAGATGATGTGACCCTGTAGATGTTGTAATGTGACCCTGCAGATGATGTGACCCTGTAGATGATGTGACCCTGTAGATGTTGTAATATGACCCTGTAGATGATGTGACCCTGTATATGATGTGACCCCTGTAGATGTTGTAATGTGACCCTGTAGATGCTGTAATGTGACCCTGTAGATGATGTAATGTGACCCTGTAGATGATGTAATGTGACCCCTGTAGATGTTGTAATGTGACCCCTGTAGATGATGTAATGTGACCCATGTATATGTTGTAATGTGACCCTGTAGATGATGTAATGTGGCCATGTAGATGATGTAATGTGGCCATGTAGATGTTGTAATGTGAATCTGTAGATGATGTAATGTGACCCTGTAGATGATGTAATGTAACCTTGTAGATGATGTAATGTGACCCTGTAGATGATGTGACCCTGTAGATCTTGTAATGTGACCCTGTAGATGATGTGACCCTGTAGATGATGTGACCCTGTATATGTTGTAATGTGACCCTGTAGATGCTGTAATGTGACCCTGTAGATGATGTAATGTGACCCTGTAGATGATGTAATGTGACCCCTGTAGATGTTGTAATGTGACCCCTGTAGATGAT
>CM026398.1:35907047-35936204 GCA_014843695.1 Archivesica marissinica
AGGTTAACTGTAAACATGAAGTGATCTATTTGTGACATTAAAATGTTTAAATGTGTGTGAGGTTAACTGTAAACATGAAGTGATCATATATTTGTGACATTAAAATGTTTAAATGTGTATGAGGTTAACTGTAAACATGAAGTGATCTATTTGTGACATTAAAATGTTTAAATGTGTGTGAGGTTAACTGTAAACATGAAGTGATCATATATTTGTGACATTAAAATGTTTAAATGTGTATGAGGTTAACTGTAAACATGAAGTGATCTATTTGTGACATTAAAATGTTTAAATGTGTGTGAGGTTAACTGTAAACATGAAGTGATCTATTTATGACATTAAAATGTTTAAATGTGTGTGAGGTTAACTGTAAACAAAAAGTGATCTATTTGTGACATTAAAATGTTTAAATGTGTGTGAGGTTAACTGTAAACATGAAGTGATCTATTTGTGACATTAAAATGTTTAAATGTGTGAGGTTAACTGTAAACATGAAGTGATCTATTTGTGACATTAAAATGTTTAAATGTGTGTGAGGTTAACTGTAAACATGAAGTGGGTGCTTAAAATTACTTTCTATGTTGTTCCAAATGCAACACTATATGTGCATTAACACTGTTACCTGGCACCCACCGGGTAACTGATGCACAGTGTATATATGTGCATTAACACTGTTACCTGGCACCCACCGGGTAACTGATGCACAGTGTATATATGTGCATTAACACTGTTACCTGGCACCCACCGGGTAACTGATGCACAGTGTGTATATATGTGCATTAACACTGTTACCTGGCACCCACCGGGTAACTGATGCACAGTGTATATATGTGCATTAACACTGTTACCTGGCACCCACCGGGTAACTGATGCACAGTGTATATATGTGCATTAACACTGGTACCTAATACCCACCGGGTAACTGATGCACAGTGTATATATGTGCATTAACACTGGTACCTGGTACCCACCGGGTAACTGATGCACAGTGTCTGTTACCTGGCACCCACCGGGTAACTGATGCACAGTGTGTATATATGTGCATTAACACTGTTACCTGGCACCCACCGGGTAACTGATGCACAGTGTATATATGTGCATTAACACTGTTACCTGGCACCCACCGGGTAACTGATGCACAGTGTATATATGTGCATTAACACTGTTACCTGGTACCCACCGGGTAACTGATGCACAGTGTGTATATATGTGCATTAACACTGGTACCTGGTACCCACCGGGTAACTGATGCACAGTGTATATATGTGCATTAACACTGGTACCTGGTACCCACCGGGTAACTGATGCACAGTGTATATATGTGCATTAACACTGGTACCTGGTACCCACCGGGTAACTGATGCACAGTGTATATATGTGCATTAACACTGGTACCTGGTACCCACCGGGTAACTGATGCACAGTGTATATATGTGCATTAACACTGGTACCTGGTACCCACCGGGTAACTGATGCACAGTGTATATATGTGCATTAACACTGGTACCTGGTACCCACCGGGTAACTGATGCACAGTGTATATATGTGCATTAACACTGGTACCTGGTACCCACCGGGTAACTGATGCACAGTGTATATATGTGCATTAACACTGGTACCTGGTACCCACGGGTAACTGATGCACAGTGTATATATGTGCATTAACACTGGTACCTGGTACCCACCGGGTAACTGATGCACAGTGTATATATGTGCATTAACACTGGTACCTGGTACCCACCGGGTAACTGATGCACAGTGTATATATGTGCATTAACACTGGTACCTGGTACCCACCGGGTAACTGATGCACAGTGTATATATGTGCATTAACACTGGTACCTGGTACCCACCGGGTAACTGATGCACAGTGTGTATATATGTGCATTAACACTGGTACCTGGACCCACGGGTAACTGATGCACAGTGTATATATGTGCATTAACACTGGTACCTGTACCCACCGGGTAACTGATGCACAGTGTATATATGTGCATTAACACTGGTACCTGGTACCCACCGGGTAACTGATGCACAGTGTATATATGTGCATTAACACTGGTACCTGGTACCCACCGGGTAACTGATGCACAGTGTATATATGTGCATTAACACTGGTACCTGGTACCCACCGGGTAACTGATGCACAGTGTGTATATATGTGCATTAACACTGGTACCTGGTACCCACCGGGTAACTGATGCACAGTGTGTATATATGTGCATTAACACTGGTACCTGGCACCCATCGGGTAACTGATGCACAGTGTGTATATATGTGCATTAACACTGGTACCTGGTACCCACCGGGTAACTGATGCACAGTGTGTATATATGTGCATTAACACTGGTACCTGGCACCCACCGGGTAACTGATGCACAGTGTGTATATATGTGCATTAACACTGGTACCTGGCACCCACCGGGTAACTGATGCACAGTGTGTATATATGTGCATTAACACTGGTACCTGGCACCCACCGGGTAACTGATGCACAGTGTGTATATATGTGCATTAACACTGGTACCTGGCACCCACCGGGTAACTGATGCACAGTGTGTATATATGTGCATTAACACTGGTACCTGGCACCCACCGGGTAACTGATGCACAGTGTGTATATATGTGCATTAACACTGGTACCTGGCACCCACCGGGTAACTGATGCACAGTGTGTATATATGTGCATTAACACTGGTACCTGGCACCCACCGGGTAACTGATGCACAGTGTGTATATATGTGCATTAACACTGGTACCTGGCACCCACCGGGTAACTGATGCACAGTGTGTATATATGTGCATTAACACTGGTACCTGGCACCCACCGGGTAACTGATGCACAGTGTGTATATATGTGCATTAACACTGGTACCTGGCACCCACCGGGTAACTGATGCACAGTGTGTATATGTGCATTAACACTGGTACCTGGCACCCACTGGTAACTGATGCACAGTGTGTATATATGTGCATTAACACTGGTACCTGGCACCCACCGGGTAACTGATGCACAGTGTGTATATATGTGCATTAACACTGGTACCTGGTACCCACCGGGTAACTGATGCACAGTGTGTATATATGTGCATTAACACTGGTACCTGGCACCCACCGGGTAACTGATGCACAGTGTGTATATATGTGCATTAACACTGGTACCTGGCACCCACTGAGTAACTGATGCACAGTGTGTATATATGTGCATTAACACTGGTACCTGGCACCCACCGGGTAACTGATGCACAGTGTGTATATATGTGCATTAACACTGGTACCTGGCACCCACTGAGTAACTGATGCACAGTGTGTGTATATGTGCATTAACACTGGTACCTGGTACCCACCGGGTAACTGATGCACAGTGTGTATTACAGCTATGTGTAACATTGTACCTTGTCTCGGAACTCATCCATAAAGCCTTTAAATGCTGCTAGGTCAGAGCACCTAACTATCTCCGCCCATGATTTATCTGACAGCCACCCTGAGGCCGGGTTAGGAAATGGATTCTCCAAAGCTAAGCCGCCTGTCAACAGGAAACGCCATTCCATATCATCTATGGTACCACTGTAATAGAACAATCCATATCATCTATGGTACCACTGTAATAGAACATTCCATATCATCTATGGTACCACTGTAATAGAACATTCCATATCATCTATGGTACCACTGTAATAGAACATTCCATGTCATCTATGGTACCACTGTAATAGAACATTCCATATAATCTATGGTACCACTGTAATAAAACATCTAATATCATCTATGGTACCACTGTAATAGAACATCTAATATCATCTATGGTACCACTGTAATAGAACATTCCATATCATCTATGGTACCACTGTAATAGAACATCTAATATTATCTATGGTACCACTGTAATAGAACATTCCATATCATCTATGGTGCCACTGTAATAGAACATTCCATATCATCTATGGTACCACTGTAATAGAACATTCCATATCATCTATGGTACCACTGTAATAGAACATCTAATATTATCTATGGTACCACTGTAATAAAACATCTAATATCATCTCAGGGCGTTCATTTGACCCGAGCTCCCGGGTTTTGACGCACGAAAATTGATAAAGACGCATGTTTGACTCTTGGTGAACATGCCCCGAGAGTCAACTTTGACCCGGGGCGTTGATCGGTCATGCGTCATCAAATATTTTCTCAGTGGAGTAATTATCAAAATATGTCTGTCTACGAGGTCGAAGACCGTAATCGTTCATATATAAAATGCAGTTATTTTCATCTAAAGTCTGCTGCATTTCGTTATGAACACGATCGTGATTTACGAGGGACTCACAATCGGACAAATGGCGTCTAGGCAAACTTTACGTAAAATCTTTATCTCAACCAGCCAATCAGAATATAGTATCAACCACGCATAAAGCGCCTTCATCACTTGCGCCGCCCAGGGTTAGGTTCAAAACGCGTGGTTGATGTCATTATTCAGTTGGGTGGTTGAGAAAAAAGGCTTACCCAAACTTTAGTATCAAAGGGAAATAAATCTTTAATAATGTTTCTCTAATACCTGTACGGCTCGGTATTTTTCCGGTAAAAATTAGTTTTTATCAAAAGACAATTATTATTGATTGTCACAATAAACACCTTTAGCAAGTTTTGCAAACAACCAATTACCGTTTGTGTTGTTTGCCATCATATGTGCTGCTAATCATGAGAAGTTTAAGTAGGTGTTGACATTATGTGTATTGTCAATGTACAATCGGCATAGATAAAACGGTGTTTTTGTAACACGTGTATTGTCAATAATAAGTTGTCTGCTATTTGAGAAGCTTATAGTGGGCCACTGATATAGAAATTATAGGCCGGAATCATTTGATGATGTCGGTGAGTAAAAGTACTTTTGCTATTGTTTGTTACAGATTTCTATGGGGTATTCATTGTGTGCACCACCCATTAATCATTTCATTGTTTTTACATTATTCCTTCATTTTCTGGAGAATATTCCTAAATCATTCCTAGTTATATTTTCAATCAGATCGGAGATAAAAAATTAAAAGAGTATCAGTTTTAGAAATTAAATCTTAAATATGGTTCAGAAAAGTCTTAGTCACTTCGGAATTGGCACACCCAGCAAACGTAAGCTGAGTGGTAGTGTTAGTGAACCTGGGACACCTAAACGCCATAAAGTAGACTGTGACACTCCTAAGTCTAAAGTGAAAAGAAAATTCAGGTCTCAGTAGCTTAATAAATTTGAGTGGCTGGAAATGAAACAAACTGATGATCAGATTCTGTTGTATTGTACTTGGTGTAGAGATGCTAAAAAGAAAAATCCCTTCGCTAACAGTGGTAGCACGAACCTACAAAAATTACATGTACGTAAAGTACCAACATGCATATATTTGACTTGAAAATTCCAGCTTGACTCTTGAAAATTCCTGTTTGACTCTTGAGATTTTGACCTCAAGGGTCATTGACTCTTGAGTTTCAAAGTCTAGTGAACGCCCTGCATCTATGGTACCACTGTAATAGAACATTCCATATCATCTATGGTACCACTGTAATAGAACATTCCATATCATCTATGGTACCACTGTAATAGAACATTCCATATCATCTATGGTACCACTGTAATAGAACATTCCATATAATCTATGGTACCACTGTAATAGAACATTCCATATCATATATGGTACCACTGTAATAGAATATTCCATATCATCTATGGTACCACTGTAATAGAACATCTAATATTATCTATGGTACCACTGTAATAGAACATCTAATATTATCTATGGTACCACTGTAATAGAACATTCCATGTCATCTATGGTACCACTGTAATAGAACATCTAATATTATCTATGGTACCACTGTAATAGAACATTCCATATCATCTATGGTACCACTGTAATAGAACATCTAATATTATCTATGGTACCACTGTAATAGAACATTCCATATCATATATGGTACCACTGTAATAGAACATTCCATATCATCTATGGTACCACTGTAATAGAACATCTAATATTATCTATGGTACCACTGTAATAGAACATTCCATATCATCTATGGTACCACTGTAATAGAACATTCTACATCATCTATGGTACCACTGTAATAGAACAGTCCATATCATCTATGGTACCACTGTAATAGAACATCTAATATCATCTATGGTACCACTGTAATAGAACATTCCATAGCATCTATGGTACCACTGTAATAGAACATCTAATATCATCTATGGTACCACTGTAATAGAACAATCAATCATCATACATTGATCATGTTATTGAAAGAAACAACTTTGGTTAACAGAGACAAAATTAAACCTCATATATACATTAAATAATAATGTAAAAGACATGGGAGTTTTATGGTGAAAAAACATGAAGGAGGTGGGAGTTCTGATTCTGTACAAGATAAAGGGGGTGGGAGCTTTGATTCTGTACAAGATAAAGGGGGTGGGATATCTGATTCTGTACAAGATAAAGGAGGTGGGAGCTTTGATTATGTACAAGATAAAGGAGGTGGGAGTTGTGATTATGTACAAGATAAAGGGGGCGGGAGCTGTGATTATGTACAAGATAAAGGGGGTGGGAGCTGTGATTTTGTACAAGATAAAGGGGGTGGGAGCTGTGATTATGTACAAGGTAAAGGAGGTGGGAGTTCTGATTCTGTACAAGATATAGGGGGTGGGATCTGTGATTATGTACTAGATAAAGGGGGTGGGAGCTGTGATTATGTACAAGATAAAGGAGGTGGGAGATCTGATTCTGTACAAGACAAAGGAGGTGGGAGATCTGATTCTGTACAAGATAAAGGGGGTGGGAGATCTGATTATGTACAAGATAAAGGAGGTGGGAGATCTGATTATGTACAAGATAAAGGGGGTGGGAGATCTGATTATGTACAAGATAAAGAGGGTGGGAGATCTGATTATGTACAAGATAAAGGGGGTGGGAGATCTGATTATGTACAAGATAAAGGGGGTGGGAGATCTGATTATGTACAAGATAAAGGGGGTGTGAGATCTGATTATGTACAAGATAAAGGGGGTGGGAGATCTGATATACTTACGAGGCTTTAGCAATGCTAACACAGAGGATGAAGGAGAAGAGGAGTTTGTCCTTCTCAAAGAGGGATCGACACACATTCTTGTATATACTGTATGTGAAATGCTTGTTCAGGTTCTCCAATCTCTCCTCTAATACAACAGATGGTGTGCTGTTGATAATTGACTGAAAACAAACAACCATACTCAATCACAGATATTACTCTGTTTCTATTAACTCCCTTAACCCATTTCATTCTGTATACATTTAAAGGCTTTTGCAAACAACATAGATCCAGATCAGCCAACATAGCCAAGTGTCTTAGCAAGATCATCTGAATAGCAAACAGCATAGAGCCTGATCAGACCGAACGTTCCGTGGCAGCTGATCTGGCTCTAATTTCTTTGCAAATACTGTTTGAACGGTATCCAGAATGAAATGGGTTAAGCATATATACATAAGAGTCTGATATGTGCGGAAATGTACATTGGTCCTTTTAATTGGAATCCTTTGTTTTTACTGTTATTCCCTAATCAGATGTTGTGGTATGATACAATTAACGTATTTTTATCAAAATCACGTTAATTAATTGATATATAATGCTTACAGTAAGTAAAGTATCCAATGGATATAATGTTGGACATATGTCGAGATTTAATAATTGTAAGATGGTACAATTATCCTCCTTAAAAGAGTATTCAGGGGACAGTATTCTGCAACTGACCAATATCTCTGACTGGTGCAAAATTACAGAAATGAGAACAGTTATTGTCTGCTTCTAGGAAGAAATAATTACAAATAATACATATATACAAAAATTGTAACTTTGTCTTAAGAAATTATTACATACAGTCAAACCTGTGTTAGTGGTCACCTGTATTAAGCAGCCAACCTGTATTAAGTAGCCAGTTTCCAGATTCCCAATATCTTGCTTTATTATACATTTGACCTCTATTAAGCAGCCACCTGTGCTAAGCAGCCACTTTCTGTGACTCCCTTGGCTGGCTGCTTAAGACGGTTTGACTGTATACCATTTGAGACATAAGCAAATGAGTACACTGGAATCAAAAACAGAGCTTAACCCTTAAAATGTTGAACAAATTGGAAGGAATGTGCATGCAACATAGATCCAGATCAGCCGGTTTCCTATTCAGCCAAATGTTTTAGTTCCACCATCCGAATAGCAAACAGCATAGAGCCTGATCAGACGGCACATTTGCAAAAGCAACTTTAGTTGCGATTAGCAGGTTACATTATGAACCTGTGAATGTGTCTGACACAGAATGTACCAAGGTAAAGAACAGTCATCCCCAACAGAAATATTACAGATTTAAGGTTACATAACTCCATTTACAATCATTCAACTCAATAATCTTGACAAAATGTGCATTAAATACTGATATTTACCTACAAAGTTTGAAGACATTTTGTAAATTTTTTTACATGATAGCATATTAACTGAAATGTTGGACAGTCATGAATTCCAAACATAACATTTGCTAAATCACATTAGGTAGTGTCTGTGATCATAAAAATACTCTGTGAGTAATGCCACTGTTGCTAGAATGGCTGCTGTTGTTAGATTTCATTGGGCATTGCAATATCAAAATACTCCAGGAAAATGGCTGCTGTTGTTAGATTTCATTGGGCATTGCAATATCACAAGACTCCAGGATAATGGCTGCGGTTGCTAGATTTCATTGGGCATTGCAATATCAAAAGACTCCAGGAAAATGGCTGCTGTTGTTAGATTTCAGTGGGCATTGCAATATCACAACACTCCAGGATAATGGCTGCTGTTGCTAGATTTCATTGGGCATTGCAATATCACAAGACTCCAGGATAATGGCTGCTGTTGCTAGATTTCATTGGGCATTGCAATATCACAAGACTCCAGGATAATGGCTGCTGTTGCTAGATTTCATTGGGCATTGCAACATCACAAGACTCCAGGAAAATGGCCGCTGTTGCTAGATTTCATTGGGCATTGCAATATCACAAGACTCCAGGAAAATGGCTGCTGTTGCTAGATTTCATTGGGCATTGCAACATCACAAGACTCCAAGAAAATGGCCGCTGTTGCTAGATTTCATTGGGCATTGCAACATCACAAGACTCCAGAAAAATGGCCGCTGTTGCTAGATTTCATTGGGCATTGCAACATCACAAGACTCCAGGAAAATGGCTGCAGTTGCTAGATTTCATTGGGCATTGCAACATCACAAGACTCCAGGAAAATGGTTGCTGTTGCTAGATTTCGATTGGGCATTGCAACATCATAAGACTCCAGGAAAATGGTTGCTGTTGCTAGATTTCATTGGGCATTGCAATATCACAAGACTCCAGGAAAATGGCTGCTGTTGCTAGATTTCATTGGGCATTGCAACATCACAAGACTCCAGGGAAATGGTTGCTGTTGCTAGATTTCATTGGGCATTGCAACATCACAAGACTCCAGGAAAATGGTTGCTGTTGCTAGATTTCATTGGGCATTGCAACATCACAAGACTCCAGGAAAATGGTTGCTGTTGCTAGATTTCATTGGGCATTGCAACATCACAAGACTCCAGGAAAATGGCTGCTGTTGCTAGATTTCATTGGGCATTGCAATATCACAAGACTCCAGGAAAATGGCTGCTGTTGCTAGATTTCATTGGGCATTGCAACAACACAAGACTCCAGGAAAATGGTTGCTGTTGCTAGATTTCATTGGGCATTGCAATATCACAAGACTCCAGGAAAATGGCCGCTGTTGCTAGATTTCGATTGGGCATTGCAATATCACAAGACTCCAGGATAATGGCTGCTGTTGCTAGATTTCGATTGGGCATTGCAACATCACAAGACTCCAGGAAAATGGCCGCTGTTGCTAGATTTCATTGGGCATTGCAACATCACAAGATTCCAGGAAAATGGCTGCTGTTGCTAGATTTCATTGGGCATTGCAACATTACAAGACTCCAGGAAAATGGCTGCAGTTGCTAGATTTCATTGGGCATTGCAACATCACAAGACTCCAGGAAAATGGCTGCAGTTGCTAGATTTCATTGGGCATTGCAACATCACAAGACTCCAGGAAAATGGCTGCTGTTGCTAGATTTCATTGGGCATTGCAACATCACAAGACTCCAGGAAAATGGCTGCTGTTGCTAGATTTCGATTGGGCATTGCAACATCAAAAGACTCCAGGAAAATGGCCGCTGTTGCTAGATTTCATTGGGCATTGCAACATCACAAGATTCCAGGAAAATGGCTGCTGTTGCTAGATTTCATTGGGCATTGCAACATTACAAGACTCCAGGAAAATGGCCGCTGTTGTTAGATTTCATTGGGCATTGCAACATCACAAGACTCCAGGAAAATGGCTGCAGTTGCTAGATTTCATTGGGCATTGCAACATCACAAGACTCCAGGAAAATGGCTGCAGTTGCTAGATTTCATTGGGCATTGCAACATCACAAGACTCCAGGAAAATGGCTGCTGTTGCTAGATTTCATTGGGCATTGCAACATCACAAGACTCCAGGAAAATGGCTGCTGTTGCTAGATTTCATTGGGCATTGCAACATCACAAGACTCCAGGAAAATGGCTGCTGTTGCTAGATTTCATTGGGCATTGCAACATCACAAGACTCCAGGAAAATGGCTGCTGTTGCTAGATTTCATTGGGCATTGCAACATCACAAGACTCCAGGAAAATGGCTGCTGTTGCTAGATTTCATTGGGCATTGCAACATCACAAGACTCCAGGAAAATGGTTGCTGTTGCTAGATTTCATTGGGCATTGCAACATCACAAGACTCCAGGAAAATGGCTGCTGTTGCTAGATTTCATTGGGCATTGCAATATGACAAGACTCCAGGAAAATGGCTGCTGTTGCTAGATTTCATTGGGCATTGCAACATCACAAGACTCCAGGAAAATGGCTGCTGTTGCTAGATTTCATTGGGCATTGCAATATCACAAGACTCCAGGAAAATGGCAGCTGTTGCTAGATTTCATTGGGCATTGCAACATCACAAGACTCCAGGAAAATGGCTGCTGTTGCTAGATTTCATTGGGCATTGCAACATCACAAGACTCCAGGAAAATGGCTGCTGTTGCTAGATTTCATTGGGCATTGCAACATCATAAGACTCCAGGAAAATGGCTGCTGTTGCTAGATTTCATTGGGCATTGCAACATCACAAGACTCCAGGAAAATGGCTGCTGCCGCTAGATTAGATTGAGCATTGCAACATCACAAGACTCCAGATGATAGCTTTTATGATAGCGATGAAAGACAAGTTCTAATGACAACGTGGTCACGGCAGCTATACTGAACCTACCTGTAGGTACAGGTTGATGAACCATGTCAGTGAGTACTGGTACATAGGATCGATGTTGGCCAGGTCCGAGATGGTGAAAAACAGTATACTGCCATGCTTTGCAACCTGAAATTTACAAGTTTATATTCATTCTATTCCTGACTACATCAATAGAAACTTACCAGTTTATATCTATTCCTGACTACATCAACAGAAACTTACCAGTTTATATCTATTCCTGACTACATCAACAGAAACTTACCAGTTTATATCTATTCCTGACTACATCAACAGAAACTTACCAGTTTATATCTATTCCTGACTACATCAACAGAAACTTACCAGTTTATATCTATTCCTGACTACATCAACAGAAACTTACCAGTTTATATCTATTCCTGACTACATCAACAGAAACTTACCAGTTTATATCTATTCCTGACTACATCAACAGAAACTTACCAGTTTATATCTATTCCTGACTACATCAACAGAAACTTACCAGTTTATATCTATTCCTGACTACATCAACAGAAACTTACCAGTTTATATCTATTCCTGACTACATCAACAGAAACTTACCAGTTTATATCTATTCCTGACTACATCAACAGAAACTTACTAGTTTATATCTATTCCTGACTACATCAACGGAAACTTACCAGTTTATACGCATTGTCTCCATAACTGGAAACTTAGTGATTAATATCCATTCCTGACTTTATCGTTGTAAACTTACCAGTTTAAATCCATTCCTGTCTGCATCACTGGAAAATTAATATCCATTCCTGACATCATTAATGAAATCTTACCTGTCTATATCCTTCCTGAACTTCATCAATGGCAACTTTCCAGTTTATATCCATTCCTGACTTCATCAAAGAATACATACCAGTTTATATCCATTCCTGACTTCACCACAGAATACATACCGGTTTATATCCATTCCTGACTTCACCACAGAATACATACCTGTTTATATCCATTCCTGACTTCACCACAGAATACATACCAGTTTATATCCATTCCTGACTTCACCACAGAATACATACCAGTTTATATCCATTCCTGACTTCACCACAGAATACATACCGGTTTATATCCATTCCTGACTTCACCACAGAATACATACCAGTTTATATCCATTCCTGACTTCACCACAGAATACATACCAGTTTATATCCATTCCTGACTTCATCACAGAATACATACCAGTTTATATCCATTCCTGACTTCATCACAGAATACATACCAGTTTATATCCATTCCTGACTTCACCACAGAATACATACCAATTTATATCCATTCCTGACTTCACCACAGAATACATACCGGTTTATATCCATTCCTGACTTCACCACAGAATACATACCGGTTTATATCAATTCCTGACTTCACCACAGAATACATACCAGTTTATATCCATTCCTGACTTCACCACAGAATACATACCGGTTTATATCCATTCCTGACTTCACCACAGAATACATACCGATTTATATCCATTCCTGACTTCATCACAGAATACATACCGGTTTATATCCATTCCTGACTTCACCACAGAATACATACCGGTTTATATCCATTCCTGACTTCACCACAGAATACATACCGGTTTATATCCATTCCTGACTTCACCACAGAATACATACCGGTTTATATCCATTCCTGACTTCATCAATCTCTTTTTCTGTGTGGGAAGCAACCTTTTCCTTCTCAGAGATCTCTAACGAGAGAACTTTACTGGATGACAACACCTCAATAGCTGTCTCATCTTCTAGGATGTTACCCTAAGTATACAGAATGTGTGTGTGCATGAGGATCTGGGTTGACGTGATGATGATTGAGCTTATTTACCCTCGCCTCTAGTTTATACAAATTTATTTTAGCTCGATTACAAAACAAGTTCTTATAACTTATATTAATCACTCTCGAGTCCTCATTCCTGATGGAATCCATCGCCACGAGGGAGAGAGAAGAGGCAATATGGAATTTAAATGCCTTGCCTAAGGGGACAATCGTAACGGCTCCAGCGGGGCTCGAACTCCGGACCTGAAGCGAAGGTTAGGGTTTCCACTGCGCTATCACGACTTCCACAATAGCAGATGAACCATGGCGAACCATGTGGGCGAGCGTGGGTTGACATTGCAACTCAATGTATTTATATATACCTTCTTGGATTTCACAGAAGCTACTGTTCAAGGTTTTACTAATTTGACGTAGTTATCAACGTCTTCCAAAATGTGACATCAAATTGAATTGAAAGAATACATTGTGCAGACTACTCTGATAATGTTTCATTAATTTCTGACTGTAGATATACAGTATCTCCGCAACTTTGTACATTAAACACCCCCTCTCTAATCTGGAATCCCTCCAAACCAGACATTTCCTCCAGTTCCCAATTTCTCCCTTCTATTTACATTGTAAGAAAAACCCCTCTAATCCGGAACCCCTCTATTCCAGAAACGGAACAAAAGTTCATAACAATTTCTGTATTTTCAACACAAAACGACTGCTCTAAACCGGATGTGCTAATTATGAAAGGAAGCCAGTCATGGGATAATCTATTTTGCGGATCATCAGTACACGAATATTGCAAAACGACTCACATGCAGACATGAGCATTCTAGTTTTTGTTTGTTTTTGTTTTAAGTTTTTTTTAATACAAATTTATTTGAGCTCGATTGCGAAACAAGTTATTTCAACTTATATAAATCACTCTCGAGACCTCATTCCTGATGGAATCCATCGCCACTAGTAGAATTAGATGTCTAATGAAATTCTACGACATATTTCACTGTTATTTCTCTAGCTTGCAGAGATAAATAAAACACTAACCTCTGATTGTGAGAGTACTTCGAGAATCTTGTCCTCTATTTCTTTGAGTTGTCGTTTATTGCGAGCGCTCTCTATGATCAGTTTGTTTTTCTTCTCCTCCAGTTCTGGTTTCTCCTTGGCAGCAACTATACCCAGCAACTGATCATCTAATCCAAGGGGGGTGATCATAAAGTTCAGCAACGTCACCTAAATAATACATACAACAGTAACTCACCTAAATAATACATACAACAGTAACTCACCTAAATTATACATACAATAACTCACCTACATTATACATACAACAATAACTCACCTAAATTATACATACAACAGTAACTCACCTACATTATACATACAACATTTTTTTTGTAACTCACCTACATTATACATACAACATTTTTTTGTTTTTTTGTTTTTTTGTTTTTTTGTAACTCACCTACATTATACATACAACAGTAACTCACCTACATTATACATACAACAGTGTAATATTACCTAATTACCTATTCTAACATACCTTGATGGAGACCTCGGGTAGATAACATTCCTTCCTCGGACGTAGGGTGACGTAGAATTACCTCGGGTAGATAACATTCCTTCCTCGGTCGTAGGGTGACGTAGAATTACCTCGGGTAGATAACATTCCTTCCTCGGTCGTAGGGTGACGTAGAATTACCTCGGGTAGATAACATTCCTTCCTCGGACGTAGGGTGACGTAGAATTACCTCGGGTAGATAACATTCCTTCCTCGGACGTAGGGTGACGTAGAATTACCTCGGGTAGATAACATTCCTTCCTCGGTCGTAGGGTGACGTAGAATTACCTCGGGTAGATAACATTCCTTCCTCGGACGTAGGGTGACGTAGAATTACCTCGGTAACATTCCTTCCTCGGACGTAGGGTGACGTAGAATTACCTCGGGTAGATAACATTCCTTCCTCGGACGTAGGGTGACGTAGAATTACCTCGGGTAGATAACATTCCTTCCTCGGACGTAGGGTGACGTAGAATTACCTCGGGTAGATAACATTCCTTCCTCGGACGTAGGGTGACGTAGAATTACCTCGGGTAGATAACATTCCTTCCTCGGACGTAGGGTGACGTAGAATTACCTATTTTAACATACCTTGACGGAGACCTCGGGAAGTTAACATTCCTTCCTCGGACGTAGGGTGACGTAGAATTACCTATTTTAACATACCTTGACGGAGACCTCGGGAAGTTAACATTCCTTCCTCGGACGTAGGGTGACGTAGAATTACCTATTTTAACATACCTTGACGGAGACCTCGGGAAGTTAACATTCCTTCCTCGGACGTAGGGTGACGTAGAATTACCTATTTTAACATACCTTGACGGAGACCTCGGGTAGTTAACATTCCTTCCTCGGACGTAAGGTGACGTAGAACTACCTATTTTAACATACCTTGACGGAGACCTCGGGTAGATAGTGAGGATTCCTCAATCGAGAGGTGATGTAGAATCTGAAGTCCTTACTGAACTCTACGACCTGATCACCTAACCTCATGTAGTCTAAACCACCCTGTTTGAACGTCTGTTTTAACAGGATCGGCTCCAAAATAGGATCCAATTCTTCTCCTACATTCTCCAATAAACACGGGTTGCCAAACTGAAAAACCACGAGAGCTTGTATTAAGGGGGAATGCCTTCTAAAATGTGCCAGATATTGACCCAAATCAAATACTTGTGTATTTGGGTCAATATGTAGCACATCTCATTTCCGATACCAAGGGGATATAAACCTTATTTATTATACAACGATTGTGAAGAATATTACAATGTGCACAAGTGATTAAACAAGTGAAATCGGCTAACATGCTGATGTGGTAACAGGCAATGATAAAGTTATGGGGCCAGGAGCACTAAGATATATCCCAGGGTTCATTATCTAAATCCAAGGTCATAGACAGGTCAGTGATCAAGTGGTTACCATCACAGTTTCGACCCCCCCCCCCCACGTCTGATTCCAAAATATTAACAATCTTTCAGATGGGATTATGAACCGAGGTCTCATGTATCAGTGCTATATATCGGGCATGTGAAGGAACCAGGGATGCTTCTGGAATTGGAACGTTTCTGTATCTTGCATTATCATCCAAGAAATAACATTACTGCCAAATTAAGGCCACCCTTAAAACATGGTTTGTTTGCCATTGCCGACCCAGGGTATATAGGGATGGGGTCACTCACATGTGAATTCAACATGGTAACAAAAAAAAGGGCCAATCAAATTTCATGTACCAGAAATGTGTTTTCCGGTATTGTCACATGATTGACACGTGACCTTGTAATGCCAAGCATTCAGATGTACAAAAATAAACAAATATTTCTATGCATATACAGTCCAACCTGTCTTAAGCATCCAATCAAGGGAATCACAGAAATTGGATGCTTAGCACAGATGGCTGCTTAATAGAGGTCAAATTTATATAAATTAACATATTGTGAATCTGGAAACTGGCTGCTTAATACAGCTTGGCTGCTTAATAGAGGTGACCACTAACACAGGTTTGACTGTATCTCTGTATAAGAGATATTTATGGTATACATGAATGAGACTAATGAAAACATTAACATTTACATGTTTTTGCTCATTTTCGTGTTTGGCAGTTTTAGAAAATCACAAAAAAAATAAAATAAAACCCCCCATCTCATTTTCGCCCATAATTGTTTGGGACCGGCGCGAATTGCATAGGTCGGACAGCAACGGCAAACATTTAACTTTTATTTTAAGCCTAATCAGAGTGTGGCGACACATAAACATATACCAACGAAACTCCACCATAAACAAATGCTTACTTGTATGCAGTTTTCCAGTGACCTTGAGTAGTTGGGATCTGTCTGCTTGATGACCTCTAGCTTACTGGATTTCTCCATGTTTTTCACCCATTTGTTGGCCTGCCCTTGCGGATCTATCATTAGGGGCCACCTGTTAGCGTTAGTAGCTATCAGAGCATTGTCGGTTGAGAAACTGGCAACAACAAAACATAGTTATAGTCCATACATTTCTACAGCATAAACACAGGACAAACGTGTGTTGTACATTACTTTGTTTAATCATATATGATTGTAGGTCAATAGTAAATATGTCATACAAATATAGGTGACATGAGTGGTGATTTCATACCATATTTGGCCAAGTGTCAGCACAAATTGCCATGATGTCACTAAATTGCCATGACGTCACTAAATTGTCATGATGTCACTAAATTGTCATGACGTCACTAAATTGCCATGACGTCACTAAATTGCCATGACGTCACTATGCAAAGCAGCATTATATTTATGTTTTAACCCTTCCTTTCATAGAGATTTAGGTTAATATACTATTATTGGAGATATAATAGTATATTAGTTTATACAAATTTATTTTTATTTTTTGTTTCGCAATCAAACTAAAAATAAAAAATAAAAATAAATTTGTATAAACTAATATACTATTACATCTCCATACAAACGACGGCCATTTAGCTATCGTGCAGTGGATAAGTAGCCGCCATATCTATCCAAGCTACATAGATATTACTGGTACTTCATAGAGATTTAGGTTAATGTACTATTATATCTCCATACAAACGACAGCCATTTAGCTATCCTGCAGTGGATAAGTAGTTGCCATATCTATCCAACCTCCATAGATATTACTGGGGCTACATGAGATTCTGGCCTTTATTATGAACATTGGTTTGGCTACTACATTGTCAAGTATGTCGTATTGGTAATGGCGTCAAGAGGTGCTTCCATGAGGGAAAGGGTTAAACAGCGTTGTTATAATTGCGTCGAGACTTCTTTGAATCATAGTTTGTCTTACAATTAACATTATGTACCAATTCAAATAGAAATATGCATACTTTAAAGTTTAATTTACAAATTATAATCAGAATCTTTCAAAGTGTTATTACACGTGTGATGATATAAGAAATTATGTGATGGCTGTATTACACTGAATACAAACCATGAGATTAAAACAGATACAATACACAGTATGATAATGCATATAGCTATGTGAATGCAAATTGTTGTCCGAATATATTATGATTGGAGATTGACATTATAGAAAGCTGATGATACCGTTATAACCGAATACAACTGGTTATTAGCTGTCATCATATAATACATTTGAACTTGGAACTAAAATCCTAACACCATGACTGTGACCTATGTGTATTTTACGCTTATTTATCGTCGCTACCGGTTGCCCATATGAGCGACGCCGCCTGAAGAGATTAGTCATTTTAGATTTTGGAGGATAGTGCATAGTGATACAGAGAGACCCATTCCAGAGTCTGCTCTTGTTCTTTCTTCTGGTGTAAAGCATCGACACAAGACCTCAGCTTAACGTCCCATCTGAAAGACTAGGTCAGACGGGGGATCGAACCTGCGATCCCTGGATTACCAGTCCAGCGTGTTACCACTGGACTACAGATCCGTCTGTAATGTGATCTATGACACGATAACAGTATAGAAATAGCAATTCCTGTCAGCAATAATTATGTTATGTTATATTTCGGGTTTTACGCCTGCATCAGCACCATTTCGGGCTATATCGCCGGCGGGCAGTTTACTTAACAACACCTTTCCTGGGCAGGCTCCAGCGGTTAACCAGTACTTGGGTGCACCAACCTCCGTAAGGAATAATTAAACAAGTGAATTCTGATTGGTTTTCAGAATAAACCTGATACAACACTCTACATATCAGTATGGATTGATTGGCTATTTTCTCATTAAGAGTGCCTGAACATTTTGTGCTTAGATGGGAACTAAAAATGGAAGATTACTCTGTGTAGAAGTGGAAGTGGCCATTCTTGGTTATGAGTGAGACTTCATGTCTCTGTGTCGGTAAAATACAGAAAGCAGGCTCGATTAAATTAGAATGATACAATATAATTAAGTTATAAAAAATCTTGTTGCTTATTGATTTTTCCTATTAATGATCACAGGATGGTGTGATTATGAAATCATAAGATGCTACATTATATGAATCAAGGCTTCTAAATACGCTGTTCTTCTGGTCCAGGATGGAATTTTATACTGGCAGATCGGTTGTAACAACCAAAAAGTCATAAAAAATATCTGTTGAAAAAGCCAAGAAATCGGTCAAATACATTTTTCTAACAAACCTAAATTGGTTATTATAATCCCTCGATAAGGTGTATACATTTGTTCACCCCTGTTTCCGGTCTACAATAAACACATCACACTGGCTAATTGCCACATGGGGCAATAAGTCGATCCAATATATCCATGATGATCAAGTGTTCAATGCATGTCATGTCAATTACATGAAATTAGCGCGGTAATCGTTTGATGCTTACAGCTGAGCTACCGACGGTTTTTAATTTCTTTGAAGTGGACCGAATGTTTGACAGTCGAATATATATGGTATGAAAGAAAATTGTTTTAAAAATGTTTGCATTAATTTAAAGAAGCGTGTGATGATATATATTTTGCAACTAAATAATAATTAATATAAGTGCTTTGAAAATCGTATTTGTTTTTACACTATTAATATTCGGATGTTTACGGCACCGCTGTGAAGTTTATGACGACGGTCAATTATCCAATAAAATCAGACAATATGCGACCTGCTTGACTGATCCATGTTAATTGCCCCTATTGTCCGATAATCCCAAAGCCATACATTAATCCGAGACAGATGTTTATCGCCGAGACACTAAATTGTCAATAAATTTCAAACCATGATTTAATAAACTCATTATAGATTATAGTCTATAAGGGAAGTAACCACTACGGAGATTCTTAAAATTACAAGGTGCATGTCTAAAAATAGATATGGAATTTCCGTGTTTTGTTTCTAGAAAATTGATTTTGCTACACAGTGCGCACTTAGTTGAGTTGATGCGTGTGTCTATCAATGGATTAATACTGCAGGAATTCAACACTCGGCCTATAATATCGCAAATGCTTGGAGCTACATCACAGCTTATTTTCTCATGCAAAGTTGTTGAGAAATAGAAGCATAAAGCAATGTGGGTTTACTTACGAATATATGGTGGGGGGGGGGGTGTAGCAAAAATATTACGTATGTATGTATGTTCATCTTAATGACTTAGACATGTTTTCCTGGGCAGGCTTAGCCGACCCAAGTGATTAACCAGTACTAAGCAATGTGTGTGAGGTGCCTTGCTCAATGACACTACATACGTGGCCTGATCGAGTATCGAACCCGGGACTGTTCGATTCCAAATCCGACGCTCTACCACTGGACCACGGACGCCAAGATTACAAGGACATGGGGGGGGGATCTTGACTGTCGATTTCGGCCTAGACTGATTGGTTTTGAAAATGTTAGAAGCCCTGATATGAATATACAGTCAAACCTGTGTTTAACGGAAATATCCGATTAGAGACTGTCAATAAAGTTTACCATATTCAACACATTTTAATTAAGCTAGTCAGTGAATCTTAACCTGTCAAACACCAAAGGTAAAAAAAGACCACTTTTTAACAATCCAGTGAGTGGTATTACATACAGGTTTGACTGTACTTGCTCCAGATTTGCACTGTACATACTTGTCAACAGGAAGTCCAGCGATCTGCCAGTCTCGGATCTGGACTGGGTCTCCAAGGGTTCCTGACAGGGAGAAATGTTCCGACAGAGGAATACCCTTGTCTTTACACATGGTATACCATTCCTTCAAACACTCCTGAAAGTATAGGAAGTCAATAGATGTAATAATGTTGTGTTAATTAACACAGGGTATACCTCCTGAAAGTCTGTAAAATCAATACATGCAATTCTGTGTTACACTCAACACATGTTCCTGCATTATGTATATTGAAGTGGCAAACTATAGTACAGATTCACTACATACTGCATATATCACTACATGTACTGATGCTAAACATATAAGACTTCTTGCATATAATCACCTACCTGTCTATAAGCTAGAATGAAGGGACCTAAGTATGCAACAACACTAGCTGATAATAACACATCTCCAACTATATTGTCATACGTCTCCGTCAGATTCTCAATGTTCTGAAAAATAATAAAAAATAAGCGAAACATTAATGTACTTAAACCAATGATGAAACATAATAAGTGAAACATTAATGTACTTAAACCAATGATGAAACATTAATGTACTTAAACCAATGATGAAACATTAATGTACTTAAACCAATGATGAAACATTAATGTACTTAAACCAATGATGAAACATTAATGTACTTAAACCAATGATGAAACATTAATGTACTTAAACCAATGATGAAACATTAATGTACTTAAACCAATGATGAAACATTAAAGTACTTAAACCAATGATGAAACATTAATGTACTTAAACCAATAATGAAACATTAATGTACTTAAACCAGTGATGAAACATTAATGTACATAAACCAGTGATGAAACATTAATGTACATAAACCAATGATGAAACATTAATGTACTTAAACCAGTGATGAAACATTAAAGTATATAAACCAATATTAATGTACATAAACCAATGATGAAACATTAATGTACTTAAACCAATGATGAAACTTAATGTACTTAAACCAATGATGAAACATTAATGTACTTAAACCAATGATGAAACATTAATGTACTTAAACCAATGATGAAACATTAATGTACTTAAACCAATGATGAAACAGTATATGTACTAACCAATGATGAAACATTAAAGTACTTAAACCAATGATGAAACATTAAAGTACTTAAACCAATGATGAAACATTAATGTACTTAAACCAATGATGAAACATTAATGTACTTAAACCAATGATGAAACATTAATGTACATAAACCCTGAAAGTAGACCATTACAACTGTTTTCTCTAGCAAGTATTGCTGGCTATGCATGTAACATTAGTTACCTTTGTCCACCTTTCTTTCTCCCCACCTAACCCACTTATCAACTTATTAGCTCTCTCAATCTTCACTTTTGTCAAGGCAATATTGTCTTCCAAATTCTGAAATACATCAAACATAACATTTAAACTTGGCAGGTGAAAGATATTTGAAAAATAATAAGAGCCAGGTTAGCCCAGTGTATATGTCCCAAAGCCTATAACGGTAAACTCCTTCAGCAAATGCTTACAATTCACATATGTTCAGCAACATCTACATCTACATCATGTACAACAATACCCTTAGAAATCTATGATTTATTTTGACAGACGTTGTCCCTTTCCTATATTAAAAATAGAGTTAGTGTTTAGTCCTATAACTCACTTTTCTATGTCTACTTTCAAACATATAATAATTTTATTACACCATTTGTGAACATCTGTAGCCCTGTATCAACCTGTCCGATTAGCACAGTGGTTAACACATTCCCTTCTCATCATTGCACACCAGGTTTAATTAAACCAGGTTTTGATCCTAAATGAATGAATCAGGTCATGTTAATCCAATTTCAGGAGCAATGGTGATTAGCTAATTGCATTGATAACTTAGAACAGCAATAAGTTACTACATTATGTGTACCTGTTTTTCAGTCTGTTTTCTCTGGAGGCTGTCTTCGAGATCTTGTAGTTTGTCAGTGACCTCCTTAAGCTCTGCCCTTTTTTGGTTCAGTTTAGCCATCTGTTCTGCTAACTCCGCTTCTGCTTGATCTAGGCTCTCTTTCTTCGGAGCAACGATCTTTGCAACTCCGTCGTACACCTCTATAGCACGCACCCACTTACACAGACCCTCACACGCTGATGAGGAGTTTTTGACAAGGGCCGGATCAAAGTCAGCATTGCTACTATAACCTGCTCTAATCTTCTTCATAATGGCCCCTGGTATATTGTCCTTATCATACTCCTTAAGGCTCTCCAGAAACCTCATGTCTCCAAGCATCTAAATACACACAACCTCAGTTAAACATATAAATATACAACATATTCTCAGGAAAACGAACTAAATGGTCACCATAGTATTGCAAGGGTAGGTTATGAGATACATACAAAGGAGAGTGACCTTGGCAAATAGGAAAGCAGCTGACCCAATAATTAATGAGAATTTGGATAATGCATATGCAACATTTGTATTTTCAATGTATTAAATATATGTAAAAAGGTTAATAGCAATTGGAAAATAAATTAAAATAGCAAAATTATGTAGCTAATGGATATATATGCCAGTTATGTAGGTATTGGATAATATATATGCAGGTTATGTAGGTATTGGATAATATATATGCCAGTTATGTAGGTACTGGATAATATATATGCAGGTTATGTAGGTATTGGATAATATATATGCCAGTTATGTAGGTATTAGATAATATATATGTCAGTTATGTAGATATTGGAGAATATATATGCCAGTTATGTAGGTACTGGATAATATATATGCAGGTTATGTAGGTATTGGATAATATATATGCCAGTTATGTAGGTATTAGATAATATATATGCCAGTTATGTAGGTATTGGATAATATATATGCCAGTTATGTAGGTATTGGATAATATATATGCCAGTTATGTAGGTATTGGATAATATATATGCCAGTTATGTAGGTATTGGATAATATATATGCAGGTTATGTAGGTATTGGATAATATATATGCAGGTTATGTAGGTACTGGATAATATATATGCAGGTTATGTAGGTATTGGATAATATATATGCAGGTTATGTAGGTACTGGATAATATATATGCCAGTTATGTAGGTATTGGAGAATATATATGCAGGTTATGTAGGTATTGGATAATATATATGCAGGTTATGTAGGTACTGGATAATATATATGCAGGTTATGTAGGTACTGGAGAATATATATGCAGGTTATGTAGGTACTGGATAATATATATGCAGGTTATGTAGGTACTGGAGAATATATATGCAGGTTATGTAGGTATTGGAGAATATATATGCAGGTTATGTAGGTACTGGAGAATATATATGCAGGTTATGTAGGTACTGGAAAATATATATGCAGGTTATGTAGGTATTGGAAAATATATATGCAGGTTATGTAGGTATTGGAGAATATATATGCCAGTTATGTAGGTATTGGAGAATATATATGCAGGTTATGTAGGTATTGGAGAATATATATGCCAGTTATGTAGGTATTGGATAATATATATGCAGGTTATGTAGGTATTGGAGAATATATATGCCAGTTATGTAGGTATTGGATAATATATATGCAGGTTATGTAGGTATTGGAGAATATATATGCAGGTTATGTAGGTACTGGAAAATATATATGCAGGTTATGTAGGTATTGGAGAATATATATGCAGGTTATGTAGGTATTGGAGAATATATATGCAGGTTATGTAGGTATTGGAGAATATATATGCAGGTTATGTAGGTATTGGAAAATATATATGCAGGTTATGTAGGTATTGGATAATATATAGAGAAGTAATGTACCTATTTCAAAATAAGGGACAACTTGGAAACCATTTTGTTTTTAAGACAATGTAGTTTTCCTCACCTTTTTAGCAGTAGGCCAGTAGTCCTCTGACACCTTACCGCTACCGTCGACCTTCTTCTCGGGTTTGAGACCTTTCATGATGCACACAGCCTCCATGACAAGTTTCACACCCGCTGGCGGTGTCTGCATAGTCTTCACAAGACTGATGTCATTCTGCTTCAGTGTATCCAGGGCAGTAACAGCTGCATTCATAGCCGGCATAGCTATCGCTAGCTTCTCTTCACATTCAACCTAGAATAAATCAGGTTAATGTAACAAACACAATCGGTCCAGAGTGGTCCCGAGTCGAGTGGTCCAGAGTGGTCCCGAGCCGAGTGGTCCCGAGCCGAGTGGTCCCGAGCCGAGTGGTCCCGAGCCGAGTGGTCCCGAGCCGAGTGGTCCAGAGTGGTCCCGAGCCGAGTGGTCCCGAGCCGAGTGGTCCCAAGTGGTCCAGAGATGAGTGGTCCAGAGTGGTCCCGAGCCGAGTGGTCCAGAGCGGTCCCGAGCCGAGTGGTCCCGAGCAGAGTGGTCCAGAGTGGTCCCGAGCCGAGTGGTCCAGAGTGGTCCCGAGCCGAGTGGTCCAGAGTGGTCCCGAGCCGAGTGGTCCAGAGCGGTCCCGAGCCGAGTGGTTCAGAGCGGTCCCGAGCCGAGTGGTCCCGAGCCGAGTGGTCCAGAGCGGTCCCGAGCCGAGTGGTTCAGAGCGGTCCCGAGCCGAGTGGTCCCGAGCCGAGTGGTCCAGAGTGGTCCCGAGCCGAGTGGTCCAGAGTGGTCCCGAGCCGAGTGGTCCCGAGCTGAGTGGTCCAGAGTGGTCCCGAGCCGAGTGGTCCCGAGCATTCCAGAGTGGTCCCGAGTGGTCCAAATTGCGGATAAGGAATTTTTCCAGGATATCTACTATCAAATTCACAATATTTAAAAATGTTCAGTAAATTTAAGACTGCAAACATTATTGAATTCAGGCATGAGATATCTGAACTGCCATGTCACCTTGATACAGCATATAAATGTAAGAGATACCTTTATGGAGTGAGATTCCTGAGCTGCCTTGTTGGCTGCAGCTTCGTCGACCTCCACCACCTGTTTGACCTGCTGCACTTCTACACTCTCCTTCTCTATGATCAGTATGAGCTCCTTCGTCTCCAGGCTGGTCTGGATCAACTGGGGCTGCAGCTCAATCAACTCCTTCTGCATTATGTTGATCTGAAACAATCCACACATTAATATACTCTACAAGTCCTGTGACATGTGCAATATCATCTTCTTATTTGCATATACAGTCAAACCTGTCTTAAGCAGCCGGTCAAGGGAATCAGAGAAAGTTGCTGCTAAACACAGGTGGCTGCTTAATAGAGGTCAAATTTATAATAAAACAACATATTAGGAATCTGGCTGCTTAATACAGGTTGGCTGCTTAAAGGAGGTGACTGCTAACCCAGGTTTGACTGTATATCTATTATATGAATAAATATCAGTAACCGCTTGTGGGGACCTAGACATGTTTTCATGTGCATGCTTATCTTACATAAGCGGTTAACCAATACTAATCGATGAGTGTGCTGTGCCTTGCTCACCCATGTGAGTATCGATCCACGGAACACCTCGGTTCCAAATCCGATGCTTTACCACTGGACAACGGAGGGCACAATTATTTTAAACTGTTTCAAACAAAAGGGCCATGTTGACCTTAGGTCATTCACCAGTCTTAGCATGCTGTTACTCTATTTAGGAGGGGAAATGCACAATGCTTAGCATGATAATACTCTATGTAGGAGGGGAATGCACAATGCTTAGCATGATAATACTCTATGTAGGAGGGGAATGCACAATGCTTAGCATGATAATACTCTATGTAGGAGGGAATGCACAATGCTTAGCATGATAATACTCTATGTAGGAGGGGAATGCACAATGCTTAGCATGATAATACTCTATGTAGGAGGTGAATGCACAATGCTTAGCATGATAATACTCTATGTAGGAGGGGAATGCACAATGCTTAGCATGATAATACTCTATGTAGGAGGGAATGCACAATGCTTAGCATGATAATACTCTATGTAGGAGGGGAATGCACAATGCTTAGCATGATAATACTCTATGTAGGAGGGGAATGCACAATGCTTAGCATGATAATACTCTATGTAGGAGGTGAATGCACAATGCTTAGCATGATAATACTCTATGTAGGAGGGAATGCACAATGCTTAGCATGATAATACTCTATGTAGGAGGGAATGCACAATGCTTAGCATGATAATACTCTATGTAGGAGGGAATGCACAATGCTTAGCATGATAATACTCTATGTAGGAGGGAATGCACAACGGTTAGCATGATAATACTCTATGTAGGAGGTGAATGCACAATGCTTAGCATGATAATACTCTATGTAGGAGGGAATGCACAATGCTTAGCATGATAATACTCTATGTAGGAGGGAATGCACAATGCTTAGCATGATAATACTCTATGTAGGAGGTGAATGCACAATGCTTAGCATGATAATACTCTATGTAGGAGGGGAATGCACAATGCTTAGCATGATAATACTCTATGTAGGAGGGGAATGCACAATGCTTAGCATGATAATACTCTATGTAGGAGGGAATGCACAACGGTTAGCATGATAATACTCTATGTAGGAGGTGAATGCACAATGCTTAGCATGATAATACTCTATGTAGGAGGTGAATGCACAATGCTTAGCATGATAATACTCTATGTAGGAGGGGAATGCACAATGCTTAGCATGATAATACTCTATGTAGGAGGTGAATGCACAATGCTTAGCATGATAATACTCTATGTAGGAGGGGAATGCACAACGGTTAGCATGATAATACTCTATGTAGGAGGGGAATGCACAACGGTTAGCATGATAATACTCTATGTAGGAGGGGAATGCACAATGCTTAGCATGATAATACTCTATGTAGGAGGGAATGCACAATGCTTAGCATGATAATACTCTATGTAGGAGGGGAATGCACAATGCTTAGCATGATAATACTCTATGTAGGAGGTGAATGCACAATGCTTAGCATGATAATACTCTATGTAGGAGGTGAATGCACAATGCTTAGCATGATAATACTCTATGTAGGAGGGGAATGCACAATGCTTAGCATGATAATACTCTATGTAGGAGGGGAATGCACAATGCTTAGCATGATAATACTCTATGTAGGAGGGGAATGCACAATGCTTAGCATGATAATACTCTATGTAGGAGGGGAATGCACAACGGTTAGCATGATAATACTCTATGTAGGAGGTGAATGCACAATGCTTAGCATGATAATACTCTATGTAGGAGGTGAATGCACAATGCTTAGCATGATAATACTCTATGTAGGAGGGGAATGCACAATGCTTAGCATGATAATACTCTATGTAGGAGGTGAATGCACAATGCTTAGCATGATAATACTCTATGTAGGAGGGGAATGCACAATGCTTAGCATGATAATACTCTATGTAGGAGGGGAATGCACAATGCTTAGCATGATAATACTCTATGTAGGAGGGGAATGCACAATGCTTAGCATGATAATACTCTATGTAGGAGGGGAATGCACAATGCTTAGCATGATAATACTCTATGTAGGAGGGGAATGCACAATGCTTAGCATGATAATACTCTATGTAGGAGGGGAATGCACAATGCTTAGCATGATAATACTCTATGTAGGAGGTGAATGCACAACGGTTAGCATGATAATACTCTATGTAGGAGGGAATGCACAATGCTTAGCATGATAATACTCTATGTAGGAGGTGAATGCACAATGCTTAGCATGATAATACTCTATGTAGGAGGGGAATGCACAATGCTTAGCATGATAATACTCTATGTAGGAGGGGAATGCACAATGCTTAGCATGATAATACTCTATGTAGGAGGGGAATGCACAATGGTTAGCATGATAATACTCTATGTAGGAGGGGAATGCACAATGCTTAGCATGATAATACTCTATGTAGGAGGTGAATGCACAATGGTTAGCATGATAATACTCTATGTAGGAGGGAATGCACAATGCTTAGCATGATAATACTCTATGTAGGAGGTGAATGCACAATGCTTAGCATGATAATACTCTATGTAGGAGGGGAATGCACAATGCTTAGCATGATAATACTCTATGTAGGAGGGAATGCACAATGGTTAGCATGATAATACTCTATGTAGAGGGGAATGCACAACGGTTAGCATGATAATACTCTATGTAGGAGGGGAATGCACAATGCTTAGCATGATAATACTCTATGTAGGAGGGGAATGCACAATGCTTAGCATGATAATACTCTATGTAGGAGGTGAATGCACAACGGTTAGCATGATAATACTCTATGTAGGAGGGAATGCACAATGGTTAGCATGATAATACTCTATGTAGGAGGTGAATGCACAACGGTTAGCATGATAATACTCTATGTAGGAGGGGAATGCACAATGCTTAGCATGATAATACTCTATGTAGGAGGGAATGCACAACGGTTAGCATGATAATACTCTATGTAGGAGGGTGAATGCACAACGGTTAGCATGATAATACTCTATGTAGGATGTG